>JARHVA010001158.1:3117500-3525000 GCA_037957365.1 Torreya grandis | reverse complement strand
GTTATTTCTCAACACAACCATAAATATATAACAATAAACAAAAATAAAATTTTACCTTATATGGGAAGGTAAAAAATGTTAATATATTTACAGCCAAACAAAGTTACATTGTAAAGTTTTCATATCTAAAACACAAGTTGTATATATATGTGGGAGAGAAATTAATGTTAATAGATTCATATCTAAACAAGGATACATTGTAAAATTTTCATAGTTGAAATATAAAATATATGCTTTTAATAATTACCTTGAATAAATCAATTGAGAAGTATCCCATAAAGAGTAACACCCATGGAGAAAGGATTTAGGTGGATATGAAGAAATAAAAATTGGATCCATGACCCATTTTTTTTTTTGTTTACAATGTTAAGTGTTATTTTGGTAGGGTGGTATATACCACATGCAATTATGTAAATATAATTAATATTTACAATTTTTCACCAACACTAAAACACCTAAAAAATGGCCCCTTGGAATTTACTATTCATAAAATTAAATAATTATTAGGTAATCTATGTTTTTTATTATTGGTTCAAATTAGGATTTATTGACACATTTTCTACTATATTTGTTTATTTTATACCATGTCCCCTCCCCTTTTATTTCTCCTCTCTTTTTCTTTCTCATTTAATTATGTTTACTATGTTTTTAGTGGTTTCCCCATAAACATACGAGTTGGGCCCTTTTCACCTATTATAGGTCTCTCAAGTGTTGAGGGTCCTATCTATTCAACATTTTTTATCATTTATTATTAGATTACATACCAATAAAATTGATAAATTTCATGTGTATAAACCATGAATTATGTTAGGTTTGCACCATTAATGGTTTTGTGTTTTCGAGCCATGAAACCCAATAGTGGTACAAATTTGGTGCAATGTTAGTATTATTTGTTAGCTCAAATTTAGTGCAACTAGTTTGTATCTTTGTTTTATTTTTTTGAGACCTCATATAAGTTATTTAAAAAAATTATTTAATCTCTTTGTAACTCTTTTTATTTTACTCTTTTAAGTTATTTCCAAAAATAGGAGAATAAAAAGAAATGTGAGAGAAGGGTGAATGAGCATGGTGTCTTTTGAAGTGAAGAAGTAGGTTACTATTTTTAAGTAATTAAATATTTGTAAAGCATAAAGAGTTTTTTTTTAGATAAGGGTAAAAGGTGAGGGTCTTACATATGTCCCGCAACTAATAAGATTTTTTTGATATCATGTCGCACGAACTTTATAAATTATCAAAGGGTGTTTTTATAAGAGTAAGTCCCACAACTTATATAACAGAACATAATAGAGAAGGATAAAGAGAGGGGTTTGAAAACTGTCCCATAACCTATACAACAAAATAAAAAGATTTTTTTTAAGAGTAGATCCCATAGCTTCTATATTATAACATAACAATGTAACTAAATCAAACATGAAAAGAGATTACATCAAACATCTTGTAAAATAGTAGACCAAATAGTGCAGATTGGGTACTACTCCAAACTTATACAAAGCTTCTGCAAGTAACTCTCCACAACTACTTGATAACAATTGAATAAGGGTCTGACCAACCTCAAAATTCCCTAATACAAAGATCATCTCATAATATCCCTTTTAGTGCACTAAGGTAGAGATTTAGCAACAACTTTCTAACTAAAGATAGGTTTACACATCTATAAACTATAATTTTAGAGTGTAATTAGTTAGCTAGTATTGTATTTTTATTTTTTATTAATATTCATTAATAAATTTGACATTTTTTTATTATTTTAATGTACTTTATTTTTACTTAAAATAATAACCTACTAAGGTAATTTATAATATGTATATTTCATTTTGGTCCTTATTCATAATAAATATATTAAAGATCAATCGTAGTTTATTATTTTTTTGTTTTAGATATATCAACCTTAAAAAAATCAATTTCTTATTCCTCACTAGTATTATTTATTATAATATACTTTTAGGATAGTTATAATATTTATGATTATGAGTTCAAGGTAAAATGTGTGGAAAAAGAGTTACAAAGTGGTTATACTAGATGAAGTAGCCTTTGTCATCAATTTTAAATATAAATGGAGGGATAAAATTAAAAGCCATGATGAATATTTCAAAGATGATTAGGAACTTCCTATTATTTTACTAAGAATATATAACTCTAAATTCCTCAATTAACAAGATTATGGGGCATTGAAAAAAGATAAGCCACTAACAAAGCCTTATGAGGTATTTATATTTTTGTGACAAAAGGCATATGCTACACTTATTATCAACTTTATTAGATCTAAGTAATGACCTCTTCATGTTTTCTACAATAAATTCTAGGTATACTTCTCCCTTTCAATTATGAATCATAATATTTCCTTAACACATCCTAATGTATAGCTTTGAACATTCAAATTTCTTAGTTAGGTAAAAAATAAGTATGTTCGTATAAGGTATGTGAGGTAAGTGTGGAAATATGGGGAACCAAAAAATATACCATTTATAAAAAATGAACTCATCTCTTTCAAAGGGCAAGCACCCTTTTAAAAATGGTGCTCATGATTTAAATTTTACATGTCAAATTTCGTTTCAAATATATTTATAAAAAGAATGAAAAATAACCTTGACCCAATGGAATGCAAAGGGCACACAACCAATAAAGTGAAAACAAAATGCACCCTATACAATGCAAATGGTTTTCACCCTATGCAATGCAAATCATGTGTGCCCTATGTAATTCAAATTACATGTGCCCTATGCAATGCAAAGTGTATGCACCCTATGCAATGCAAATGTTCTACACCTTTTATATTTCAAAGGGACTTTAAAAACTAGTCTTATATACATAATATTTAGTAAAATAAATATTTAAGTATAATAATATAAAATATAATATAAACTACATATAAATAAAATTATATGTATTTTATATTATTATACTTTATATATTTATTGTTAGGTTGTGGACCTAAAAGCTTCACTGATGTAAATGGAGGAGGATGCTGAGTTGTAGAGCAACTGACATCGGTCTGATCAATCGGCATCGGTCATATACAGTGTGCAAAGCAACCAACATCGATTAGGGATCAGCTGACATTGGTCATCCCTTGACAGATAGGGACTGACATCGGTCTCCTGTGCGTTCCAAAACTGTTGGTTACACGAACAGTTAGTTTGTTGAATGGCCAGTTTGCATGTTAAAGGCTAATTATAGTCTTGAGTTGTGTGTCTAACTATTGTAATTAAGAAAGTCTAATTATTGTTTGCATGAGGTCTATTTAAGAGACTCATGGGCTGTATTGTAATTAAGGCAAAGACAAGGAAGAGATCCTTCCAATTGTAAGATCTAGGTGTGCAAGACCAGGTTGATCTGTAGGTTGTGCAAGATCAGGAGAGATCTACATGGTAAGTAAGATCAAGTTGATTTATAGGTTGTTGCAAGATTAAGGAGATCTACTTGAAGTACTTTTGAGTGCTTGGTACTGGTAGTATTGATACTGATTGGTTGGAGGTGAACAACAGCTCTGTGCTTGAGTTGTTTGTTGTGACCATAATTGAGAGAGAGTGAGCTCTTGAGGGAGAATATCTGTATGCCCTAGGTGTGTGGGAAGACTTTGAGGTGTGGGAAGAAGACTATGGCACTTATTTATTGTATTTCCTTCTGAAGAGTATTGAATACAAGATTGTGTATTGTCTCTCAAATTTTGTGTTGTTTCTGGTTTCTAGTTACTTATTGCTTCTGGTTTAATTCCGTGGTTAGTTGCTTGTATATGGTAATCAGTTGTGCTTCCTAGGTCCTAACATTTATTATGTTGAATATAAGAATTATTGCTACTCTAGATATTTTAAAATAGGTTTCATAGTTATAGGAGTTATCATTTAAAATATAATCTTTAAAAATCTAATATGATTGGTACTTAGTCATTTTTAGAAATTCAGTATCAAACATAAGGTTATCTCAATGTAACTTTTACATCTAACATCTATTTTAAGAAAACTAATTAACATTTTTTAGGTTTTTGTCCTTTTGAATTGATTGATGATGTTTGTAAGAGTTTTAGGTGTGCCAAAAATTAATTTTAAAAACCTTGCATCTATTATAGTTAGGGATACCTAAGAGTATATTGGCACACAAACTTGTTTACACACTACTTGAATGCATCTTAAGTATAAATTTGGTGTCTATATATAGTGTTATAAAAGATAAATTTAGTTAGTGTGACTTGATTACCCCCAATTTAGTACTTAATAACACCATTTATCATTATATCATGATCAAATGTTATTTTTTTAGTAATTTTGACTAAATCAAGCCATAATTGGGTTCAAATAAATAAAGGTTAATTTTGGCTAAATTAGTTTTATTGGAGAATAATTTGTTATTTTTTTTGTGATTGAATTTCATTATTTATGAAAATATGCCTGAATCATACCCTAATTAGGTGTAGAGTGGTATAAGAAGGTAAAATGGGGTAAATCGTGCACATTTGAGAACCATTTAGTATTATTTGGTGATCACATGTAGTTATTTGAGATAATTTGAGAACAATAAGATACAATTATGTGTGATCAATTTGACAGAGGTATAATTGGGGAATTTATACATATATTTAAAATCATTTGTCATTATTTCATCATTCAATGTCATTATTTAATACCATTCGAAACTATTAAGCCATAGATCACATTATGTTGTCACAAGTAGGCTCATAGGGCTCGATTGTAAAAATATTCATCTCATTGAACTAATCAAGTAATTAGTTTAATCATGGACTTAATTATGGAAAATTAAGCCCAAAATAACATTATGTGGTTGTAATTAGGTTCATGGGGCTCGATTTCCCCAAATTGCATCTCTCATTGAGATAAATGACTAATTGATCCAATGAAAGACTTTATCAGGGGAAAATGATGCATTTTATGGAAGGATTTTCCAAACAAGGGATGTCCTTATCCATAAAACAAGAGTTAAATATCAAAAATAATATCTACATTATTATTTGTCAATGAAATAAGTCCCTAATGGAGTCTACAATCACAATTACTCTCTACTCTACCTTTATCTCTTTATCTCTATTTATCTCTATATATTATCTAAGTCTAATCCTCTATGGATTTACATTTACTCAATATTTTTAATGTTAAAAACTATACAACTCTTCTCTAAGAGCTCTCTCTTTTATCTCCCAATGTTTAACTCTTTTGTTCTTTTTATTCCTTCCAATGTAAATCCTTAGTCGATTTTTTCATTGCTTTCCCTCTTTATTTGATCTCTCCCTCTATTTATATCTTGCCTAAAATTCCCATTTAACACATGCATGAGATCCTCACTTTCCCATGTATATAAATTTACATATAATATAATACATGAGATCCTTTTTTTCTTTTCCCACTCATTGCTTTCTATAACTCTTCCTTCTAACTACCCATAATTCCCAAGATATTCTATATAACATGAAAATGGTACAACTAGATACTATATAGTCACCATTAACTTAAATATCTCTTCTAGAGATTTTGAATGAGACTATATAGTATCTAAGTTAATGGTACAACTAGATGCTATATAGTATCTATTCAAACATGAACAAGTTTTGCATGTGATCACCAAGTTTTGCATCCCTCAACCCTTCCCCTTAATTTAAAGTTAGTTGAGTTTGTAAGGGGGGAATCTATTCTAAACCTAAATCTATGAATAATAAAACTATTAATAAACCATCTGGTAAATCCAAAACCATTACCATTAGGGTGAATCCTTTAGATACTCTATAGGATAAGAAATGAAAAGCTGAGGTGGTTGAGACTTCCTAGATGTTGATTCTATGGAAATGTTGATCTCTTCATATTCAGTAGAGTATTAAGATGATATTAATAACATAAGTATAAAATATAACACCATCAGTGTTGTAAAACACAAAAATGATGAAAAGGACATGTTTCTAAAGGAATAGGAAGGATCATATTACCTAGTGGACCTTCAAGATAAGAAATGATCCTTTAATAGTGTGTAGGATAATATCTAGAATTGATTAAATTTTTGGATAAGGATGTGGAGTTTCATAAAACCCTAATGAAATTGTTAATGAAATAAAATGACAATATCAAATATTTTGTTAGTTATATCAAAAAATAGTTGAATGATAAGACCAACCATGGCAAGAACATATTTAAGGACTTCAGAGATAAATATGATGTCCAAGACATCACTACCTAAATTGATCATATGGAGATTAAGGTAAACCAATTAAAAATGGAGAATATAGTGACCAATCAATTTCTTCATGTGATTTAGATTAGCAAGGTATCTATCAAAAGTTGTAATAATAATACCAAAGTCTTCAAATAAGACTTGGTCAAAAAAGAGGAAAGTATCAATTTAAGATCCATTAAAAGGATTAAAATCCATGATAAGGTAGGAAAGTCTAATTTTGAGTCTTATGGAGTTGATGCATTGGAAAAACTCATTACAATCATAGATTATATATGGAAAATAATTCTAGATACTATAAAATACTAATTTTGTAGATGTGTAAAATTTGTTTCTTTTGATTAGTTGTAGTGTTCTCCTTTAGGCTTTTAGTTTTTTGTTTGTAGATAGAATTTTATTGTTTATAGTTGTTTTGGATACCATTTATCATTTTTTCCTTATTTGGTTATATTTCAATATTTTTTAGTATTTTTTTAAAGAGGGAATTTCTCATCTCAAAACTCTCCTACCAATATCAAAAAAAGGTATGATAATTCCAGTATCAACTACGTAGTTACTATCCTCTTTAGCTCTTAGAAAATTCATTTGGTTTAATTCATCTATGTGAAAATCATGAAATCTCCTTGAAACACTTATGTTATATATGCATAAACCCCACTAAATTTTATGATATATTTCTTATACAATATTTCTAGGCCATGAAAACTTTGTGCCTTGAATGCACTCCTTGATGATGGTCATTTTACTATCATGTGCACATTTTTGGTGTCCATCTTAATTATTTCATAGCATACCAAAAAACCCAAGTATACTAACTTCATCTTCATAAAGTTTCATTTATTCACATTTATCAACTTCTCCTTCCATAGCATCTGCATCACATTCCACATAATTGTTGTGTGTTCCTATCTTTTCTTTCTAAACACCATGATATTATATAATTATATAATGACTTAATTTCCAAAATATGTCTTTACCAACTTGTTCATTAAAATCATGATTTTTTTGGCACATGTTTCAAACCAAAAGGCATTAATATCCATTCAAATAGTCCCTCATTCATCTTTAAGGTTATCTTTTATTCATCCCCTTCCCTTATCCTAATATTGTGATACCTACTTTTCAAATCAGTTTCAAAGAAATACCTTAATTCGCTTACTAAATCCATCAATTCATCCATGTTTTGTAATGGTAATATATATTTTATTGTTATCTTTTTAATGTCTCTCAAATATATGCACATGTACCACTCTCACCCCTTTTTTAGTTCTAATACTATAGGTATTATGCATGGGCTTAAAATTCCTATAATCAATTGTTGATATAGTAGTTCATGCACTTGTCTCTACACCTCTTCATTATCTTTAAGTTGCATTGGGTATGTTATCTTGTATAAAAAACTAACTCTTTAAATTAGTTTCATATGATGACTTAAATTTTTTACTATTATTAGTCCTTCTGATTGGTCGTTCAAAATTATGTTGGTGAACTTATCTAACAACTCTTATACTTTATGTAGAAGTTCCCTCCATAAAAAACATATGAAATGTGTTCATGATGACCCAAAGGAGACATTTTAATTCAAATAATAGGAGTTAGAGGTTCTTGTATGCTATCAATAGAGGTAGACACATATGTAAAACCATAACTACTTGATTATTACTAGTAGTTTCTTGATAGGGAAAATCAATGATTTGGAATATACAAACAATTTTATTAGGGTTATGGAATGTTATTTCACAAAATAGGGAGGTCAAGAATTTATATATTGTTAAATTAGGTTGTAAAAGTCAAAAAATGAGTAAAAGGATAAGTTAAAGTGTGCACAAGAGTCAAATGTGTTCGTTCAAGTCCAAGTATGTCAAAATGTGCCAAAATTAATGTTTTTAGGTGTCTAATACTAAATTTAAGTGTATAAAAATACCTCTATTTTAGTCCAATATTAGAAATAATAGATTAAATAGATTAAAATATATTTGGTAACTATTATAGATACATTTGGTGTTAATAATTATGCATAAGATATCTTGATTACTCCATACAAAACTTGAAAAGAAGTATGAATAGATCAATGTCTGCTTGTGATAGAAAATTTGAAATAATTTATATCATTGAATTACGTGAAATTAAAAGTTAAATTAATGAATAAACCTAAGGTACAAAAAACAAACTACCATTTGAATTCATTTGGATAATTTCATGTGGTGATTATGATTGAAAGAGAATCAACTACTAAAAACATGAGTTGAGAAGTATAATTATCTAAACTCTTATTGGATACAAATAAGTGTTAGAAGTTGATCATCACATAATATTCAACCACACTAATTTGAATATCATCATATAAAAAAATTAGAACCCTAAAACAAGTTCATATGTCAAGGTGAAACCTTGAAATTAGCTCGTATGTAAATTGAAACTTTGAGTCCACTATTACAGATAGATTTTAGACCAAAAGCACTTATGTAGTACCATCATTCCACATGAAAAATGTTATAGAAATATAAAAGTGTATGCATGAACAACATGATTCCCAAAATTTAATCCATCCATACATCATAGTCATATAGAAATGTCATAATTTATCTATTAATTTTATCATTTTGATAAATGTGATAAATCTATTTAATCTGACCCATTTAACCTTTCTCATAATATCATAGTTTTTTTTTTTTTTTTTTTATCATCATAATCCTATAAAATGCATTGCATCTCTCAATTTATTCAATTTATCCCATTTGAATCACATATTCTAACCCAAAATTTATGTTGTCTATTTATCAAACCTTGAATCTCTAACATAATACCATTATATACCACCCTTTAGAGATGGGGGATGAAGCATATGAATCACTCATCTCAAATTAAAGAGCTATGTGTTTCATGTTTTGTGTGTGTGTGTGTGTGTGTGTGTGTGTGTGTGTGTGTGTGTGTGTGTGTGTGTGTGTGTGTGTGTGTGTGTGTGTGTGTGTGTGTGTGTGTGTGTGTGTGTGTGTGTGTGTGTGTGTGTGTGTGTAATCATGTAAAGTGTTTTAAACTTTTCAGACATAGAAAATATAAAACTTATGTTTTTTAAAGATCTAAGAATAATAAATCAAGGTAATAATTTGAAATAAATAAAACCATTAATCTGTTACATAATTGATTAACTTTGACCTTTTTAAAAATAGTAATAAATAGTGTAAGTAGTAACTTAACTAAAAATGATTGAGATGGATGATCTAGAGGCTAGAAATTGAGGCAGAGGTTGGTTAGAGTTTTGTAAATAGAATATCAATGTTAGAACCCCTCTTGAATAATAGCATCTTAATTGTATAGTATCATTATTATTAGATATGTGGCAGTAGTCTCCCTATTTTGGTGATAGTGTCTTCTATGAAAGAATGTCTCAAGCTTTTGGGTGCACATTTGTCTATATCTATGAGGTTTTTTCTTACATGCATGAGTTTTTAAACCCTATTTGTTACCTATTTTGACTAAATTTGTGATCAAATCCTAATCTTCCATGTTATTAGGGCATTAGGTTGATACAAGTTTAAAAGTGTGTTTGTTAATATGGTAGGCTAGACATCCTCAATACCTTATTGTGATGAGAGTTGCCTACATACCAATACTCCAAAGAGGGATCAAACCCAATTTGTTTCTCTCCATCCAAGTGTTGGTGCTAGTGCAAGTGAATCTAGTATGATAGTTGACTTGAGTTCTATGAATGTACTTAAGACTAGAAATCTAGGCAATCTGAGCTTAGGAATGTTGTATATGGTAGTATGTATAAGTAAGGTACAATAGGAATTGATAACCTTAATTGTTCACAACTTGTTATAAGTTTGCATATGTATTTTGCATCTGATTTTCATCTAGTGGTTAGAGAGCTAAAAATCATGTATTTATATTTTTCTAATACTTATGTGGGTGATAAATTAGTTTATGACAACCTTATAAGGTTTTGGATTTCAAAAGATATTCATTTGTGAAAAAAGATGGAAAGTACATTAGCACCATTGTTGGTACACTAGCACCATGTGGTGCTACTATCCCTATTATGGTGCTAGTGTTCAAGTGATAGAACACTAGGAATAAAAGGCTAGGATGTAAGAATAAGGGTCTGGGACTACTTTAAGGATGATTAGGGATAAATGTGGCCCACACAAACGTTGAATAAGTATGAAAATAATCTCTAAGATAGGTCTAGGGATAAAACTGGGATAGGTAGTCTCAAGTAGCACTCTTAACACTCAAATACCACTTTTAGGTGATCACATTTACCCCCCCCCCCCCCCCCCCCCCCCCCCCCCCCACAATTTATTCTATAAATATAGAAAAGTGAAATGACTAGGATAAAGTAAAAATAAGTGTACTCAGACTTACCTAATAGGTGAAGCCCATGAAGCTAGGTTTAAGTATGTAGAACATGCTCTAATGTGTTTCCTACAATTAAAACATGCATATATTAGTCCTTACTTAAGAGATATCGAAATCAAATACAAAATTGAGTAAATAAATAAAATAAATAAATTTGAGTAAAGAGATAAGAGTGAGGAAATGATTAAATGCGCCTCACTGAGTACATGAACTAATGTATAAACCTAGTGACAACCTATATGTATGCATGTATATATTGATCAATCGATAAATAGCTTAGATTAAGTTGATGGCTTTCTTAATTTGCATGTGTGGGTGGTTCAATAAATCAATCTAATTTTGACTACATCATTTCCCACCACTACTTAGTAAGATCATGACCAGTGAATAACTTAGATTGGATTGATGGTATGTCTAACCCTCTCATGTAGGTGGCTCAAGAAATCAAGTAGATTATGAATCCATCATTTATTACCCATGTTTATTATATGCATCTAAAAATAAAATTGCATGATGTAACTGGGAATGTTTAACTGAGAATGTTAGCTCTATGGCCACTCAAGTAAATTAGGTAGATCTAGGACATTCATGAATGCCAACCACTATAGATAAAGGCATGAAATTGGTGTGTAACCTAGATTATGATGTCAGGTGTATAAAACATAGATTATGACATGGAATTTTTCATTCCATCTAATCAAATGATGTGTAAGTGAGCATATGGAAATAATGTTCCACACACATACCCTCAAATCTGATATCTAAATATATAGATTATGGATTGAGTTCTAATAATCTATATCTAAGTATCTGAACTAAATATGGTAATGGTCATCCCATGTATAATGCATTCAATCTAAGTAAATTAGTATGAATCTAAGTTAAACTAGTATGAATGTGAGAAAAACTAAGTAAAATTGATTAATCTATAATTAAACATGTGCAAACTTGTATTGTACCTATTGTACTTGTATAACTAGTATGGTTTTTTTTAAATTAGGGCTATTGGATAGTAGAATCATATTTTGTACATTAGTGGCACTAGTTTCCTAATTTGAGTGATAGTGTCCTTTTGCTTTGATTTCTATGCAACTATGTTGATCTATGTCTCACTATATTCCCAATATGTTTACCTAAGCTTGATTTTTATAATCCAATATTATGTGTTACAAAATATACTATGAATGCATTATAGGATCATGATCTCTATTATTAACCCCTATGAATACCCCCTATTTTGAGGAGAGTTATTGAATATGTGTAAGAATTGTCCGACAAAAAAATGCTCTATAAAATATGTGCTAGTTAGAGCATATATGATATATGTGTTATAATCCAATATAATGTGTATTCATAACATAAAAATGTAAGATAATCTGAGCATAAATTTTTAATGTGTGATGTATGTTATGTCTAACAATCACAAGGCTATCAAGATAGATATAACAATGTATGTAACAATAAATCTGAGTAGTTACTTAAGGGTATGGGGAATTATGTCCATCACATCACCCAATTAGGAAGGGAAGATGCATTAGGTAATTCATGGAATTTAAAATTAGAGTGTGTAATAAGAAAGAAACAAGTGTCATGGACATGATGCATATAATAAATCATACATACAACATATGTGAGGCATGCAAAGTAGGGCAAGGGGATACAATATAAGGTACATAGGCAAATGTCATGAAATATGAGAAAAAAATACATACAAGGACATGTTCAAATATCCACATACGTAAGCAACAAGAATTTGTCTTAGAGCCACATAGAAGGACATGTTCAAATATCTAGATACATAATCTAAAAGGCACACACAAGGACATGGGCACATGTCCAAAAGCATACATATAGTGAAAATAAGTGTGTAGAGCCAAAGATCAATGGCATATTAAAATGCCCTCAAATAGAAGAAGCATAGAAATATAATTAATTCTAAATGAGGAAAGATATAAATGAAAGTATGTAGGAACATGTAATATAAATCTATGTAAGAGATAGGATGTACATATGATGAGTCTAAAGTAGTAATAGACAGAAAAAAATATGAGTAAGTGTAGCATGATTAATATTTAGATATAATAATTCTAAATCTATGATGTAGAGTATAGAAATATGTAACCTGGTAATCAAAATTGTGTATAGGGTGCCCCCAAATGGGAGAATCTATCAAATGAAGAAACTATGTATCAGTGTATATGCCCCCAATGGATAGATAATAACAAATATAGATCGGTGTATTGGACCTAAGTCCTTAGGTATCTTCAAGAACTCTATAAGAATAAGTGAAGAATGTAAGTATGATAAAAACTAACTATACTAAGATAGCTAGCATATGTAGTGTCTATAAATTAAGAAGTTTAAACATGGAAATGAATACAATCTATAGTTTTGTATTTTATAAGTAAATATTTGAATATTTCTATGTTTTTAAAATATTATATTATTTTTGTATTTTCTAGATATAAGCTATGTACAAGTAACATGAAAATAAAACTATATAAAAGTATCAATAAGGAAGGAACGTATGTATAAGAAGGGAGGAACAATACTAACCAATGAGTCTCATGGAAGACTCACTATCAATGTGGTATGTGTCAAATAAAGAAGCAGTGATCATGTGTGATATATGAAAAGGCAATTATGGTCTCAAAACCTATTGACTGAGTGATCTATATCTAGCCCTACCTATGGAGTGGTGATAAGAATTCATGACATTTATTTTGGTTTCATGTGAATTATAGGGGTCTTAGGGACCCATCTAGTATAATATGTTATAGGTATCATAGGTTTCATGTGTTAAGAACCCAAATAAATCAATAATATTGATCTTAGAAGAAAGTGAGGAGAGGAAGGCCTTCTAGAATCTGCAACATATCTTTGATGGAGGGGTCTCTCTAGTAATTTTTTTTATTGGAGAGTATGTGTACATGGAAATATTATAGGAGTAGACCTTACTTACACTGACAAATCTATTGAACTTTATAGTGTACTGATAGGAATTATGCTTGGAGCTATAACTGGTAGTTGTGTTATAATTATTAATTATGTAATAACTATGATGTAACTGGTAATTGCAATGTAACTACCTATGGCACAAGTAGAGGATACTCATATGGAATACCTTCACTATGATCATATGATGTTCATGTATATATTTTAGGCATATATTTATGGTATATGGGATGGCTCTTAACTATTATATCTATGGGCTACCTAATAACATGTCAAATATGCATGCACTAGGTACTACTAAGAATCTAGTGGCCATATGTGTTGGTCCAACCTGTAGTGGAAATACAATATTTTTGATGGAACTCTGAACATGGCCACTAAAACCATTGATAATTGTGTATATAGGAAATATATCTTTCTCTAAATACCCCAAATTCTATAAAATTCTAATAGTGCACATACTAATACTTAACTTGTTTTCAACCATATCATTCTGATTAGGATGATGATCTATGTAGGCTCATACAAAGAGTGCATATAAATTTGACTAATCATCAACAATTGTCCTATTATAAGAAGATGATGAGTGGTCTATATGGAACTATAGTATGATACACACGAATGATATTGTGTAATGGATGTGCCTCCTCGGTAATTGTGTGATATGATGCTGGTGGTGGATGTGTTAGATACATGTAGTGAATACCTAAAGTTCCCCTACCTCATTTATTTTATACTTGGGAAATATATCTAATAATATTTTCAATGTATTAGATTTTATTTTTTTTATTTTTTAGGTGCCTTAGTGGGTTTACCCACATCAATAATGTTAACCTCTATCAAATCTTGTATCTTATATTTCAAGCTGATGCATCTATTTATTGTATTGTCTGGTGCCCTGTGATACTCACATAATTCATTATAATCATTTTTATTTGGAATATTTCATGGCATATCAACCTATTTTATGGAAGAGAGTGATATGAATTTGCATTTCAAGAGCTTCAATAAAACATGTGATGGAAATTCTAGAAGGTTGGTGAAAAATATGCATGGGAGAGATGAGAAAACTAAGTGAGAAGATAACTCTGAAGTTGTGTTAACTATGGCCTCTAGGTCATTCTTGTTTTCAATGGCCCTTAATTTATATGGAGGGTTACTATAACTCTTAGCATTTGATTATGATCCACTTGTATATTTTAGTTTTCCCATTGAGAGAAGCTTGAATTCTCTTTCTTTCATTGTGTAGCATAAATCTGTGAAGGTTGGAAAGTTTTAAAATAAGATAGCTTCCTGTAATGTTATTAAAAGACTATGTTTGAATATGTCTTGAAGCTCTTTATCTACCATGGGGCTTGTCAACTTGGAAAATAGAGTCTTACGTCATAAGACATATTTTACAATAGGCTTATTTAATTTTTGTTTCAATTGTTCAACTTGAGCATATGAGATCTTATCACTGATGCTTATTGAGAAGTGTGCTAAAAACATATCTACCAATCGATTCAATATGGTGATATATTGATTTGGTATATCATAAAACCACTATAAGGTATAATCCTTTATACTATGGGAAAAAACTTAGTGAGGAGATAATCATTTAACACATAGTTCAAACATGTTACATGGAAAGCTCAGAGATGGTGCTCTAGGTCACCCTTACCATCATACAATGTAAGCTTATTTGCCATGAATCCAAATGGCAAAGGATTTATTTCTATGTGATGTGCCAAAAGTGTATGTAAAATAACATGACAATCTAAGACATGTGATGACCTAGTGACCCCTACTCCAAATGTAACACCTTACCCTATAGAGTATTAACCTCCTACATAATGGATTGCACATCTAAAGTGGAGGAACTAGCCATAAGAGGTGTAGCTATCATTGAAGGTTGTTGAGTTACAATTGGTTGTTATGCTAGATGAGTTGAACCCAATGTAGGTGTAACAATATTATTATCTATGGGAGTAGAAGATTGACCATTATTTGATTTTTGAATTTTTTTTTTGTGAATAATGTTGATAAGGTCATCTTACATATCTATGTGTTTAGAAATAAAATATTTTAATTGTCTCTTATCAGTTTCATCAAATTGGTTGTTAAATTCTACCATTATAGTTTGGGGGAGTATGAAAACAAATTATTGTGTATTTTAACCTTTAAAAAAATTAATCTATGAAAGATTGTAAAAATCAAATATTGAAACAAATTTAAGATTTTAGAACTAATGTCTGAGCATAGAAACAAGAAGGATAAAAACCCTAAGAGAATCTAGGGTTAGGGTGTTTTAGACAAATTTCACTTATATTATTTGGAAGGAAGAGAAAAGAAACTTGAGAAGGGTATGCTAGAAAAACCTGATATGTTATGCACACATTGATCTAGATGATTGTAGATACTCCTCTTTGGCTTGGGAGGAATGCCCTAAAAATAAGAAATCACTCAAAGAAATAGTTTGATTAGTTAGATAGTAGAGTTGATTGCCTAGCAATCTAGATCCAAGAATCATGATCTTCCTTAGAGGCTATCAATCCACACTTTTAAATAGTCAAGTTCTAAAGGATAAAGTGCTTGCATATATCACAAAATATACTAAAATAAAATATGATAAGTGCTTGCTAAATGAATAGGTAAATTTAACTAATTATAGCAATAAATAGATTAATATCAATGCTAAATGAATCAAGTATGGTCAATAAAATAAGGTAGGGTTTTATGGTTAGGCAGAGGGTCTAAGAGTTGGATTTGGTTGAGGTCTGGTGGGTGAAAAAAACTTGATGTTTGTTTATTTGATAATGACCATCGATGGTTAGGGTGATTATTGGTGGTTTGGGTGATTGTCAATGGTAAGGATAATCATCCATGGTTGGGACAAACCATCGGCAATTAGGGTGACCATAAGAGATTACTATGATTTTGATTTGGTTTAAGAAAGTCTGATCTGATGAGGTTAAAAAATGGGATTCTGAGAGATGGGTTTGGGTTAGGTTAATTACAATATAGAAATAAAGTAATTAATTTACTAAAAATAGATACTTATCTTGTTGTTCATTGATCTAAAGAATAGTTAAGGGTTTGTTGATGAATCTCATATCAATTTTAGTAGAGTAACAATGCTTGGTTATTGATCGATGGATGGTAGTGTTTTAGATCTCTATCACACTTTTTTGTCTTTTAGTTCACTAGAAGAATACCTACAAAAAGGAGTGTTGATGCAAGAGGCTCTGGCTTTTTCTCTAGATGATTGATTGATTTTGGGTTTGAATCCTTTTTACCTCCTCCTCTCCTATTTTTATAGGAAGTAAAAATAGGTGTAATAATATGTTAATAAGAGATTCAATAAGCAATTCAAATTTAGATTTTACATGCATTAGCTTGCACACAAATTAGATAAGATAAATATAAAAAAGTAAGCTAGAATTAATTGGAGTTTGACTATTCAAGTGGTGGGAACCTAACCATCAATAGTCAAGCCTAACTGTTGATGGTTAGGGTGACTGTCAGTGGTCAAGGGTTGAAGGTTAAGTTTAGATAAGGTAGATTAGTGAGCTAGTTAGCTAATGTTGGGGATCAACCAACAATGGATTACACTTGTGAAAGCAATAAACGCGGAAATAAATCAGATAGATAAGTAACTAGAATGATAAATAGAACAGAACAAGAGATACAAGAAACCACCCTAAAAACTTGTATTAAAACTCTTTACAAAAGGAATACAATTGAAGAAACTTCTTTCTTCCACACCTCTCTCAGATGCACAAGATCTCTCACTAGATCTCTATTCCTCAAGAGCTCTCTCTCTCAAGTACAATCAAATCCAACAACCTGGATTGATTACAACTCTGTACTCTCCTTCAAACATTCACAATGTTCTACTCATACAATTCAACACCATTCAACATACTAAGCTAAGAAGATCTTTCCTACATATAGAATTAGGAAACTTGAGCATGCCCTTACAACAAACAGTTAAGCCTCTTGAACAAGGGCTCTAAAAATAATATTGCTAATAATAGAGACATGAGCTTGAGACTACAACTCAAACTCATCATGCAAACACTCGCTTCTGTCCTCAAAAATTGCTTTCTGGACACACAGGTAACCGACGTCGGTTCCTGCCTGTTCGCCTGTGACCGTTGTCGGCCGACCCACTGCCGACATCGGTGCCTCTGCAACTGCACCTGACCGATGTTGGTCGCTCCTGACCAATGCCGGTGTCTGTGTAGACCCAAAACTGTTTAAGTCTACTCCTTGGTGAAGCTTTTAGCTCCACACCCTAACAATCTCCCACTTGGAGATAAACAGCTGCACCAGTACCTATACACCAACATCTTCTAGCTCCTCCATCTTCAACTCAATCATGAAGACCAACGGAAGTTGAATGAAGATTCAACTTCTCCTTTGTAACTGGCTTTGTTAGCATATCAGCAGGATTCCTATCTGTATGGATCTTCTCCAGCTTCAACTCACCATCTTCCAACACCTGCCGTATGAAGTGGTACCTTAGCTGTATGTGCTTGGTTCTTGAGTGAAAGGCTGAGTTCTTAGCCAAATGGATTGCACTCTGACTGTCACTATACAATCTGCAACTCCCGTGCTCCCTTCCAAGCTCTTCCATGAATCGTGTCATCCATATCATCTCCTTGCTAGCTTCTGTGGCTGCAATATACTCTGCTTCTATAGTTGACAAGGCAACAACCTTCTGCAACTTTGATATCCAGCTAACCGCCGTTCCACCTACAGTAAAAACATAATCTGTGGTGCTCCTCCTGCCATCCAAATCACCTGCCATATCTAAATCTACATAACCATGTAGAGAAGTATCTGAACCTCCATAGCACAAGTGCCTACTGCTGGTTCCTCTCAGATATCTAAGGATCCATTGAACTGCTTTCCAATGTTCCTTTCCTAGATTGGCCATATACTTACTTACTACTCCCACTGCTTGGGAAATATCCAGTCTAGTACACACCATTTCATACATCAAACTCCCTACTGCAGAAGAATATGGAACCTTACTCATGTACTCTACCTCATCATGTGAATTAGGACATTGTTCTTTACTCAACTTAAAATGTCCAGCCAAAGCTGTGCTTACCGGTTTAGTATCCTACATATTGAACCGTTTCAACACCTTGTCCACATAATCCTCTTGAGACAATATCAACCTGTGATTTTTCCTGTCTCTCTTAATGCTCATGCCAAGGATTTTTTTTGCTGCTCCCAAATCCTTCATAGCAAACGTTTGAGCTAATTTCACCTTAAGCTCAGAGATATCCTGCATGTGTGATCCTGCAACCAGCATATCATCTACATACAACAATAGAATAATATATCTACCATTATCAAATCTCTTAAAGTATACACAATGGTCAGATTGACACATACTGTAGCCATGCTCAGTCATAAACCTATCAAATTTCAAGTACCACTGTCTAGGAGCTTGCTTGAGGCCATACAAGCTTTTCTTCAACCTACACACTAACTTCTCCTTACCCTTGACCTCAAATCTTTCTGGTTGTTCCATGTATATTTCCTCATCCAAATCTCCATGAAGAAACGCTGTCTTAACATCTAGCTGCTCAAGATGCAAATCCTCAAAAGCAACCAAAGACAATACAACCCTTATAGAAGTCATCTTAACAACAGGAGAAAAAATCTCACCAAAGTTAATACATGGCTTTTGTGCAAATCCTTTCACTACCAATCTGGCCTTATATCTCATCTGTCCATCCTCACCTTCCTTCAACCTGTAGGTCCATCTGTTCTTCAGTGTTCTCTTACTAGCTGGCAATTTAACCAAATCCCATGTTTAGTTCTCTCTCAAGGACTCCATCTCCTCAACCATGCCACGCTCCCACTGACTCTTGGACTCCACCTATAATGCTTCTTCAAAACTCTCTGGTTCTCCACCATCAGTTAGCAATAAATAGTATAAAGAAGGAGAATATCTAATTGGAGGCTTACTTACTCTTTCTGACCTCCTGATGGGCATTTTAGACTCGCTCTCAACATGTTGTCCACCCAAGTTCTCTGACAGTGACCGACCTCGGCCACCTGTAAACCTGTTACTAGCCGACGCCGGTTCTTCCTAGCCGACATCGGTGCCTGTTCTGCCGACGTCGGTCTTTGTATGACCGACATCGGTTTTTGTACTGCCAACGTCGGTTCTTGACCTGTCGACGTCAGTCTCTATGTTTTCCTGCAAGTGATTATTTATTTTTCCCGTGAGATCATTTTGGACCATTACTTCATCCAATTCTCCATTGCTCTACCCAGATTGATTCATCTTCCTCATCTGATCAATATACATCACTTTTTCATTGAAAACAACATCACGGCTCATAATTACCTTGTTAGTTCCTAGATTCCAAAATTTGAAACCAAAATCATCTGAGCCATAGCCAATAAACGTGCACCTCATAGACTTAGCATCAAGCTTCTTCCTATTTTCCTTGTCTACGTGCACAAAGGCTTCACAACAAAAAACTTTGAGATATGAGAGATCTACCTTTTTACCTGTCTATGCCTCTTCTGGAATTCCACCATCCAGAGCTGTAGAGGGTCCTCTGTTAATCAAGTACACTGCGGTGTCAACAACTTCTACCCAAAACTCTAAGGGCAACCCAGCATGCAATCTCATACATCTTGCACGCTCTATGATTGTTTTGTTCATCCTTTCAACAATACCATTCTGCTAAGGTGTCCTTAGAACCGTCTTTTGCCTATGGATTCCATGTGTGTAACAATACCAGTTAAACTTAAGACTACAGAACTCACCGCCATTGTCAAATCTCAAGCACTTCAATCTTCTGCCTATTTCATTCTCAACCATAGCTTTCCAAATCTTAAAAGTCTCAAAAACATCAGATTTCTTTTTAATACAGTAGATCCATACCTTCCTTGTAGCATCATCTATGAACGTAACATAGTACCATGATCCTCCAATATAGGCTACCTGAGCCGGTCCGCACACGTCTGTGTGAACAAGCTGCAACTTATGCCTTTTCTTAGTAGACCCAGTCTTGAGAAAACTAACCCTTTTTTATTTTCCAAATACACAATGCTCACAAAATTCTAGATCCATACTTTTCAAATCTGAAAGCATACCTTTAGACTTAAGAATTGACATCCCCTTCTCACTCATGTGGCCAAGCCTTGAGTGCCACAATTTAGCATCCACATCTGAAGTAGATAATACAGAAGGAGATTTTTTAGTAACACAATTACACAAATAGAGAGTACCTTCTCTCTTACCTTTGGCCATAACAAGTGCACCCTTGGTCACCTTCCAAGAATCTGCTGTGAGAGTTACTGTACAACCCTCATCGCCTAACTTTCCTACAGAAATCAAATTTCTCTTCAAACTAGGAACATGCATCACATCTCTCAACACCCATGTGTTGCCATTCTGCATCTTCAGCTACACTTTACCTTTGCCAATAATCTCACAAGGCTCATCATCCCCTAAGTACACTATTCCAAAGTCTCCGTGGATATAGTCACTGAAATATTCTCTGTTAGGGGTAGCATGGAAAGATGCACCAGAATCTAATACCCAAGATTCTATATTATTATGCAAAGAGAAAATTAGAGCATCTTGTGCAATACCTGCAACCTTTGTCTCTTCCTTTCCTTCATGTTGATTGTCCTCCTTAGGCTTTGACCAGCAATCTCTGCTTATGTGCCCCAATTTTCCACAGTTCCAACATTGAAGCCTTCTGCCATTCCTGGATTTGGATCTGCCTCTTCCCTTAGACTTAGATCTTGATCTCCTCTTGCTCCTTTCTTTTTGCCTTCCCCTGCTCTCAAGATTTAAAGCGTTCCCAGATGTCTCTTCTATGCTTTTCCTGTGAATTTCCTCATTCAAGATAACACTAACAACATCCTCTACTTTTAAGATATTCGAAGCAGAAGCAGTATTAGAAACTGCCATTACCAAGCCATGCCAGCTTTCAAGCAAAGAACATAATATTAAAAGAGCTTTTATTTCATCATCAAATACAATATTGACTGAACTTAACTGATTAACAATACCATGGAAATCATTCAGGTGATTAGATACAGATCCACCTTCTTGCATATGCAGATTAAATAACTGCTTCATAAGATATACCTTATTAGAAGCTGAGGGTTTTTCATACAAATTTGCTAACGTAGTCATTAACTCTACCATAGTTTTTCCCTGTGATAAATTAGATATCACAGTGGAGGCCAGACTCAGTCTTATAGACCCCAGAGCCTTTCTGTCAAGAACTTCCCATTCTTCATCCTCCATGTCCTTGGGCTTCTTTGCAATCCCACCTAACGGTAAGTAAAGATCTTTCTGATACAGATAGTCCTCTATCTGCATTATCCAATGTTGATAGTTCTTGCCATTAAACTTTTCCATTCTCAACTTACTTTCTTCTGCCATTGCTTCTCCCACTCAAACAGAAATCCCTACAGAAACCCCTGTGAGCAACTTGTAATCCAAACACACTACACAGATCTGAACCACCTGTTAGTGAACCTGAACTCTGATACCACTTGTTGGGGATCAACCAACAATGGATTACACTTGTGAAAGCAATAAATGCGGAAATAAATTAGATAGATAAGTAACTAGAATGATAAATAGCACAGAACAAGAGATACAAGAAACCACCCTGAAAACTTGTATTAAAACTCTTTACAAAAGGAATACAATTGAAGAAACTTCTTTCTTCCACACCTCTCTCAGATGCACAAGATCTCTCACTAGATCTCTATTCCTCAAGAGCTCTCTCTCTCAAGTACAATCAAATCCAACAACCTGGATTGATTACAACTCTGTACTCTCCTTCAAACATTCACAATGTTCTACTCATACAATTCAACACCATTCAACATAGTAAGCTAAGAAGATATTTCCTACATATAGAATTAGGAAACTTGAGCATGCCCTTACAACAAACAGTTAAGCCTCTTGAACAAGGGCTCTAAAAATAATATTTCTAATAATAGAGATGCAAGCTTGAGACTACAACTCAAACTCATCATGCAAACACTCGCTTCTGTCCTCGGAAATCGCTTTCTGGACACACAGGTAACTGACGTCGGTTCCTGCCTGTTCACCTGTGACCGTCATCAGCCGACCCACTACCGACGTCGGTGCCTCTGCAACTACACCTGACCAACGTCGGTCACTCCTGACCGATGCCGGTGTCTGTGTAGACCTGAAACTGTTTAAGTCTGCTCTTTGGTGAAGCTTTTAGCTCCACACCCTAACAGCTAATTAGCTAACTAACTCAGGTTTGCAGTCAAAAGGTTAGTGGATGGTCCTTAGGGGGTCCCAAGGTGGTCTAGGGGTATTTATACATCTAAAACCATTATGTATGGTTTTATAGTGTCTACATTTTTCCCCTATTTGTTATGTAATTTATATCAACAAGCAGCAAAATAAAAATGGAGTGCAAGTCGAAGGTTTGGTTACCCTGAGTGTATACACTAGAAAACTACACACAAGTAGTTCTAGATGTCTGAATGCCTCAGGCCCACCTTAGGGACCACCTAAATGTTATTTACCCTTAACCCAACCCTCTTAACCTAACCAACAACACTATTCACTTATCACTATTCACATAATACTATTCAATAGTACTATTTAAAATCACTATTCGATGTCACTATTCAAAATTACTATTCATTGTCACTATTCAAAATTACTATTCATGATGACATGGCATGTCACTATTCATGGTGACATGGTAAGTGACATGAAAAGTGACTTAATAGTGATATGGCAAGTGATATGGCAAATGACATGGCTTGAAAGTGAGGTGGTTTTGAATTGGGAGATCATACCCCACTTGAGACCCTTATCCAAGGTGCCTAATGACCTCATTAAGCACCATTGGGTCTAACATTGGAATTTTGGTGAATTTTTACCTATGGGGCCATCCTAAATCATATACTTTTGTCCTCATGCATGAAAGTGGCACCAAATTATGTGGAGCTCCTTGTTAAGTGCTTGGGAAAAGATAGAAGTGGGTGGTGAAAAGTATTTAGGACCCATATGAGCATATGGGCATGATATCCACCTTTTTTGAACACACTTGCAAAGTTGGAGACACACTTATGAATTTGGAATCCCATCACCCTTATCCCTTGACTCATCTATGCACCCACTTGGAAAATGGTGCCAAAGTTTATGGGGCACTTTGTTAAGTGCTCAGCAAAAGACAAATTACCTTGGTGGAAATTATTTTGGACTCATATGGGTCCATGGGTATTATCTCCACTAAATTTGGACACATTAACAAAGTGGGAGACACATTATCAAAGTGGAAGACACACTTTGTGAACTGGGAATCCTACCATCCTTATCCCCTTAACCCAATAATGAGCCCACTTAAAAAATGGTGCCACATTTCACTATTCCACTCCTTTGTCATATTTTTTGGCATGAAATGATATAAATATGACCCCCCTTTCATCCATTTAGGAGGTCTTTGGTTCAAGAATTTCATCTTGTAGGTTTTGGAGGTCATTCATCTTAGATGAGAGGAACATAAAACAACAAAACTTTGCCAAAATTGCAAGCCATCACAAATCATCAACATCAACATCAACAACATCTTCAAACAATATCAAAGGTAATATCATTTTATTTCTTGTATTTCAATTTATTGTCCCCCTTAGCCTTCTCTTTTCTTGACATCAAAACTTAACCCTTGGCTTTCTTATTTCTTAACCTCTAAACCTAAACCCCATAACATCTTCTTCTCTTTACCCTTATTTATTACCTTTACCTTCTTACAATTTACCCCTTTACCCCTTTTTGCCTTCTTGACCCCCATTTACCCCTTTTTCCTTCTGGACCACCATTTACCCCTTTTTCCATCTTAATAATTTTAAAACCTTAACCATAAACCAACCCCAACCAAACCATCTATTCTCAACCCTTGTCACATTTCCAAACCAAAAACCACACCTTTGACTTAACCAACTTTAGCATTAGTTTTGACCAACCATTGCTTTATTTTAGTCATTTCACTATCAAGAATTCTTGTATTTAATTTTACTTTTTTGTTATTATTTAATGCAATTATCTTATTTTCCATTTATAAACTTAATTATTTAAAGTAGGTGGATTGACAACCTCCTAGATAGTTCACTCTTTCTTGGATCTAGCTCCCACTAGGCAATCCACCTTACTCCTTGTCTAACAAACAAGTTTTTTCTAAGTGTTTTCTTATTGTAGGTCATTCTTCCATAGCCAAAGAGGAGTTCTCATACTTCATATGGATCAACGCATGCACTTCTATCAGGTTATCATAACCACTACCCTTCTTTTTAGTTTTATCTCCTCTTCTTTAAAACTAAGAAAAGTGAAAAAATAGAGTAAAACATTTTGGCACGCTCAATGGGACCCTGGAGTTTTCTTGGGTTCTTATTTATTTTAGGAAATTGTAGTTTCATTATTGAAATCTCATTTAGTTACAAATAAAATTTTCTTTCTTGCATTTCTGAATTGAAAATCTTAGTTTCAATTCTTCCTTTCTAAAAATTTTTAAAAAAAAATCTTAATGGAAAGTATTTTTACATTCCAAAAAATAAATAAATAAATAACTCATCTTAGGATTAGGATTGCATCTTCATATTTCATTTAGGTGCATCATAGTTATTCTTGTTTTCATGAAAAGAAATCTAAATTTTTTTTTTTGGTTTAAAATAAACCTTGCATCCATTGCTTACTTCCTTGTTTAGTTCACATAGTTTAAAGTTAAATGGTGAATTAATCATAGAAATCACTTTTATCACAAATAAACCAAATAACTTTCATCAAATTAAACATTAACATACTTGAGACAAGGCCCGACTAGGATTTTATCACCTAGCAGTAACCTTACCCTTTCTCAATAATCTTGCTTGGATTTAATCACTGAGTGGATAACCAACTCAACTCTATGGTTGAGTATAAACTCTAGACAAATGGTATATCGACTAAGAAATTGACTCTATTTTAGGATAATGAAGTGAGGGAGGAAATCCTCAATTACCATGACACATACCTGATCCAATATAGATCTCTTTGTTGAGTACCTAAACACAACCTGAAACCAAACATAGACTTCTTTCTAAAAATTGTTCTACAAGCCAAATTTATTCTTCACACTTTATAAGGCATAATCCAAAAGAGAGATAATTAAAACTCTAAGATTTAACACATATTACTGTATGTTTTAATTATTTTTATCTTTTTATTTTCTTTCTTTGTTTTTGAGATGTGAGTTCATATCCCTTATTTCCTAGTTTCTCACATGGTCTTTACTAGACAAGAGTTGAGAAATTAGAACAACTAAAGACCACCTTCCTCATCTTCCTCCTCCTCTATGGAGTATATTTTAGATGTTGAGGGTTCTCCTCATCATTCTCCCAATCCTACCATACCTCATATAGTTGTTGAAGGTAATGTGGACTTTTCCACATTCCTTAACAACAACCCCATAGCCTTCAACATTACCTTAACACTTTAGCTCATTGTAACCATGTCACTTCAGTTCCTCCTACGGATCCATTATATGAAATGCCTCCCCCTCTTATGGTTGGAATTACATCTACCCAACCTTTGATCATTTAATCCTCTTCCTCTACAAATATCCCAACCACTACCACCATCAAAACCTAATCTAACATTCCAACATATAACCAAACCCCTCCTACACCAACCAACAATTACAATGTAGGGACAATCTTACCTCTTATTACCTATACCCCATCTACCATAGGCATAAATTATACCCCTATTTAAGCCCTTCCTTCTTTTACTACTAACCCACCAATTTCCACCCCACTCTAAATTTTGGTACTTTCCATACCTTCTACCCTTCCACCCATTAGCACAAGGACTACCATTCAACCTCAACCATACCTCCAAATCAGCCCATGTGCATCCATCAATAAACCCCTATAACATCAACCAATATGTTCCTAACCCATAAAGATACACACCCCTTTCATCCCCACCTTCAATGACCACATACTAATATGTGGCATTTTATCCACCTTTCACCTCTTATATTTACATTACAGCCACCCAACATCAAATGAGCCTACCACCTAATTATATATTTACCCAACCTCAAACTGATTTGATTAAAATGTTGATGGATAAAATGTCTAATCTGGAATCACCTATTTCAGAGGCTCATGACCATTTATCATATGACCAAATTTTTAATTCACCCATTCACCCATCCATCCATATCTAACCTTATCCTTCCCAATAGGAACTTCTCAAGTTCTCCAAATTTAAAATTAATGAGGATCCCCAATAACACCTTAGGTCAATTAGGCATGCTTATTATCTCATTGCCTACAATGATTCCCTTCTTCTCCACACTTTCCCCATGTATCTAGCCAACCTGACCTTAGATTGGTATAATTCCTTACCCAAACATTCCATCATCTCCTTCACCCAACTGTCCCAAACTTTCTTGGATCACTTTTTGATTAACATCTCCAAGAAAGTTTTCATTACCAACCTCTATTCCATTTGGTAGTTTGAGGATAAGTCCATTACCAAATTTTTGGCTCATTGGAGGAGCCTAATTAACCAACTTTCTTTTTCCTTGCCTCAACTTGACATCATAGAGATCTTTACTTGGGCATGTGCCAAACATATCTCCTCCATGTTGTGTGTCCAAAGCTTCTATACTTTTGATGAAGCTTTCACCATGGCACGTAAGCTAGATAATAGAGTCATTGATGAAGGGAGGATGAAATTGAAGAACAAAAACTCCAACTATAAAACCAACAAGGCCTCTTCTTCCAAACCAATACCAATACTAAGGGAAAAGGAACCACAAATGTAGTTGTCCTTAAAGCCTCTCCCCCACCATCTACAAACCAACCAAATTATTCTAATTCTTTAAATCAAAACCCAAAGAACCAAACCTAGAACAACTAGAAATAATTAACTTCACTTCAAGAATCTTATGTTTCTATCTTGGAGAAGTTATTAAAAGCTAATATCATTCAAATTTTTCCTATTAAATCACCCCAAAATTTTGATTTTTCTCATCCTATACTTGGTTGGTATAATGAGAATGATTCATGATCCTTCCATCATAGGATAATACATAATATCAATAAGTGAAATACCTTCAAGAACCTTGTCCAATACCTTATTGATAAGGGGGAGCTTACATTGGATAACTCTAATGCACCACCAAACCAATCCTTTGATATATTCAAGAAACCTTTCCCAAACCATGATCCTACCAAGAATGAGAGAAATAACATCAAGTATTCTCATGATACCCATACTATTAACATGGTTCTTGGCACATTTGCTACTAAAGAACCCATTCACCAACTTACCTATCCCTCACTCTCTCTACTTATTAAGGTAGCAGAGTTACCTTCTCCCCTTTTAGGAACCAAAATGAATGAAATACCCATTTTTCCTCTTCCACTCATCAAGGTAGTGAAGCCACCAACCTCCCCTTTGGCTGACATACTTGACCACACACCCATCTTACTTCCTCTCCAATTACCAAGCTACTAGCCACTCCCATATAAATCATTTTTGAGGAAGAAATCCTCATGTCTACTCCTCCCATAAAGGAGCCACCTATCCTAACCTTGCATCCTTTGATTGAGGAAGAGGACAAGGTTACAATCCCTATGTCTCCACATAGGGGGTTATCTTTTAGATCCACCATTCATGGAATCAAACTAACCTATGAACCCTTCTATAAGCTAGTGAAAAAATTGAAATTTATCTCCAACCTTGACATGGATTGAGCCACCTTCTCATAGCAATTAAGTCTCCCTTATATTACTAAACCAAAACATATAATCCCTTCTTTGGTAAACCATCCCACCACTTATATTGACCAACATATTACTATATCTACCCAACCAACCAAAACCTCCACCCAACCATCTAAAACATCCACTAAACTAACTAACCCTCAACCACTTAAGCCAACTAATACCCAAGTATCCAAGCCCTCTCCTATCACCCTATTTAGATCTACCAAAACCATAGAAGAACCATCTAAATCACCTCTACCCAAACCTATCAAAACATCTCATGATTCTCTTATCAAACCTATTAAGGATTTAGGAATACTTCCTACACCTAGCCATAATAATACCTCTTTAAATTTGGACCTAACTTCATCTAGTCCACCAAAGAAACCAAGAAGGTGGAGTTACCTAAACCTCTACCTCAAACTAGACCCATACCACCTCCTTCCCTCTTACCCTCTATTTTAGGACCCCATCCCTCTACTATCCCTATCATCTATTCCTCATCTACTAAACCTTATCCTTTTTTTCCACTTATACTCACCTCTACTAAATCATCAAACTACCCATCATCCTTAACTAACAAGTCTACCTCTACCTTCCCACCTATCACTAAACATTCATTCTCCACCTCGAAATCATCCATCTCCAAACCAACCATAACTAAACAATCCCAACTAAAACCACCTACTAAAACCCTTCCACCACCAATAACTCCCATAGTGAAGTCTACTTCTAAGAAGGCCATAACCCCTAAAACCAAAAACCTATAACCTCTAACACATTTTATTGAATCTTATTCAACCATTCTGCAAAGTTTATTGAAAAACTCTCCCTTGAGCCTACCACCCATAAAACCCTTTCACCTTTCACACCTAAAACCATCATGGTTCAATGACAACTTGATTTGTTTATATCATAGGACATCGGGACATGATACAGAGAATTATAAAGCTCTCCAAAAAATCATCCACTAGCTTTATGATGAGGATGATCTATTAATATATTAGCCTCCTATGTCACCCATACCAAACTAACC
The DNA here is from genome assembly GCA_037957365.1 of Torreya grandis. Classification (NCBI taxonomy): domain Eukaryota; kingdom Viridiplantae; phylum Streptophyta; class Pinopsida; order Cupressales; family Taxaceae; genus Torreya; species Torreya grandis. The sequence goes on along the minus strand of JARHVA010001158.1, from coordinate 3,495,689 downwards.
ATCACCCATACCTACCAAATATGGTGAACACTTACCAACTCCTCCACTCTCACCTAAAAGTGAATATGAATCTAACCACTCTAATACCTCAACCTCTCTTTATATCCATACTATCAACATGGTCACTAGATCATAGTAGAAAAATAAAGGGAAAGCTAAGGTGTCCATTCCATAGACTTACCCCTCTTCCAACTCCCAAGCAACCCACACCCAACTATCTCCATCTTCAACTAGACCCAAGGTGTCTACTTTAGGTGCCCTCCAATCTAACACTATAATATCAATTTGAAGAGCTATCCTCAAGTAAATTCATCAAACCCCATCAAAAATGAGATTATATGAGATGATCTCTACCTCTCCCCATCACTTACAATCACTCATAGAGTCTTTTTAATCCATCGAGGTCCAACATGATGACCCTCAACCTTTAGCCACCTTTGTTGGTGCCCTTCAAATTTATAACCTTGTCACCTTTAAGGATTCATAAATACCTTCTATCCACCCTGAGGACCCAGATCCCCCACTTTTTATTATCACTTACATCAACTAAACCCATATTAAATGGGTCATGATTGATCGAGAGATATCATTAAAATCATCTTCTCTCATGCCTACAACCAACTCAACTTGTCAGAAAATGTCATGTTCAAATCCTTGGCTATCCTCTACTCCTTCAATAACACCATGGTCACTACCTTGGGAACTATCATCTTTCATATCCATGTAGGACCTCACACACTCTCCAAACTCTTCTATGTTATGGAAGGGGAATTCCAATACAAAATTTTGTTGGGATGACCTTGGATTCATTCCATGGCATGTGTTCCCTCTATCTTCCATCATTGCATCAAAATTGAGCATGAAGGCCAAGTCTTCACCATCCAAGTAGACCTAAGTTCTTTCTCAACATGCAACATGAACTATCACCCCAAATATGACCTTATACCCACATCCAGCACACCTTTAGTAGTTACACCCCAATTGTAAACCATCAACAAAGTGTTAACTAGCTCATCCATTCCTTCTTCACAAATCCTCATAAAGGAAGCCTTGAAATATGTGTTCCAACATCTCTCATTAACAGAGTATTTCCTTTTAGATCTTAATGCATTCCATACTCCTTACGAGTATGGATAACTCACCAACTAGCCAAGATATGACCCCAATATCAGAACTATCATTCCCTTTGGACCTGACAAACTCATCGATGATTCTATCACCCCTTCCTCACCTTATCCATTTATCATTGGTTTCTCTTACCTAGATAAACTAAGCTTTGCCAAGACATACCTTTATAGATGCACTTGGAAAGGCTTTAGCCTTAGATGATATGAGTAGGGATCGCATGAGATGGCCACCATTAAGAAAAATAAACCTCATGAGATGCATGGCCTTGGTTTCATCTTACCCAAAAAAAAGTAACCCAAACCACCTACCATCATCCTTGTTAATGAGGATACGCTTTCCTCACCAACCTCACCTCAACTTATATGTGAGGATGATGACATCATCCCACCCAATTTTATTTCCATCAACATGATCACCATTGGACCCCTAACTTATCAAAAGAAGGGGGTAATCGTCACCATCCCTTTGACCCATCTTGAGATGACAGAAAAAGACTCTCTTACCATTAAAATTATACAGTGTCAAGACGATGCTTCCATTCTCACCTATGATTATTTTATCCATAAATCCTTTCCTCTTGAGAATCAAACCATGTTGAATGAATCTACTATCGATGTCAACTTAGGTACTCAAGATAACCCCCACATTGTCAAAATAGGTTAATTTTTGAATTCCACATAACAATAAGATTACCCTTCTTTCCTTTGTGATAAAAGCATAGAATTTTCTTGGTCCTATTAGGATATGCCTATAATTGACCCTTCTATTACCATCCATAACATTATCCCTCATCCTGATTCTAAGCTTATTCAGAAAAAACTTCATAAGATGCACCCTCACATCACTCTTCTAGTCAAAGAAGAACTTCAATTCCTCTTATCTATCAATTTCATTCAACTTATTAACTATACCCAATGGGTTTCTAACATCATTCCCATTACAAAATCTATCGAGGGACTTCAATTCTATATCAATTTTCATGACCTCAACCTTGCTTGTCCAAAGGATAACTTCCCTTTACCTAGCATCGACCAACTTATTGACCTTACAACTGGCCATGAGATGTTGTCTCTCATGGATGGTTTCTCAAGATATAATTAGATCTTGATTTCTCCCAAAGATCAACATAAAACTTCTTTCATCACCTCTTAGGGAACTTTTGGCTATAGGGTCATGCCATTTGGTCTAAAAAACACTGGTATAACCTACTAGCATGTGATGACCTACATCTTCTATGACCTCATCCACACTAGCATAGAGGACTATGTTGACGATCTCTTGGGAAAATCCAAATCTCACAAAGATCATCTAAAAATTCTCAGCATTATCTTTGAATGCCTAATCCATTTCCATGTTAGACTCAAACCCAAGAAACGTGTTTTTGGGATTCTATTTAGAAAGCTTCTTGGATTTATCATCTCTCTTTGAGGAATAAAAGTAGACCCTACCAAAGTTAAAATAATTCTTTAAATGCCTCCTCTGGCTACCCTTGAGCAACTTCATAGCTTGTAAGGAAAGCTTCAATCAATCTATCATTTCATCTCTCAACTATCCAGCTGATGTCAACCCTTCCATCACCTTCTCAAGAAGGAATTTTTTTTTAGTGGAATAAAGACTATCAACATGCCTTTGATTCACTCAAATAATATCTCCTTTCTTCACCCATTCTTACCCCACCTAAGGAGTATCAACCCTTATACCTTTACATCTCCACCATTGACCATTCCCTAGGGGCAATGCTCGATCACCATGATGAAGAAAATGAAGAACAAGCTATCTACTATATAAGTCAAACACTTATAGAGTATGAGACTTGATATACCTACACTGAGAAACTTTGCCTCACCTTAGTCTTTGTGGTTTCCAAACTGCACCATTACGTTCTCAATCACAAAACCTTTATCATCATTAACATCGACCCACTCAAGTATATACACTCTAAACCATATCAAAACTAGTGTATAGCTAAGTGGCTCATGATCCTAGTTGAGTTTGACATCAAGTTAATTTATTAGAAGTCAATTAAAGGGCAAGTCATTACCAACCAATTAGCTAATGATCCTTTACTCGATAACCAACCACTTCCTCTTGCATTTCTAGATGAATCCATCATTACTCTTTCCCAAGAGTACATAACCTACTAAATGACTATGTTCTTTGATGGCTCAAAGTGATAATGAGGTGGGGGTTCTAGAGTCATTCTCATTCCCATTGATGGCAAATCAATTCCCCTTTCTTTAAATCTTGATTTTGAGTATACCAAAAATATGGTGGAGTATGAAGCCCTAGTCATAGGTCTCCAAACCACTCTAGCCTTGGGAATTAAGACCATCAATGTCTTTGGTGATTTCTAGATCATGATCAACTAGGTTAATGGCTCCTATCAATGTAAGAATGATGTCTTATAAAAGTATAAATAGTTAGTAGATGTACTCTTAGCATCATTTGATCATTATCATATCCAAGTTATTCCCTGATCTACCAACAAATTTATTGATACAATGGATTCCCTTACTTCCCAAATCCCTTCTTAGCCTTCCAATTCCAAAATCTTTGTCACCATTCATCATTTTACCATACCCTCTTATAACCAATCTGACCTCCCTATCATTTTTAGTGTGGAATAATCCTCATCAGACATTTGGTACCAACAAACCTTTGACTACCTCAACCTTGGCATCATTCCTCCCAACCTCTCTAAGAATGATCAAAGAACCTTTGTTTATATTACCTCTCATTACACCCTACTATGGGAAATCCTTTACAAAATTGGTTTTGATGGTCTCCTTCTCTATTGCCTATGTAGTCATGAAACTTCCCATGCTATCAGGGAAATGCATGATGGGATCTTTGGGGGACACTTTAACAATCTAGTTAACACTAAATGTATCCTTCTCCTTGGTTACTATTATCCCACTCTCAACCAAGACTATTATGATTATGTAAAGAAGTTCATTAAATGTCAATAACATGCTAATCTACATCATGCACTGGCCAATGGCCTCTAGGTATCCAAGGACTTTTGGCCTTTCTCACAATGGGGACTTGATCTCATTAGAGAAATCAATCCTCATTATTCATAATGGCATAGCTCCATCATCACAGCCATCAAATATTTCACCAAATGGGTGGAAGCTAATCCTCTCATCATAACAAAGTCAATAAGATAGTCGACTTCAGCAATCACCATATCATCTGTTACTTTGGTGTTCCCCATAAGATCATCACTGATAATGGAAAATCTTTCAAGAACAAGCAATTCCAATATCTTTTTGATGCATTTGGCATAAAGTTAAGCTTTTCCTTGCCTTACCATCCATTAGCAAATGGGTAGGTGAAAGCCTCTAACAAAACCCTTAACAAAATGATAACCCAAGTAGTAAGTGCTTCAAGTCAAGATTGGCATTTCCACATCCCCTTCACTTTATGGGCCTATAACACTAGCATTCAAACCTCTATGAGTGCTACCCCTTTCTCTCAAGTCTTCAGAGTAGAGGCAGTCTTGCCTCTCAAAGTCTAAATTTCCTCTCTTCACGTATCCGTGTGAGACTTCATTTATGAGAGTGACTATCACCAAGAACATCTATCATGATTAGAACTCCTCAATGAACATCACCTCAAAAAACTTAACCGTCTTTGTGTCTATCAAAAAAAAATCAAGTGTGCCTATAATAAATTATTCAAAGTATGAGAGTTCAATATTAGAAACTTCATCCTAAAGGAAAATCAACATGTCACCAATATGTAGAAAAGCAAGTGAGGCAAGTTTGTTTTCAATTGGCTTAGACCTTATATCATAACCCACAAGTATAGATCATGAGCTTACTAGTTATCTTCTCTCAAAGGCCACCTAGAACTTGAGCCCCTTAATAATTTGCATCTATGCCCATACTTTTGTTAAGAAAGATTAAGTCTACCTTTTGTTTAAATTAAGCTCATTCTTTGTTATCCACCTACATTCATCTCCCTATTTTAGGGGCAACCAATTAACACTGAATCATGTGAATATCTATCACTAGCATAAATTTATCTTGAACAATGGGTATCATGGCTTTAAACATGGCATGATTCTCATGGTACTTTTCACCCCTTTTTAGGATGGATCCCCATGATTTTTATCACCTAAATCTTTTTAACACCTAGTCCACCTTCTTGTGCTTCTAGTTTTTCCTTCATAAAGGTGAGCCACTAAGTCAGCCTAAGAAAGTCTATGCCAAGCATAATCATAGAAAATAACATAATTCCTTTCACTAGAAATCATGAGTCATTCTTAGCATTCATAGACTTCTCTTTTGAAGGACAACTATTGAAAATTTATTTTAAATTGCTAAATATAAGGTAGAATACTCCCTTGAAGGATAGATATCAAAATAATTAAACAAATCATATAAACTTATACCACTCCCTTGAATATGGCTAAGTCAATCATTTGTCAAAAACCATAGAAATTTCTTGGAAGCTTCCTGCATCGATCATTTTCCCATATACAATAATACATTAGGAGACCCATTATCAAAATCAAAGCAAAAGTAGACAAATATCATGAAAGTTGTAATTGTCTCTCAAGTAGCATAATAAGGTGGAAGCCATAGTTAGCTTTCATAAGTAGACTTCATGCATCAATCAATCTACACAATTTTAGCATAGACTTATTTATAACTAACTTTTTAGGCACTTATAGAAGAGGCATGCTAGTCTCGCAATAGGGTTATACTTTCACTCATCCCCCCTTTACACTATATGCAAGGGATTCTTGAGCTTACTTAACCTTATGTGGAAAAGACACCTTTCAACCAACTAATGACTACTAATGCAAAGCATTTGAAGGGCATATGTCTATTAAGCCAATCCCACTTCGGGTCTATTTTTAGTCCTTATCAAATAAGAAGCATTTTTCCCTCTTCTTATCCTAATGTGCTTAGTTGATATTTTCATTACGACATTTTTCTCTTGATTAAATATTCTTCACTTTACCATCTAGTATTGTTCATTTCCTTACCTCGTATGATTTACCTTAAATGAGATTACAAAAACCATAATCATGACTATCCATATAAGCATTGCACTGATTATTTAATAAATCTAGATTTGTGTCAAGCCATCTTCTTTTTCAATTGCTTATTAAGCTAATCTCAGTAACATTCCCCATATCGACAACCACTAGGGGCATATTTTATTCCCTTCTTCCATGTTCCTCACCATAGTATGAGAATCATATTCCACTCTAGGACTTTGGCCTTGCTCAACCGTCATAGCCATTTCCTCCTTCTATTCCAATTTTTCTACTTGCATGGCTAACTCTTTTTATTGCCTTAATGTGCATCCCCTTGGATAGTGAGGATTCCCTCTATGGACTAGCTAAGGGTGATTTCCCCACTTGAAATGTTCATGTCTACTTACCTTTTTACATGGACACATAACTCTTAATCTGAATGGTCATCTTGATAAAGTTATTATGCACTATCATGATTTCCTTTTATCACCCATAATCAATATCCTTATCATCTAATCCACATCCAATGTCTGTGCATGACATATTGCAATCCTCATAGACCTGGCAGTATTTTAAGTCATTGTCACCATTTTCCCCATCTTATCCATATATATACATAATATACTAGGTCACATAGCTTCTTAATGGTAGGGCCTCTTCTAGTAGAACCCAAGGTCATTGGTTCTGAGGTATTTGGATAGAGGATGTAGACATGGACACCTTTTGCCCAAACTAGCTATGTAACTCTTAAGTAAAGCATTCCATACTCTATCACTCACCACACTACTACTTTTATACCATGTGGAATCTAATAAACCTTCAAAGAAAATCTTTGTAGGTCGTCACTTCACCACTGCCTAAAAAATTAGCTCATAATGATGATGACCTTTTACCATCGAGACTATGCAGATCATGATAGACACCCATATCCTAAAACTTGGCTCATAATGATAGATTCCATCACTGTGCTTATACCCTCACATAATTTTAGAAGGCAGAACCTTCTTATGAAGGTACTTCTTCTTTGGCTTAGCTCCATTGAAGGATATTTATGGTGATTAGCATTGTGTTAACCTCTTATTGACCCTACCTTTCCCATCTGTGTTTTCTCATCCGAATGCATGTGGAATCATTATGTTGATTATTCACTAATCTATGACCATCATTCTTACCATTTTTGCAAGCAATCTAAGCCAAACACTCTTATTATCACCTTAACCAAAACCCAAAGTCATCATTTTAAAACCTTCTCCATCAACCCAACCTCAACCCAATGGTACATAAAATTAGGGAAACCTATTTGAAAACCACTAACCAACCCATGGAGAACTAAATTGGCTTGATGTCCATGGACTATGTAGGTGTTGCTTCACTTCTAAGGGTAGTTCTACCATTAATAACTAATTAACATCCCCTTTTTATTCTCACTAATTTCCATTGCTAACAATGCCCTCTTGCTTAGGGTGTCCTACATCAAGGAAGCTTTGAATTATTCTTATCATCCTTATATTCTACCATCATATAATACTTCTTTATTTTTCCACCATTTATGGGAGAGCTACATTGGCTTGAAGTTTTTTTGGACTATATAGGCAATCAATTATTGAGGTCAACTCAACCACATCCCTTATTTTTCTTAAATCCTTTCCCATCTTCCATCCCATTATTCTCTTCAACACCACCATCTGATTTGCTTCATTGTCCTTTTCCTTGCCTATCATCACTTCTCCTATGCATGTTTAATTGGTTGCAATACCACTTGCTTCTTCACTCTCTTATAATCATTTTTGTGTCCTCATTTTGATCCTTTTCCCTCCTATTTCCTTTTCTTTCATGTGTTTCCTTGTTTTTCATTTTCATCACCAAATTATTTTCTCTTATGTTTGTTTTAGACCTCTTTTCAATCCCTTTATGGCCTTCCATATTTCTAATCCTCCCCTTCCCCTTAATGTTTGCTAACCTTCTCTCCCATTCCTTTTCAAATCCCCAATCTATTATTTTTTAGTACATTCCTCACACCCCCATCTTCTACCATTTATTTTTCTTCTCATTTCTCCATTTCATTTCATTTTTTTGTCCTCCTTAAGGACATTCCTTATGCTTCATGATACTTTTTCCTCCTTATCCATGTCTAGATTTTTTCACCCTTATCCAACTTCATCTCTATCTATGACCTCACTATTTTATCACTCTTAATTCATCTATCTCCTTGTTTGCCTTTACATCATCCCTTGTAAGATCTCCCTCATATTCTCCCATTTGTTGTTCCCAGAATCTGTCACTCATTTTTGGGACAACATATGAACTATTTTGGTCCTATAGGCCAAAATTATCTCTTCCCTTCTCAAAAATTGTTCTGAGCATTCAAATTCTTCATTATTTAAGATTTTTTAGTTAAGGGACTAGCAGGTTCAATGGCTTCAATAGGTGAATTCTCACAAAGGAAAAAGTTTCCAATACTTTGGAAAATTCAAGATTGGTTCAATGCTTTGGTTCAACCAAAATTGTTCATCAGCAAGCTTCAAACAAAGGATTGAACCATTGAACCATTGAACCCCACTTCTAAAAGGTTCAAAAGTTTAATAGGTTCAAAGGTTTAATGATGTCAGCAAGCTTAAAGAAGTTTAGCGCTTCGGTAGAATTTCAAAGTTCAACCACTCCAACAAGTTCAATAGCTTTGAAAGACTTAGAAGAAAAGAAGGCTTTGAAGAACAAAGGAATGAACCATTAAACCATTGAACCGTTGAGCCTTGAACCAAATGGTTCAATGGGTTCAATGGGTTCAATGGGTTTGAAGAGATCAAAAGACTTAAAATTAAAAAAGGCTTCAAACACAAGATTGAACTATTAAACCAAAGTTGGTTCATTCAGTCGGTTCAAAGGACTGCCCCAAAGCTGAAAGAACAAGTGCCCTTGTAGAGGGCAGTGAACAAAAGGCAGGTGCCCTTGTGGAGGGCAAGGAACATTTTCTCAAAGATCAAAGAAAGGGCCGAAAGGGTAAAGAATTTCTTCAAACTTTATTCTTGAATAAATTACCAAGTAAAGGAACTAAAAGAATTCCTTCAGAGAGATTTTCTATGGAAGAATTTCACAAAGGCAAATCCTTCAGACAAATTGTCTGAAGGAATTCCTTCAGACATTTTGCTCAAAGGAATGACCAAAATCCTGATGTAAAAATGGCTAAGGCAAGGAAAGACTTCCTTCAGACAAAATGTCTGAAGGAATTGAAGAGGTAGACCACCCAAAGGACCCCGAAGGGTAGGTACCCTTGTGGGGGGGCTCTCGGTACCTAGAAAATGGACCTTTCTCAAAGACTCAAAGGGACACCTTCCCTTCGGGGTGATCCAAAGACACTAAGCTAAAGGAATTTCAAGGCTTCAAAAGACTCAGCCAAAAGAAGACTTCAAAGAAGAAGGATTGAACCAATGAGCCTTGAACCAAATAGTTCAATGAGTTCAAGGGTTTAAAGGTTCAACAAGTTAAATAAAGTTTGAAAGACTTAGCCAAAACAAAGGATGCTGAGAAAGAGACTGAACCGTTGAACCTTGAACCAAAAAGGTTCAAAGGTTCAAAGAGATGGTTCAACTAAAGAGCAAGAAAGTGAATAAACCAAGGAAGTGATGGAACCAAGAAACTGATAAAGACCACCTAAACTATTGAACTATTAAACCAATGAACTTTCAAAGGTTTAAAGGTTCATGGTTCAATATGGTTCAAATAGCCAACAACCATTGACGTCCCCATGGAAATAAAATTTAAGGTAATGGAATATCCACTAATTTTTAAATATAGCATGGAACTTGAAGGATAAACCAAGAAACCAGCTATAGAAGATAGCCCGAGAGCTCCAAATGTAGTAGGAAAGAAGAGAAAGCTACAGAAGATATTGAAATATCTACAAGAGATTTATTTTTGGTAGGTGAAATAGTCCACCAAGTGGTCATCTAAGAACACCAAATCAAGGACGTGGCCTATTTTTCTCCCATGGAGTAAAGGCTAAGTGGACAGCTGCGTAGACATCAAGAAAAGGACCAGATGACCCAAGCCTAGGAGAAGACATTTGAGATGAATTGGCATCCCATAGTTAAGGTCGATGCACTGTTCTAAGCATGGCCCCCTTAACAAAACTATAAATTTGTTCAAAGCATTGAATACATAGCATGGGTCCTTTTCATGAAACAAAGTGCCTAGTCTTCCTTGGTTGATATATATTATAATCTCTTATTTTATGAAAAAGGAGATCTTTTTGTTATCAAAAGTAAAACTCTACCCAAATTGAAAGGTGACTACTGAGACTTTGAGCTTAGATTGTTGATCATATTAATTTATCTGAATGAGAAAGCAAGTTACTTTCAGACTTTGTGTTGTCATAGCTTGTGTTATTTTAGGAAATTGCTCTTATGTCCATTTCCTAAGAGCATTCTTGTTTATTTAATTTAACAAGCAGAACTAGTGGAAGTAATCAGGAAGGTATCTTGAAGCCAATTATGGAAAGACTTTGTGTTTTTACAATTGTCGTCAGTGTGTGTTTTTAGTTTATTTGTGTGTAAAGGATATTGGGATGACTTTATGCCCCCATTATCCTTTGTATTTCACTCTTTGGACAGTTGAGGTGTAGACTTTGTGTTACACTTCATCCTGCTAGTTATTATGCCCTTGTTAACTATTGGTTACCCACCAGAAAGAACTCATGCGCCCTACTATAAGACCACTTCTAAAAAAAGAGAAGTGCTTTTAGTATTATCACCAAGATTTTTCCTTTGTCTATGAACATCATCTCTGAAAAAAGAGAGATGGATGGTGTAGTCCTACCCCTGAGTGTTATTTTTTTCTTATATTTATAGTATATATCCCCTCATATTTATAGGGAACCTCCCCTTGATGAGAGGAGAGATTTGTCCACCTCTGATGTGGTAAACCTACACATTTGGCCAACCAATCTTCCTATGATGTGGTTGAAGAGACCTATTTTTCTCATCAACTAGCTATTGACAAAATATTCACCCAACACCGTTTACACTCCATCTCCTCACTCATTAGAGTATGGTCACCAATTTGTATTGCTTCTCTATACATATCCAAGTTTGCTTTCTCATGTCCTCTAATCTCTTTTTTCAATGCATGAAATCTTTTTAGGTTCATTGCTTAAAGTAAATCCATTTCTTCTGTTGATGTATTTTTATGTTGTGCATGGGTCCTCTTTTTATCTTCTCCCTCTCCAACTACTCCCTTCACACTACCTATCACCCATTTTGAGCTTACTTTACACAATATGATCAAAACACCTTTTCTATCAATCAATGCATGATAATATGATGTATTCACAAGGTTTATGTTCCTTAAGTCGATCTAACATTAGGTTTTGTTTTTACCAAATGAAGGTGCACCATGTCTTTCTTCTTATCCTCTCATCATTGGTTCATGTAGACATATATCTCTTGACTCTTACCTCTTTTCCCACATCTAAGTTTTTTATCTAACTGACTTTATGTGCTTCCAATCAAGCATCATAACCATAATCACTTCCATGTACCTTCAACCAAACCCAACTGTGTGGTACTTCCAATTGAGGTAACCCTTTTGAACACCACTTTCCATGATACTTAATAACTATATTTGGCTTAAAGTTTTGTTAGATATTACATCTATGGAACTATGTAAGTATCATCCACTTGATTTATGCATATGGAGTTAGCTTGGCCACCCCCTACCTACACCTTTGCAAACCACCAAGCCAACCAACCATTCAACTACATTCCCTTCAACGTTGGTCATTTTTTTACCCTAAACTATTTACATACTTTAAACTTACCCTACCTTGGTCATTATGACCATACCAACCAAATTTTCCATGTTGACCATTTAAATTTTCACCACCTAGTTCCCAAGCAGACCATTTTTGTTTTTCAAGGGAGCACTTCCTAGCTCAGATACCTATGAATAACACCAACTTTGTCTAAGAGACTACTTGGTGTACCCAACCATAGTTATGGTCACAAGGTAAATTGGACACTTGTCCCTTAGAATTGACCTTTATTTTTACCAATATTGGTAAATTTTATTTGTGTGTGATCTTAGCTATCACACTTAGTCACATTTTATGTGCATGTTTGTGTTTCAAATGCCCAACCCTTTTTATCACCACTTAGTGACTCACCACCAACCACTTATCAAACCTACACCCAATTCTACTTTCCCTCATCAATTCTTAATTTGAGGGGAAATACCTCCTCCCATACTTGAGGTAACTAGAACTCTAACCAACCAATCCATTTTTGTTTTGTAGCTTGTTAATTCAAAGCTACATAATAAAAAGGGGCAAAATGTAAACACTAGAAAATTGCACACAATTATTTCTAGATTTTTGAATGTCTCAAGACCAACCTAAGGACTACCTAAACCTTCTTGACCCTTAACCCAACCCTCTTAACCTAGTTAACAACACTATTCACCTATCATTATTCACATAATACTATTCAATAGTAACATTTAAAATCACTATTCTAAGTCATTATTCAAAATTACTATTCACTATCACTATTCATGATGATATGGCATGTCAATATTGATGGTGACATGGTAGTTGACATTATAGGTGACTTAACAATGATATGGTAAGTGACATGGCTTGAAAGTGAGGTGGCTTGAAGTGGGACATCATACCCTACTTGGGACCTTTATCTAAGGTGCCTAATGACCTCATTAAGCACCATTAGGTCCACCCTTGGAAGGATGGTGAATTTTTCTCTATGAGGCCATCCTAAAGCATTTACTTTGTGTCATGTCCCTTCTCTAGTATGACATGACACTTTACATGGATTTGCCTATTCTAGACTCTCATAGGCAGATAGTGGTGATGAGAAAGTCATTTTTGCATTTATTTGGTGATTGGATGGCTCATTATGCTCTTGGAGACATATTTATTTATTACTTTTTATATGGGGCCAAAATGTTATATTTTTAAATTAAGGTGCACTTTTTATTTTATAAAGTTACTTTTTATTTAAAAAGTACAATGAGGTTTTACAAGATGTATTACGGATATTTCTAGAAGTTTCCAAAAAGTGCATAAATAGACCCCATGGGTCTCTCATTTGGCATCGAAGTCTATTTTCTCATTTGAGTCTTTTTTAGCATTTTTGGGGCATGATAGTCTGCAAATATTTAGCATAATCCTTGAGAATGATACCTCTCAAGAAATTGCATAACTGAGGAAGTGGAAGATCTTTTGAAGGGTTACACATTGGAAGTGGTATTCAGCCATTTCATGTTGAGTTTCATTGAGTATTCAGGCTTAATTCAAGAATTAAATAATTTTGGAATCCTTTGGTGAAGTGACTACATCAATGTTCAAATTGGAGGACTTACCAAAAAATATATATTTTATACAGTCCATACAGGTACGGCCTGTACCTGTAGTAAAGTACGGTAGGGTTTTGGGCGCTGTCAGCATATTGTGATTTCTAGTAGAATTTACATTTTTGTTCATAGTTCATTTTTGGCTAGGAGATTCATTATTATATGGTGGGAGGTGTTTACCCTAGCCTAGGCACCCAGGTTTAGGGCATCATTAGCACTTGAAGATAGGAATTAATGCCAGAATCACACTAATCTGTACAGTACGGCCTGTACCCACAAAAGTGTACGAACAACTTTTTGGGGTGCAGCCTACGGATCAAGTTTCTTCTTAATTGTCATTGCTTATAAGTATTTGTTGTTACAGTCACTGCTATATCAGTCATTACATAAACAATGCGAATTGATGATCACATTTTGGTAATGAGGGCTTACATTTTTAATCCCTGATTTTGTAACCAGCTGTATTAGTGATACTAAGGAGAGGTTCTAATTACATTAGCATATCTATAATAGAAATTAAATTATGTGCCCAAATCTTGTATTCCATCCATGATAAGAAAGGATATTATTTGCATCTAGTTGCATTGTCTTGTTGAAAGCTAGAAGTTGCAATCTATTAAAAAGGATCTATATCTCCATTGAATGAATATATTGGCACTAAGTGGATTTATTCCATATTCAATTTACACTTATAACAGTATAATTTGATTTTTTGCCAACTGTTTGACAAAATTCCATAGTGAAATATTAGTGTTTTAGTGATCCTATTAGTAAAGGTCATTACAGTGGTATCAGAGCCATCATCCTGCCATCCTGTGATCAGTTAAATAGCAGACGAGTGAGAGAGAAATCATATATTATATCAGGGAATAGTAGAGACAACCAAATCAGAATCCTCAGGTCAATGGAGATACATTTTTAGAGGCATTAAGAGACACTGGAAAATTAGTTCAAAATATGGCAGAGGAAGATAGAGATGCAAGCACTGAAAGGAAATTTGACAATATGCTTGATATGATGTCATGCTTATTAGGAAAGTTGGATCAGCAAGCCATTCCAAATCAAAATCATCAACACATAGCTAAACATAGTGGATATAATGAGGAAAGGTCAATATAATGCATTGGAAACACTAAAGGATCAGCCTCTAGGCCTCATTTTCCCACCTTTACACCAAGAGAAGAACAATTACATACTGCTCCAGCTACTCCATTTAGAGAAGAAGCTAGACAGGCCTACTTGGAGTATACCACTCTCCCTCCTGATATGAGATAAATATGGACATTTGATCAATTCATGAATCAAAAAAATAAGAGAGAAGGAAGAAATGATCGCTATGCTCTAAGGAATAACTATCAACAAACACTTGGTTAGATTTCCATGCCTTACTATGATGGAAGTAACAAATGCACAGCTAGGTCTTGGATTCAAAATATTGATAATTATATTTCCTTGAGACCAATGTCTGAAGAGGATGCCATAATATTTGCCACACCACATCTTGAAGGAGCTACTCACGAGTGGTGGTATCATGGGTTAGTCACTCTTGGACACAACCTTATGACTACATATGAGGAGTTTACCAATAGGCTGATTGAAAGGTTTGATGTCAAAGATCTTGAGGTGAGTTTCCATGAATTGGCACAACTAAAATAGCATGGTTCCCTTGATGCTTATATTAATGACTTCCAGAATCTAGTAGCAATGGTACCTGATATTTCAGAGTGGAGGCTAGTCATGTTATTTACAAAAGGGTTGACTAAACCACTCAAGGGGTGGGTTAAGGCCTTTAATCTTCTCACATTTCAAGAAGCCATGAAGAAAATCCATAGTATGGAACTTGCAGCACCAACAAAAAATTTCAGTTCAAAGGGCTCTTCATCATATAGAGATAATAAAGAGGGGTTCAACAAAGATAAAGCAAAGGATGATGACACGAAATGCAAGTCAACTACACCCTTGGAAAGGAGATGCTTAATGACCTGCATAAGAAGTTATGCTTCTATTGCAAGGGTCCATATGAGTTTGGACATGAATGTCCTATGAAGCCTAAGGGAAAAACCAACAAGATGATGTGGGTTTATTACGAGGGCTCAGATTCAAACAGATCAGAGTACCATGATCCTAATGATGCAAAGCAAGAACAAGAGGTAGATAATGCTAAACAAATGGAAGAACCAGAGTTACATTTACAGGAGGCATGTCTATCTAGTATTTAGAGAGAGGATGCTTTCAGACTTAGAGGTGTCTTGGTAGGATACAAGGTTATTACACTCATGGATACTAGTTCCATGCATAACTTTATTGATGCATGCTTCACTGAGAGGTGTGGGCTCACCACTGAGGAGTTTGAGGGACTGAAAGTTAAGGTGGATAATGGATATACTCTTTGATGTGATAGGATGGTACATGATCTACCTCGACACCTGAACAACTATGAGTTCAAGGCAGATTATTATGTAGTCAGCATGGGTGACATGGACATAGTGCTTAGGATGCAGTGGATACATTCATTGGAGGAGATTACCCTGAGACTTAAGGATATGGGGATGTGGTTTGAGGTAGATGGCAGAACACATGTGTTGAAAGCTATTCATAATAGTGATGTTAGGACTATTACACTTAAGAGGATGGAGAGGCTAGCCAGGCATAATGATATAGAGTGGGTAGCTATTTGTACCTTGATTCCTACACATGAGGAGTAACACTTGAGAATTAAATATGAGAAGGCATACATCAATATTCCACTAGGCAGACTGCCAGATAGAGTGCATAATGTATTCCATGTATCACACCTCAAAAAGGCATTGGGTCAGAATGTGGTTCCTTTTGTAGTGTTACCTCCCTTGGATAATGAGGGGAAGTTAATTCTAGAATCCATCTTAGATATCAGAGAGAAGCATATTTGCAGGTGGGTAATCAGAGAGTACCTGATTAAGTGGAAAGATCTACCTGTTGAGGATGCTACTTCGGAGGGTGAGGCCATTTTGCAGCATCCGGCATTGAGATTGTTTGAGGCCAAGCAATTTCAGGAGGGGCAGACTATCATGTCCCCTCTCTAGTATGACATGACACTTTACGTGGATTTGCCTATTTCAGACTCTCGTAGGTAGATAGTGGTGATGAGAGAGTCATTTTTGCATTTATTTGGTGATTGGATGGCTCATTATGCTCTTGGAGACATTATATTTATTTATTACTTTTTATATGGGGCCAAAATGTTATATTTTTAAATTAAGGTGCACTTTTTATTTTATAAAGTTACTTTTTATTTAAAAATTACAATGAGGTTTTACAAGATGTATTACAGATATTTCTAGAAGTTTCCAAAAAGTGCATAAATAGACCCCATGGGTCTCTCATTTGGCATCGAAGTATATTTTCTCATTTGAGTCTTTTTGAGCATTTTTGGGGTGTGATAGTTTACAAATATTCAGCATAATCCTTGAGAATGATACCTCTCAAGAGATTGCATAACTGAGGAAGTGGAAGATCTTTTGAAGGGTTGCACATTGGAAGTGGTATTCAGCCATTTCATGTTGAGTTTCATTGAGTATTCAGGCTTAATTCAAGAATTAAATAATTTTGGAATCCTTTGGTGAAGCGATTGCATCAGTGTTCAAATTGGAGGGCTTACCAAAACATATATATATATATACATATATATATATATATATATATATTAGTTTGTACAGGTATGGCCTGTACCTGCAATAAAGTATGGCAGGGTTTTGGGCACTGCCAGCATACTGCGATTTCCAGCAGAATTTACATTTTTGTTCATAGCTCATTTTTGGCTAGGAGATTCATTCTTATATGGTGGGAGGCATTTACCCCAGCCTAGGTACCCAGGTTCAGGGCATCATCAGCACTTGAAGACAAGAATTAAAGTTAGAATTGCACCAATCCATACAGTACGGCCTATACCCACAGAAGTGTATGAACAAATTTTTGGGGCGCAGCCTATGGATCAGGTTTCTTCTTAATTGGCATTGCTTATAAGGATTTGTTGTTACAATCACTACTAGATCAGTCATTACATAAACAATGTGAATTGATGATCACATTTTGGTTATGAGGGCTTACATTTTTAATCACTGATTTTGTAACCAGTTGTATTAGTGATTCTAGGGAGAGGTTCTATTTACATTAGAATATCTATAATAGAAATTAAATTATGTGCCAAACTTTTGTATTCCATCCATGATAAGAAAGGATATTATTTGCATCTAGTTGCATTGTCTTGTTGAAAGCTAGAAGTTGCAATCTATTGAAAAGGATCTATATCTCCATTGAATGAATATATTGGCACTAAGTGGATTTATTCCATATTTAGTTTACACTTACAGTAGTATAATTTGATTGTTTTCCAACTATTTGACAAAATTCCATAGTGCAATATCAGTGTTTTAGTGATCCTATTAGTAAAGGTCATTACATTTTGTCCTCATGCATGAAAGTGGCACCAAAGTATGTGGGGCTCCTTGTTAAGTGCTTGGGAAAGACAAAAGTGTGTGGTGAAAAGTATTTTGGACCCATATGGGCACATGGACATGACCTCCACATATTTTGGACACACATGTAAATTTGGAGACACACTTATTAAGTGGGAATCACACCACCCTTATCTCTTGACTCATCTATGCACCCACTTGGAAAATGGTGCTAAATTTTATGGGGAACTTTTTTAAGTACTTATAAAAATATAAATTAGCTTGGTGAAAAGTCTTTTGGACTCATATGGGTCTATGGGCATTATCTCCACTAAATTTGGACACATTAGCAAAGTGGGAGACACATTATAAAAGTGGAAGACACACTTTTTGAAGTGGGAATCCCACCATACTTATCCCCTAAACCCACTTATGAGCCCACTTGAAAAATGGTACCACATTTCACTATTCCACTCCTTTGTCATGTTTCTTGGCATGAAATTTTATAAATATGACCCCCTTTCATCCATTTACAAGGTCTTTGGTTGGAGCATTTCATCTTATAGGTTTTGGAGGTCATTCATCTTAGAAGAGAGGATCCTAAAGCATTAAAAATCTGCCCAAATTGTAAGACATCATAAAGCATCAATAACAACATCAACATCAACAAAATCTTCAAGAAATATCAAAGGTAATATCATTTTATTTCTTTTATTTCAATTTATTATCCCCCTTGGCCTTCTCTTTTCTTGACATCCAAACTTACCCCTTGGCCTTATTCTTTTTTTGACCTCCAAACTATAACCCCATAACCTCTTCTTCTCTTTATCCTTATTTCTTACCTTTAAATTTTACCATTTACCCCTCTACCCGCTTTTCCCTTCTTGACCACCAATTACCCTTTTACCTTCTTGACCCCCATTTACCCTTTTGCCATCTTAATCATTTTATAACCTTAACCATCTACCAACCCCATCCAAACCATATTTTATCAACCCTTATCACATTGCCAAACCAAAAACCACATATTTGATTTGACCAACTTTATCATTAGTTTTGACTAACCATTGATTTATTTTATTCATTTCATTAGAAAACATTCTTGTTTTTATTTTAAATTATTTGTTATTATTTAATTTAAGTACCTTCAATTCCATTTATAAACTTAATTGTTTAAATTAGGCGGATTGACAGCTTCCTAGATAGCTCATGCTTTCTTGGATCTAGCTCCCACTAGCGAATCCACCTTACTCCTTATCTAACAAATAAGTTTCATTTAAATGTTTTCTTATTATAGGTCATTCTTCCCTAGCCAAAGATAAGTCCTTATACTTCATATAAATCAATGTGCTCACTTTTAGTAGGTTCTCATAACCACTACCCTTCTATTTAATTTTATCTCCTCTTCTTTAAAACTAAGAAAAGCAAAAAATTAGAGTAAAACACTGAGCATGGGAGGAGGTGTCCCCCCTCAAACCAAGAATTGATCAGGTGAAATAGAATTAGAGGTAGGTTTGATAAGTGATTAATTTGGTGGGTGATAGGTTGGGTACTAAATCACAAACATATATACAAAGTATAACTAAGTGTGATATCTAAGATCATGCATTGACTAGGTTACCATTATTAGTAAAAATTAAGGTTGGTACTAGGACAAGTGAAAAGTGGATCACATGACTATATGTGATGGTTGGGTTAAAATTGTCAACTCAAGTCTCCTAGAAAAGGTGAGTGTAGTTATAGGTATCCAAGATAAGAAGTACTCCTAGGAAAACACTAATTGGTTGGGTGTACGTAAGGTAACATATCTTCAAATCTATTAAACATGGTGAGTAGTTTGTGTGATCAAAAGGACCAAGGTAGGGTCATCACAAAATGTGTGAAATTTAGGACAAAAGGGCTAGTGGTAAGGTAATAAGGTTGGTGGTCAAGGTTAGTAGAGAAGGTTAACTTAGTTAGTGAGCATTAGGTTTGGTATAGGGTTAAAAGTGGTTTGAAAATTTGTAGTTTGGAGGGAATACCCTATACCCTAACCATCGATGGTTAGGGTTGACACTCATAGTGACTATCAAAAATCACCCAGATCATCGATGGTTGGGTGTCATCCCTTAAAAGGTGAGATCAAAAAGAACTATCATGGATTTATATTGCTCACTTGATCATTTTGACTTTTAGAGATAGAACATTGGAATTTTATGGAAGAGATGATGATAGGTTACCAACATTTGATTAATTGATATTGTTGAGGTGGGCCAAGTGTTGCTAGAGGGTTAAGTTGAGTAAGGATGTAACAGAGATAGGGGAGGGTGTGGGCTAGGCCATAGGTCCCAGAGTTCCTCCTCAATGATTGTTGAGGAATGAGGTAGGTACCATGATGAATTGGTAGAGTAGTTTTGAATTTGGATAAATGCATTTGAATTTGAATTTGAATTTATTATTTATGGTAGGTAGTTTGGTTTATGGTAAATTTGACTTAGGGTTAGATTGTGAGAGTTTTATGGTTAAATTAGAGAGTGAAATGGAAAGTGGTAAGGGTAGGGTAGATGAGGAGGTAGGATAGGTATAAGTAGTAGATTTTTGTGTAATTATGGTCTTTGGGTAGGTTAAATAGGGAGGTAGGTTAAATAGGGAGGTAGGTTTTGTTTTTTCCACCAATGATCACCCACAATGACCATCGATGGTCATTACCAACTGTCAATGATAGATAAGTGACCATCATAGGTTAGTTACCTGACCGTCAGTGGTTACCATGACCATCGGTGATTGATAATAAGTGGATTCATTTTGAAATGTTATTTGAATATTTAAGTATTTTAAAGGTTGATGATTTATATTTAAAGTTAAAAAGTTGAAGGCTAAGTTATAGGAGTAAATTTCATAGGGTAGATATTAAAGTTTAAGGGTATAGTTAAATGTTTATATGTTAGAAGTAGGAGTGAGGTTTGGTTGAGTGTTTTAGGATAGAGGGTGTGACTATTAGTTTAAGGGTTCATAATATTATTGTGTATTTGGGTAAAGTTTTAAGAGATAGATGAGGTAGGGTAGGTTGAATAAAATGACAAAATTTTTATATGTGTCATTAAGTGAAAAAGTATAATCCATAGGCAAAGTGTGTCAGTGAACTAAGGTTTTTTATTATCAAATATTGTAGGCATGGGAGAGGATCTAGATGTTAGATCGGGTGCCCTAAATATTTTATGAGATTCATCAAGGTATGATCGCTAATGATTGGGACCAAAAGGAGGAGGTGGGTCTCAGTGGTATGATGCATTACTAGCATATGTCATAAGATGTGGATATGATAGTAGCACTAATTAAGAGATGGGATCCTACCACTACCACATTTTTGCTTCCAATAGGTGACATGATTATCCTACTTGAGGATATACACATGATCATGTAGATGCCCATACGAGGGGAGCTAATCTATCATATAGAGAGATGAGTAGGATGAGTTCATGGAGCTATTGTATGAGGATGACCTTGATTTTTTGAGGTGGTATGTAGGAGGCTTTAGCTATACTCCATTATACCAGAGGGCTAGAGATTCATAACATCTTATGACCATGGTGATGATAGCGGTGACATACTACACATTACCTAATTTGAGTAGTAGGAGGTTCCCTTATTTTTTATTGGGGGTACTAGTGGAGACATTTTGGGGTCACATAGTATTTCCATGGGCATCTATGTTAATGGTTTATATTTATAGGGAACTATGGGGATTTTGAGCTTACAAGAGGATGGGATGAGTATCAACTCCATTCTACATTGCTAGGCTTACGAACACATCTAAGTGTTGAGATCGATAGGGATACCATGGGAGGGTTATGCTTAGATGGGTTTCCAAGTTGGATTTATGTGGTAGAGATCTAATTTTTCCCTCTCAATACTAGGTGGAGGGGTTCATGATATTGACTAGTTTAGAGGTTTACTAGATGCATCAGTTATCATAGATGTGATTTTGAGACCATATGTTAGGCTTTTAGAGTGGGGACACTATAGGAGACAAACACTATCATTACAGAACTATTGATGGATCTATAGTAGGAGAGATGGTGAGATAGAGCTCATTCCTTTTGATGAGATGCAGTGATAGTTTGGCTTGGTAAAAGGTATCTTTAGGGTATTCTTGAGGTACAAGAGGGAAGATGTAGAGTTCCTACTACCCATTCCATATCTAGTACATATATTCCTTAACCATGAAGAGCTCCTAACAAGGCTAGAGATAGATGATGTAGGCATTATGGATGGTTATACTACATGGTATTAGGACCATATGCTATAATTGATATTGGTGGTGATGATGATGGTTGATAGGCTATGGATGTTGACCCAATTGGTGGAGGTGGTCATTAGCCATAGGGATAGGGGTTACCCCAGATAGATAAGTAGTGATTAGTCAAAGGGACTAGGCATGAGTGGTACTAGCCATGAAACAAGCTTCTGTGACAGCATTGCAAGCATCATTGGTAGTAGCACAAGGTCAATTGGCTAATATCATAGGTGTGAGAGATCATGCCAAATCTATGTTAGCTCTGGTAACATAGGAGAGAGATTCTCTTTGACATGTAAGAGGTAGAGTATGAGAAGTAGGCAGACCAATAAGGACTATCTCAATGTAGATATATGTAGTGAGTATGGAAGAGTTATATTATGAGGCCATAATCTTCAGGCATTATCCAGATGAGCCCTGATAGGGAGAATATAGGTCTAAGATTGTAGGTGGTGTTAACATAGTGATACCAGGTTAGTGGGCCACATATGTAGGTGGCTAGGTAGGTGAAACAGGGTAGGATCCAAGAGGTAGTATGACCTAAGGTTCTTAGTTTTTTTATGAAACATTATACTTATTAGGCATATGATTTTTGATATTGGCTTGTGAGCCAATGTAGTGAGATGTATATTTTGAGAGAGATATGTATATTGTTATACATGATGATGTTCATTTATGAGACATAGATGTTTTATGGCTTATGGTTCATAGTTATAATGTTCATGTTGATTATTGATGATGTTATATTAATTATGGTTATGCTCATAATGATGTGAATGTGGACTCACCTAGCTAGGCATGTGATGATATGTCTCTTTATTCATGTTTATGATAATATTTGGTTATGGATTTGATGTTATCTCATGTGATTATGATGATAATGTGATTTTGTTGATGACTAGGATGATGTTTATGACAATTATTATTATGGTTCTTGATGATGTTATGTATAGATGTGATGATTTAATTTCATGTTTGAGATGATCTTGTTTATGACATTGATATGATGATGATGTTTATGCTAAAATTTGATGAGTATGTGCTTCCTCATTTATATTTAGACATGTGGTGGAAATGTTTTTATTTCTCATTATTCATGGATGTTATGATGTTAATATGATGTTGATATTATGGATTTTGATGAAGATTATGATGATGATGTTATGTGATGTGGTTATGATTATGGTCATTTTGTTTAAAGTGAAGCACATAAAGTAAGTTAAACAACAAAACTAGATGTGAGAAAGAGAAGATAATCAAGAGACAAATGTCTAAGTGAATATATCAACTAGTATGAGAGGATAAGAAGAGAGAACAATGCTTATTATTTGGCAAGGACTAATAAAAAACAAAGTTGGATTGTCTTAAGGAAAATAAACCCTTCAAATTTTTCACATTACCATTCACTAGTTGGTTAAAAAGGTGTCTTGATCACATAATACCAAGTAAGCTAATAAATCCCTTGCTTATAGTGTATAAAGGGGAGATGGATGAAGATGGAACCTTTTTTTGACACTGGCATACCTCTTTTGGAGGTTACCAAAGATCCATTATAAACAAATCCATTTCATATAAGGTGTAGACTGATCGATGCGGGGAGTCTACTCATGAGAGTCGATTATGGATTTCAAAATTATTTTTCTTTTTCTAATGTTTGATAATGGGTCTTTTGCTATTTTATTATTGTTTGGGAGGGTTGGGGACACTGATTGATGTGATAAAATTCCAATAAATTTACATTTTTTGATAAATGCTTTACTCAGACATCCTTCAAGGGAGTGTTCTAAGTTTGTGTGCTTTATTTAATAATTTTGGTAGATATCTTTTAAGGTAATAGTCTACCTTATTTTGAGAAATTTTGATATGTTTTTGGTAGCTATCTTTCAAGGGAGTAGTTTATGAATTCTAGGAATCACCCATGATTATTTTTGGTTATGACTTTGCTTTTGATTTTTTTTTAACATGGACTTGCTTAGATAGGCTTAAAGGGTCTCCTTTTATGAAGGCAAAAATAAAAGCACATGAAGATTAAGTAGGTTTGAAAGAGGCTTAGGTGACAATGACCATGGGAATCCATCTTAGGAAAGGGGTGGAAAGTACCATGAGAATAATGCCATGGATGGATCTATGGTACCCATTGTTCAAGATTAGGTTATGATTGTGATGGATAATCACATGATTTATTTTTAATCAGTTGCCCATAAAATAAGGAGATGAATGTGGTTTAAAATCAAGGAATGAGCTTAAGTTAGACAAAAGGTGAGTTTGATCCTTTTTAAAGAAAGGATGTAGATGCAAAGCATTGAGGGGATCAGGCTCTAGGTTTCCCTCAAGAGAGGATAATTGGTAAGCTCTTGATCTATACTTATGCATTATGATATAAGGTCCAAACAAATTAAAATAGAATTTTCCCCACTTATTTTTCTCTATATTGGTGACATGTTGATTTTCCTTTATGATGATGTATTTGATATTCAATTCTCACACTTTAAGGTATTTTTTATAAGCATGTTTGATAGATTATTGATAGACATGAAGATGGGTAAGAGTGGTTAAATGATGCTCGTCAAGTAGCTCAAGTTGGGTAAATGTTCTTGAAAATAATCATCTTTAGAAATGATATCTTGAATGGATATATGAAGAGAAGGAATTTGGAATTTGAGAGGTAAGACAACCTCTACTTCAAACACAAGATAGAAATGGGTAACACCTATATGGGTTCAAATTCTAATATGATATTCCCATAAGGTGAAGGGGATATGTAAGTGTCAATCCTGAAAAGATGCATTAACCATTTTAGTTAGCATGTCATTGAGGTTTTTGTTAGAAGCTTCTTCCTATCCATTTACTTTAGGATGATAGGGTGAAGATAAACTTAACTTGATGTTGAATTCACCAAAAAGTCCTTGGAATTGTTTGTTTTTAAAATATTTTCCATTGTCAGTGATGATTCTATGAGGAACACTGAAATGATAGATGATGTTATTATTGATAAAGTTGACAATATTTTTAGATTTGGTCGAGACAAGAGAAATATCCTCTACCCATTGGTGAAATATTCAGTCACAGTGATGATATAATGATGTTACTTTGAATAATGGGGGTTAATTTCACCAATAATGTCCAGACACCATTGTGAGAAGGGATAAAAATTTGAGGATACATAAAGAATGTGGCTAGGTGCATGATGTAAATTGGCATGTTATTGACACTTAACATACTTTTCACATAATCAAAACAATCTTGGTTAAGGTTAGGCTATTAATAGCCAAGATAAAGGACATGTTTAGTAATGGTGAGGCCACTAAAGTGTCCCCCATAGATCCCATCATGTATTTCCCTGATAGCATGAGAGGCTTTGTGACTATGTAGGTAACGAAAAAGGAGACCATCAAAGTCACATTTATAAATAATTCCCCTAATTATGATATAATTCAAGGTACTTTGGATAAACACTTTTTTAACATTCTTGGAAAAATTGGAAGGAATGATGGAAAGGTTAAGATAGTCAAAGGTTTGTTGATACCAAAGGTCAGGTCAGGTCTCCTCCACATTGAAGATGGTGGGAGAGTCTAATTTGACATAAGAGGGTTGGGTAAGTCTATGGATAATGATAGATATATTATATTTAGAGGGTCTAGATAGGATTTGAGAGGTGAGGGAAGCCATCATATCATCAAACTTGTTCATAGATCACAAGGTGGTTTGGATATGGTAGTGTTCAAATGAGGTCAAAAGTATGTATGCTAATTGTTTATACTATTTCAAAACATCATTCTTACATTGGTAAGAGCCATTGATTTGATTGACCATAAGTTGAGAGTCACCAAAAAAAATTGATCATATTGACTCCCAAGGCTATCATAGTTTGAAAGCCTATTAAGAGGGTTTTGTACTTAGCCATATTGTTGGTACATTCAAAATTTAGCTTGAAGGATAAAAGAATAGGTTCACTGTGAATGGGGATAAGGATAATATTAGATCTCCCACCATATTGACACTTTGATTAATTGAATAACGTGGTTACTTGATAGGTAAAGTCTTCCTAAGAGATGGTTTTGATGGACTTATCAGGAAACTCAATGGGAGAAGGTTGATTTTTTGCTAATGATGTGTTAGCCAATTGGTTAGTAATGACTTGCCCTTTAATTAACTTCTACTAAAGAAAATTAAGGTCAAACTCAGTTAAGAGCATGATCCACTTGGCCATGTGTTGGTTTTAGTATGGCTTGGAGTGTATATACTTGAGTGGGTTGGTATTGCTTATGACATAGTTCTTGTGGTTGAGAAGGTAGTGGGGGATTTTGGTGGGCATGAAGACAAAGATAGGCAAAGTTTCTCAGTATGGGTGTGTATACACATAATATTTTCAAACTTTTATTGATTATTAACACTTTGAATCTTGCAATACCTATTGAATTTCAATCTCTCTAAGTACATGCCTTAAATGGTGCATTGGGAAAGGGGTGGGTAGACCATCGATGCTTCATAAGATTATTATCCCTTTTACCACTTTCCATCTACACACTTGTCTCCTAAAACCATTTACCCTAAGCTTATTCTTCTCAATCCTACCTCCTCTAGTCTTTTTCCTCTTTCCATCCTCCTTTCTTGCCTTAACATCCTTTTAGAATGTTAGTTATACTTGGTCAACGAGGTCAACCCAATACAATTTAGGGGTATTTTTCACTTTCTTGGCTTGTTAGCCTTTTGACCGACCTAGCTCAGACCTAGTGATTTATCCCCTAAAACACACTAGGTTGGTTGGGTTGACCTTGTATAACTAACATTCTTGAGAGGATTTAGGGAAAGATCTACCTATATATACAAGGTCATTTCCAACCATTTCATAAGAGAAGAATTAGTAGTGAATAAGTATGAGTGAACATCTACTTATTGACCATTGTACTTGAGGAATAAATCTTAGGGTTCCATACTTTCTTTAGAGATATGAATCTTATCTTGTGGATAAGTCTTTTAGATGATTAGATAGGTTATGTGGCCTATATCTGATTTATCTTGGTTATCCTTACATACCACAATAATCTCTTGCGAAGCACCTTGGCCAAGGGAGAGATTGAGGATTAGTGGGTTCATCTTCAAAGGTAAGTATTCCTAACTTTATTTCTCCTTTGAAAGAGTAGATAGATTATGCATTAGTATTATTCTCTCCATGTATTAGGAGTCCATATAAATTGACGTGAGTATATGTCTTCTAATACATGTTTAGTTTAGTTGTTTATTTTATTGTTTCTAAGCCCCACTTTATGTCACAAGCTTTGGTGTGCACTAGATTAGATTTTGCTTTCTTGTGATTAGAATAGAGTGAATGCTTTAAACTTTAGGAATCCATTAGGGTTGTTGTGTGATTGTGTTAGAGTGTAATCTTTAGAAACCTTCCTAACATTATGTGTTATGAAAAGTGATACAATTTGATCCCCTAATTAGGTCTAGTGAATCCCCATATTGGTCATATTTCCAGTTTACAAGTGTATCCCAATTGGAAGTGTAGGTATGATCTATATTATTTGATCTAGGATTAATTCATAAACATAATGCATTTTTGATTACATACATTTTGGTGAACCCAACATGAACTAACCTTTGCAATATTTTTTCACTTTTACTTAATTTATTTCATTATTTTGATCATCATTTTTATCATATATTTTGACATACTAGATCGACTATGTCAACCCAACTATTTTTATCTGTGTGCAAGTTTCTAGGAACATGTAAATCAATCAACCTAG
This sequence comes from Torreya grandis, assembly GCA_037957365.1. NCBI lineage: Eukaryota > Viridiplantae > Streptophyta > Pinopsida > Cupressales > Taxaceae > Torreya > Torreya grandis. The sequence goes on along the minus strand of JARHVA010001158.1, from coordinate 3,467,747 downwards.
TCAACCCAGTATAGCTTTCTAGATTTTTAGACACCTAGTTTCAACCTAGTAGGTTGACCTAGTCAATCCCTTATAGTTTTAGCACTTTTTTAGCAAGTTCCTATACAGCTTGATCGATCATGTCGACCTAGTTCATAGGTTTCTCAAGCATAATTCAAGGTTTTTCATTAGCAATCTTCCTTCATTACATCTCTGATCCACCAAAGTTCCTTTCTACTTTTCTAGTTCTCTCTTTTACTATCTTTCCTTTCACATTTTTTATCCTTAAAAATTCCCTTGTACAGTCAACTGGATTGACACTATCGACCCAATTCTATCTTCTATGTACTATCTGAAATAATTGGGTCAACCCTACCGACCCAGTTCATTTTTAGACTTTACTTTTGCATTATAGGTTTGACCCTATCGACCCTATTCTATATGTTATGTATATAGTATCAACACTATACTTTATTTCAAATTGGAATTAACCTTATATATGTTAGTAATTAGCTCACACCTTTCTTTTCATATTGCTTACATACTTAGAATAGTTCATATAGTTTAATTAGGGGATTTTTAATTAATCACTTAGTTTCACTATTTTTATTTTATGCACACACAACCAAATCACAAAAATCTAAACAATAACTTTAACATTTTGTCTACCCTAGGCCAACCTACTTGGATTTCATCACCAAGAGGGAAGCTAACTTGATGCTCTGGTCAAGTATAAAGTGTGGTTAATGGTATATTTTGGCTATGCACCTGACACCCTTATCACTATGATGTGTGAAGTGAGGGGGTAGGCCCCATTACCAAGCCTATATCATTACCACTACAATCCCTTTCAGCCTAAACTACCTAAAACCATCCTTAGATTGTTATCTATTACCTTGCTTATAGCCAATTTCTAATCACATTTAAAACCATTCTTAATAACCTAATTAACAATTAGGTTAACCAATTAGTTAGCTTTACTTTTCAAATTGTTTGCTTGCTATTTGTTTAATTTTGTGTGCAAAAGCTTGCATTATCTAGTGTTAGCATAAGATTTTGTTTTTTGTACTCCAATTAGATTGGTCAGCATTAATCCAATTACTTGCCTATTTCCTTTTAGTAATTACTACTTTTCATTACTTGTAAATTTAGTTTGTTTCATTTTGCAATATTTTTTTAGGCTTCTTGAGTTCCTTGTCTTCTATACTAGATTGATCTAGTTGACCTAGTGCTTTTTTTTCCTTTTGTACACTATACTAGATTAACCTAGTCGACCCTATATAATTTTATAGTCCCTATTTTTATATTGAGTTAACCCTGTACAATTTCAGTCACCTCTTTTGACCTTTGATTTCTCATCTCTCTTTTCTCCTTCATCATGGACTTTATATTTGGTAATAATACTGAGTCACAATCAACAGACATGATGATCTTAACCAATCCTAATAATGTATCCCATAGATAAAGTAGGGCTCCACTTTTATATGCTAGTAATGTTCATATTACCACTTGCATAATGAACTATGGGACCCCTCCTCATACCTCTTCATAGCATAATCCTATTTTCTCATTAGAAGACCAACCTGAGTTAGAGTATATCCTAAAATGCTTTTACTTATCTCCAAATTTCCTCAACATAGAGGAAAAGATACTTTTACCATTTACAACTTCATGATTAGTGGTCAAATTGAAGAGCCTCATTCACCTACTCCTACATTACATATAGTATTTAGAGGTACCAATTTATTTAATTCTCAACCTCTTCCTTCAAATTTGACTCCTCCTTATGCCATGACATCTTTTCTAACCTCTTCTACATCCATGCCTAGTATCTCAACTAACATGGTAGGTTCTACATCTAGTGGGCCTGTCATAAGATCCACCACACTTAATCCTTCCACTAGTTCATTGTTTGCTATCCAAGGCAATCATGCTTCTAGTGTTTCTTCCTCTTAACCATTAACTAGTCCATCGTTTTCTTCACAAGAAAAAATTTCAACTAGTGCCTCAAATTCTCATAATTTTTCTCAAGCTCATACCAACACTAATAGTGGTACCCAAGCCACTAATACCAACACAAATACTAATTATAATGCTTATAATGTCAATAAAAAAAACCAAATTTTGTTACAAACTCTCAATCAAATGAATACCTTCCAAGCTCATAACACAAATCAAATGATGATAATGTAAAACCACCCTCTTAATCTTCAATCTCATCCATAACTAATGGCTTGGGACACACATAACCAAAATGTTCCCCCTCCTCTTCAAGATTCTCAAGGAAACCTCATTCCTCAACCTCCTTGGATAAATAAAACCATTAATCATCTACAAAATGAACCTCTCACTACTCAAATTGCCAACATTGATATAGGAGGTATAACACCTACAATTTCTTATAATGGGTCAACTGATCCTACCCTTCACCTCAAAACATTTGGAAATATTTACAAGGATTGGGTCAAATTAAACACCTTTTATTCTACCAAGATCCTAGCCAAAACTCTCATGGGTGATGCCTTGTATTGGTATAATAAACTTAGCACTCATTCCATTTCTAGTTTTGAGGACTTAGTAAATGCTTTAGTTCAAGAATTACAAACTAATTATCTTCCTGAAAACACTTTAGTCCATTTCATTAATTACAAACAATATGAGAATGAAACTTCCCAAGCCTTTGTTAATATATGGAATACTTTATCAAACAAATGTGAACATAACATGGTGGATGACAATATTTTTCATCTCTTTACAAATGCTTTCTTTCCTAAACTTCAATATCAAGTCCATACTCTCTCTCCATGTACCTTAGAGGAGGTTATTGACTAAGCTAAAAGTCAAGATTACCTAATGCATCAATTTGAGCCACCCCAACCTTCTACGAGTCCTCATATATTACTTAATAATAAAAACTACAATATCACCAATGATGGTGTTACATATTCTTATGAGACCATTCACAATGTTCAATCTATCATTCCTAGCCCCTCTTTGAAACCAGCTCCTCAACAATTTACTAATCCTCATTTTTTTCACCAAATAACTTTAACATTCACAAACCTCTATCCTCAATCAAATTTCTTAAGCATCTACCCATGTCTCTTCCATAAAAACTTGAACCTACTCATCCTATGAAATCTTGGTATGATCCTAACAAGTTTTGTTGGTTTCACGCTAGTTGGGGTCATTCTCATGAGACCTGTAGATAACTTTACAATTTAGATATGGATTTTTTTCTTGGACCTAATTTCAATCATGATTCCATTATCCATAATCATCAAAAAGCCTATGAGATTGGTATCAAGGACTATAAATCAAATGATAAAATTCAAGCCTTAAATCAAGTAAATTCTCATATGGCTATCTACAAAGATCCTTTACCTAATCATCAACCTATCCAAGAAAATCAAGACAAGCCCACCCCTTCCACCACTAACATAGAAATTCTTGTTGAACCAACTTCAAAATAAAATGTGGTTAGCATGACTAATATGTGAAGGGTGGTGGCTTCCATTGACTCTCAACCTATTTACACTCCTCCTTCCCATAAGACATATCATGTTATCTAAGACTCTTCTCCAACTCATTTAAATGAGTTGGGTCAAGAAGATATTATCACTTTTAATGATCCAATTTATGATTCTCCCTTGGATAACACATACCATTCTATTTCTACCACTCTTAAATCATATTCCAATGCTAATGATAATCAAACTTATATTAACACTTCTTATTCTTCTCAAAATCAACTTGAACCAACTAGTTCATCCTCTCAACATGATTTACCACCTTGTTCTAAATCTTCTTCTTCTTTTTACCAATAAAAATTCCAATTCTCTTCAACTCCTCCTTCTGAGGAGCTCCTTAACCATTATGCACATTTATCTAACAACCTTTTTATGGGATATGATGAATGGGATCCCATTGTGGAACTCACTAATCTCCCATCCCAAATTCCATTCCTTGAGATTATGAGGACTTCTCCACATCATATAAACTATCTCATACAGCTCCTATTTGAGATGAATGCCCCTCATCATCCCATATCAAGATGAGAGGTAGCTTTATCTATTTTCAAAGATAGTATTTTATAGTAATGTGAATACATGTCTATCAATGTTGACAAGACTATAGACACTTCTCTTTCTCTAAAATTTTCCATATCTTATATGATTCTTGATGAGATTATACTTGATGTGGATGATCCTCCTTTATTCATTAGCATCCAAATAGGTGATATCCAAGTTAATCATTCCTTAATTGATGAGGGTTTCAACACATGTGTCATTTCTCTCAATTTCATTAAGACCCTCAAGTATTCTGAGTGCAATCTCAAGTCTACACATAGCACATGCCAAGATATGATAGAATTCAAATGCCTCCTTTAGGTGTGTGTGGCTTCCCATTATCATCCCACCTATCACCATTTATGTGAAGGTGATGATCTTTAACTTCCCCCTTTCTAATAACATCTTTCTTGGTAAGCCTAGACTCACCGCATGAAATCTATTACTTCTTTCACCTACCAATGCGTTAAATTCCCTCATAATAGATCCATTTACAAGATTCAAGGTGACACTAACCCTTAGAATTTTTAATAATTCCAAGATCATGGTGTCTTCAAGATTCCTACTTTTGAACCTTTGATAAGTGTTCCATTTTGTGATTCTCAACATCTCAACTTTCTTATTAATTCAACCCATGCTTACAATGGGCATCCCAAGCTCATTGGTAAAATTCTTCTTAACATTTAGATTTTGATGATGATAATCCTAATGAGATTAATTTAAAGATAAAAACTTTTGATCTCTCATCTCATCTCATCTCATAGCTTCATGTTTCCTTACAACCTCATTCTTGCAAAACTCCTTGTGATGGCATTCCCGTAGTCTTGACTAAGACTAAGCATTTTATTCACCATGCTTCATCAACTGACAAGGTTATCCCTACCTAAGTCATTGATATTCATACCCTAGATTATGATGATGGTTATTCCTTAGATGATCCCTTGTTATGTGGTCTTATCTAGGCTCATGAAATCAAGATTATCTATTATCATTCTTATTTACTTGAGCCTTTTTGTGCATCTCATCATTTTACTTCACTTATAACACTTGATTTTTGTATTTTACCCTTTATAATTGGGTAAAAATGGTGCTAACACCTCCAATTTTTTAGGATCCATGTATGACTATGCTCATGGATCGTGCTATGACCAAACCTTACCATTTTTCTAGGTACCCTAACCCTTGTATCTGGTTTACCTGTAGACACCAAAATTGTGTCTACTCCTTGGTCGACTCCCCCTTGGTCCCCTTGGTCCACTTCTAAACATTCCTAACCCACACACTTATTCATTTAAAATAAAATACCTATTTTAAATTAATAACACCTCACCCTTGACACCTCACCCATGACACATCACCCTTGACATCACCCTCAGATTCCTCACCCTTGGATACCCTCATTTATCACCCTATGACTAATCATTCCAACTCTCCCACTAATCCTCATGCCTATTAAACCCACCTTTGACCATTTAACCATGACCACTAAACTCGGCAGATGGAGGAACAAACAAAAGGATAAAAATAGCCTTTTTACCCATCCTCTAGCTGCTGACGTTAGTCAACCATTGGCCGATGCCGGCGGGATCGCCGACGTTGGTTGCTTAAAACCAAATTCAGACCCCGAATCCAACCCTCAAATGCTAATTCTTTGGCTCCTAGAATTTGACCTCTCTCTCTCTCTCTCTCCCATATGCACACCAAGCATCATAGGCTATAGGAACTCTGCAAAAATAGCTCCAGAATTTGGATTGAAACATTTCATGAAGTCTCCTACATCAGCCATAATTAGTAGCAAGCTTTCAAACACCTCTAGTTCTACACCATGCAAGAGCTAAGTATCATTCTTTCTTTTCATTTCAGTAGCTTTAGAATGTATTTTTAATTAGTTTCTTCTTACTCCTTCTGAGTGTCATCAACTAGACCTGGCTATCACCCAGACTAGACCTGACTTTTTTCCTAGAAAGGCTGAAAAGCCTTCTTCATACTCTCACCCCTTTTGACAACCTATCCTCTCCCTCTGACCCTTTTTGGACCTTATTAGTCTCCCTGCAACCCTACACAGACCCTTTTACCTCTCAAACCACTCTATCAACCAAAGACACAACCTGAGACCCATCCAAAAGCCTATTACCCCTACTGATGTCGTCAACATAACCGACGTTGGCACATTGGCAACCGATGACGGCAGATTAACCAGTGTCAGCAACATTGACAAATTGATGATGGCAGACTAATCGGCATTGGTGACTGTGGAAGACTGGTTGCAGGATTTAGGTACGCATTATCTATTTCTCTTTCTTTAAGTCTTTCATTATTTCTTTCCATTACGACATTCTTTTTATCAACTAGTAGACTGTCATCCCTCAAGGAAGTCTTTACACTTCTAGGACCGAGCTTTGCTTGGCAGTCCACCTTATATCTATCTAAAAATATCTTTGTTTAAGTCTTTCTCTCTACAAGTGTCATCCTCCATAGCCAAAGAGGAGTCCCTTCAATCGTCTGGATATGGTGCACAACTTCATCTGGGTACATACAAACCCTTGACCATTTAATCTTAGTTTCTTATTTCCTCTGAACGTAGAAAATCAAAAAATGAGTGGAAACATTCTGGCATGCCCGATGGGACCCTGGAGTTTTCCTTGGGTTCATTTATTCTAAAGGCAAACATTCATATAGGTGCATTAGATTTCTCCTTGCATCCTTTTCTTCTATCTCTTTATTTTGAAATGAAACCATAAGCGGAAGTTAAAAAGAACCGCTTTCTTTTTCCTCTTGTCACCTTTCCTCTTGCATCTTAGAGTAGTGAAATTCATACTCTTAACCTTTCCTCAACTTGTTTGGATCCGAAAAAAACATTTCAATTTGGGATTAAAATCTATTGCATCTCATTCCTGCTTGAATGCATTTTCAGCTCATCTAGTAACTTAAGCATTATGAATAAAGCATAGTCCACTTATGTTAGACAACCTGACCACATTCACAAAGACAAACATCTAAACTTACCTGAGACAAGGCCCGACTAGGATTTCATCACCTAGTAGATACCTTACCCTTCCTGGTAATCCTACTTGGACTTCACTACCAAGGCGAGAACCCACTCTATTCTCTGGCAGAGTATAAACTCTAAGGGAAGTATGTATTGGCTAAGCGACCCAGCTAGGCTCTGGGTTCATGAAGTGAGGGGAGCAAGCTCCTAGCACCAGGCCATATATGGAACCTAATATAGATTTTGACCACCAAAACTAACCTAAAACCAACCTTAGACTGCTTCTTTTAGGACCTGCTCTAAAAGCCCAACTTCCCAAACACACTCTTCTAAGGCATAAGCCAACACGATTCTAAAATTTATTCTTAGGAATTAACATTTAGTGGCTGCTTGTCTTCATCTATTTTTTTGTCTGTATCTGATTTTTTGAGCTGGTGAGGTCACATTCTGTGATCTAAAAACAACTCAGACTTTCTTCTTTCTTCCAAAAACTTTTAGTTTTCTGAGTTTCTAGAAATGCACATTAATCGACATCAATTTTTCCGACGATGTCGGCAACTATCTTCACTGACATCAGCAACTTACTTCACCGACATTAGTTTTTCTATCGACGTCGGTCACTATCAAAAACTTCTTCCAAAAATAACAAAGCATAAAACTTGACTTTCTTGCTATCAGGCACACATTCTAGTTTTTTTAAACTAAAAAAACATGTTTTCTAGAACCTAACCTTTGTTTTTGCCTTGAATGGCTTTGACACGTAGTCAAACCAAAACTCTTGTTGACCACACAAGGCAAAAACCACTTCCACTTTCACCTTCACCTTCTACATCAACTCACCAAATGGAGTATAATTCAGAAACTGAGATTACTCCTATCCAACCAACCCCAACTCAACATCCAATTGTTCCCAAAGGGGATCAATACTTTGAAAGGTTCCTTGACCTCAATGTCAAGGCTCTTTAGCACTATCTCGCGAGAAGCCAAACACAAGACTCTTTAGGCAACCCAGTTTATGGAATGCCAACTTCTTTAGCTGATACGACAATCATATCAACAACATCCATAACCCAACCCATAATCACCTAGGCCATTGCCTCAACTAACAACCTGACCATGACCAATCTTCAAAATGTGGCCTCTCCTTCTATTTTTGGACTGACCTCCATTGGGGTTTCTGTACCCCCTCAATCACAAACCATTCAACAAAGTTCTACACCATTCCAAGACTTAATTGTCTCCATCCCACCTACTCTTGCACCCATAAACACAAGAGTAACTACCTACCCTTTGGCTAGTATTGCCACCATCCAACCACCTGTGGCGACATCAAGCCAGGTTGTGCCTTCTAGCTTTATGACACAATCACCCTTGACTTCAACATCAGTCCCTATGACTAGTTACCAATATGTTGCGCCTATACAAGCACAACCAACTAAGTCATATGCCCCTTCTAACACCTTCCAAATGCCTTACAACCTAGGGAGCACCCCACCTGCAAATCCATCAACTGATCTAATCAAGATGTTGATGGATAAGATGTCTAATCTTGAGACATCCATTTCCGGTTCAAGAAATGTTCTCTCATATGAACAAATCTATAATGAACCCATTCATCCTTCAATCCCGATCTGACCATATCCAAGTCAATGGGAACTCCCTAAGTTTACTCATTTTTAGAGTAAGGAGGACCCATAGCAACATCTACGAGTGTTTCGACACGCCTGTTACCTTATAACACATGATGATGCATTGTTACTATGCACAATTCCCATGTCGCTTTCTGGCGCCACCCTCGATTGGTATAACTCCCTTACCAGTCACTCTATCTTTTCTTTCACTCAACTCACCCAACTATTTCTTGACCACTTTTCAATTAACATCACTAAAAAGGTCTCCATCACAGACCTATATTCTATCAAACAATTTGACGATGAGTCAATAGCTAACTTCATCGCGCGTTGGAGGAGTTTAATCAACCAAATCTCCTTTTCTTTACCTCAACCTAAGCTCATCGATCTCTTTTCAAGAGCGTGTTCCAAACACATCTCATCTACCTTACGGGTCCAAACATTCTACACATTTGATGAAGCTTTCACCATGGCTAGGAAGTTTGAACTCTGTGCTGTCGAGGAAAATAAAGTCAAGTTGCATAATAAAAACCCCAACGCAAAATCAAATGACCCTTCATCCAAATCTTATTCCTCCAATTCCAAATCTAAGGGATCAGCAAATGTTGTGGTACTCAAATCAACTTCATTGACCACAACTAATCAATCTGAACCTTCCACATCTCAAAGCATTACATGACAATTCCAACAATGATACAAACAGTGTCAATATACTCCAATAGGAGAATCATACGCGTCTATGTTGGATAAACTCATCAAACAGAGAGTCATCAACCTCCCCCAAATTTGACCACCACCTCAATTCAACCCCTCAAAACCTATCCCTACATGGTACAGGGAAAATGACTTCTGTAATTATCACCGTGTCAAAGGCCATGACATAAACAACTGCAACACCTTCAAAAACATTGTCCAAGACATGATAGATAAAGGTGATCTTGTCTTAGATAACCCAAACATGCCACCTAACCAAAACATAGACATCTTTAGACAACCTTTCCCTAACCATCCCCCTAGTCAAAATAACATTCAGACCATGGCCAATGACCCCCAAGAGCGTAATATACACACAGTCAACACGGTTTCACCTTCCATCATTAACCAACCTCTTCTACAAACTGAAGAGGTTAGTCAACCTATCCCTCCACCATAGGTAGAAGAGCCTTCTTCTCCTATTTCTCCTCCACAGGTGGAAGAGCCTTCTTCTCCTAATAGTCCTCTATCTACCCCTCTTATATTAGAGGATGCTTTAACCATACCAACGCCACTAGCCCCACCTTCATCATTCCTACTACCAATGGAGGACCATACCTTTTCTACTCTTCAACCACAAGTAGAAGGTACGATCATCCCCGCCCTCTATCCTCTTGAGGAGTCACATTCTCCAATTCCTTCTCCACCAAGAGAAGAACTTGTCCCTTCACCTACTTCGATCGAAGATGATCCAGTAATGGTTCTCTCATGTCTTTGGCCTGAGATTGTTGCATCTAACACATTTTTGGTCTCACAACCACCCACATCTTCTAAAAAACCAAAGCATCGTCTAACATCTTCAAAACCATTCTCTCGATTGGATAAGAACTTAGGATTTCTCCATTCGAGGAACTTAGAGCATGAGGTATTATGGGAACGACTTAAAGCTCCTTATCTTACACTTCCCATCTCATCTCACAGTGACAACTCTCCTTCGACAAAATATCTTAAAGTCTCCAACAAAGACCAGGATTCTACTTCCAAATCTTCAGAAGCCCAACCATCCACATCTAAGCCTAAACCCTCACAAACATCCACCATACCAAAACCGCTTAAATCCCTCAATGTTCACCCCATATCGAACCTCACTCACCTGCAAGTGAAGGTAGACTTAAATCTCACCTCACATAATAGTGGTACTCAAACCAAGCTACAGAAGGCCACTAAACCACGATGGAGAACTCCTCACCCACCATCACCATTGCCCTCCATTTTGGGCCCTTCTACCTTAATAGGGGTGCTCCCTACTCCGACACCTATCAAGAATAAATTGCCTCCCCTACTGCCTTTACTTATCAAAAATATACCTCCTTCAAAAAACTTGGCACCTCCTACTAAGAAAGTATCATCTACACGAGTGGTCACGCCACCAACCCAAAAGGTGGTACAAAAATCTCCCTCAACAACTCCCAAACAAAAGTCATCAACACCTAGTGCATCAACAAGCACGAACCCATTAATGGGTTCATATGCTTTAATACTATGCCAACTTTTGCAAACCTCTAGCATCACTCTTCCACTTATTAAACCATTTCAACCTCTCAGACCAAAACCATTATGGTTTGATGACACTAAAATTTGCCTATATCATCACACACCTGGACATGACACTAAAAATTGTTGTGCCCTCAAAGTTGTCATTCGCCAATACTTGGAGAAAGACACCCTTCTTATTGAGGATGCTGTCAATGAATCTCCAGCACCGTCTAATGTCTCTCCAACCTCTCCACCTTCATCAGGATCTCATCATCAGACTATGGTCCCTTTACCTCCTTCATCTCCTCTTTTCGAGATTAACACCATCAATGTGGGCACTAAGTCACAAACTTTAAAGGATAAAGCAAAAGAGAAAGCTGTTATTCCTTGGACCTACCCATTTGTCAAACCTGCTCAATCACCCAAACCCAAGATTTCTATCTTGGGTGCATCCCAACCAACTTCTTCGAAGGCAATCCGTGATTCTATGGTGAAACAACTTCACCAAACTCCCGTGAAGATGACTTTATATGACCTCATTCAAAGCTCTCCATAACATCGTCAGGCTTTAATCAAAGCTTTACAGGCAGTGGAGGTCCAACCTGAAGACCCCCAACCAATGGCTGCCTTAGTCCAATCATTATCCACCATTGCCTCTATTACCTTTAGTGATTCTAAAATTCCTACCTCCAATTTGGAAGATCAGGATGCTGCCCTTTTTATCACAGCCTACGTTGATCAAACTTGCATTAAGAGAGTTATGATTGATGGGGGCACCAACATCAATATCATTTCAACCCATGCCTTTGACCAACTAGCCCTTCCAAAGAATTGTGTGTCTAAGACTGACACAATCCTTTGATCTTTTAATGGCACCACTGCCACTACCATTGGCACCGTCATCTTACATATTCATGTTAGCCCACAAACAATCCCAGAGCTCTTCTACATCATCGAGGGAGAATTCCAATACATGTTATTAGGATGACCTTGGATCCGTGTCATGGCTTGTGTCCCTTCTACATTACACCGTTGTGTCAAATTTGAACACGACGGTCAAGTCCATGTCATTCCAGCAAACCCCTCTCCTTTCAAGACATGCAACACAACTTATCGACCCAACGATGTTCTCATTCCTTTCAAAGCATCGACCCAAACACCACCTCCACCTGCAGAAGCTTCAACAAGTATGCAAATGGTGGTCACACCTACACCACCTCCACAAGTGACAACAAAAGACCCTATGGAAGATACCTTCCAATGACTTTCACTTGGGGAGTATCATTTACTCACCTTGGACATGTTCCAGACTCCTCAAGAGTATGGACAACTTCATCACAATCCTAGTTATGACCATCGTATCAGAATGGTCATCCATTATGGTCCTCCTTATCTTCAAACAAATCTCATCTATGGAGGGCTAGATCGAGCTCCCACTGATGGGAATCCTCTTTCATCTTCCCAACCATTTACGTATGACTTCTCTTTTCTTGGCAACCCAAAAAAATTTCATACCTATCTTTATAGGTGTGCATGGAAGGGCTTTGGCTTTGGGCGCTATGAACAAGGCTCCCACCAGCCTGTTAAACCTCCAAATGATGAAGCCATAAAGAATGCCAAGAAGCGACATGGCCTGGGTTTTGAAGAACTTACTGAAAATTCTAAAAACCCTTGCCCTGAACTTATCATAGAACAATCACCTCCAAACTCGCCTATTCCCCCATCTTCACCTACGGAGTCGGTGGTTTCCATCCCTCCTAGTTTTTTTTTCCATAAACACCATTCATTTGGAACCCCTAACCTATCAACTAGGTGGGGTATCTAGGTCTCTTCTTCTCATTTATCCAAACATGATAGATGATGAATCTGCTACCATCAATACTGTCCAATGCATAGACGATGATGCCATTCTCACCTACATGGGTGCAGATGACTCTTTCATTTAATGATCCCTTCCTCTAGAGACGCAGGTTATGTTGAATGAATCAACCATTAACATTAACCTTCCATCTTCTGATGTTCCTCACGTTTTAAAGATTGGCCAATCTTTGGATGCCCAGGAACAAATTGACTATACCAAATTCCTTTTAGACCATAACAAAGCCTTTGCTTGGACCTACAGCGATATGCCTAGCATCAACCCTAACATCATCATCCATAACATCATCACAAACCCATAAGCTAAGCCTATCAGACAAAAACTTCATAAAATGCATCCTCGCATTGCACTCCTTGTCAAAGAGGAGCTTCAATGCCTTCTTTTTGTCTCCTTTATCCAACCCATTGATTATCCGTAATGGGTGTCAAACATTGTCCCTATCACCAAAGCAACTGGGGGGATCTGAATCTATACTAACTATCGTGACCTTAACATGGCTTGCCCAAAAGATGATTTTCCTCTACCCAACATCGACCAGCTTATTGATCTTACAGCCGATCATGAGATGCTATCACTCATGGATGGGTTTTTAGGATATAACCAAATCCTGATTATGCTAGAAGATCAGCACAAAACTACCTTCATCACCCCATGGAGGACTTTTTGCTATAGGGTCATGCCTTTTGGCCTAAAGAATGCAGGTACCACATATCAACGCACCATGACTTACATCTTTCACGATCTCCTCCACAAAATCATGGAAGACTATGTAGATGACCTACTAGGTAAATCTAAACTCTGTCGTGACCATCTGACCATCCTTAAAATAATCTTCACTCACCTCCTCCAATACAACATTTGACTTAACCCCAAGAAATGCGTCTTTGGGGTTCTCTCAGGGAAGCTCTTGGGTTTCATCCTTTCTTTTCGTGGCATTGAGATTGATCCCGCTAAGATTCAAACCATACTCGAGATGCTGCCCCCTACCAATCTAAAGCAACTTCACAGCCTGCAAGGGAAGCTTCAATATATTTGTTGCTTCATCTCGTAGCTTTCTGACCGATGTCAACCCTTTCATCACCTCCTCAAGAAGGACGTCTCCTTTGATTAGGATAAGAACTGCTAAGAGGCTTTTGAGGCTCTTAAAAGTTATCTTGTCTCTCCACCAATCCTTATCCCACCTAAAGATGACCAACCTTTCTATCTTTATATCTCAGCAACAAATCATTCCTTAGGTGCCATGATCACACACTGAGACGAACAACATCGTGAGCAAGCAGTTTATTATATAATTCGAACACTCATTGATTATGAAACTTGGTATTCTCATACCGAAAAACTTTGTTTGGCATTAGTCTTTGCCACCACCAAACTCTGTCATTATCTTCTCTATCACAAAACTTATGTCATCACTCATACCGACCCTCTCAAATACATGCATTCCAAGCCATACCAAAATCAACGTATGGCTCATTGGCTCATGCTTCTTACTGAGTTTAACTTGGAATTCATCCAAAAAAAGTCTATCAAGAGGCAAACAATCGCTGACCAACTAGCGGATGCCCCTCTACCCGAAAACCAACCCTCTCATTGTGAATTCCCCAATGAATCTATTGGCACACTTTCCACTGATGACATATTCTATCAAATGACAATGTTCTTTGATGGATCCAGATGTCAACATGGTGGGGGTGCGGGGGTCATTCTCATCCCTCACAATGGTGAGCCCATGCCTTTATCTTTCAAACGTGACTTTGAATGTACTAATAATATGGCTGAATATGAGGCCTTAATTTTGGGACTTCAGACCACCCTTTCCTTGGGCATCAAGACCATCAACATCTCTGGTGACTCACAACTAGTCATCAATCAAATCAATGGTTCATATCTTTGTAAAAATGAAGTATTGCAAAGGTACAAACACTGTGTTGACACCTTACTCGAATCTTTCGACCATTACCTCTTGCAAACTATTCTTTGATCTACAAATAAGTTTGCTGACACCATGGCCTCTCTCACCTCACGTATCCCATCCTCATCATCTTCATCGAGAATCTATTTTACGGTACACTATTTGGTGTTACCTTCATATATCTCCACTAACATCAACCTCATCAGCACCATTGACTCTAATCCATAAGATGTTTGGTATAAATAACTTGTGGACTACTTAAATTTTTCTACCATTCCTTCTAACCTCTCTAGTAATGCACGGTAGGCCTTTATCAAGAGTACAGCTTGGTATACCATGCTACGGGGTCTTCTCTACAAAAGAGGTTTCGATGGCCTCCTTCTTCGATGTCTAACCTCCACTGAAACATCTCATGCCATCAAACAAGTCCATGACGGGATTTGTGGTAGACACTTCAATGGTAACTCGATTGCCAAGCGCATCCTTCGCCTGGGATATTATTGGCCCACTCTTCATCGAGACTGTAGTGATTATGTTCGGTGTTGTATCAAATTCCAACAACATGCTAACTTACTTCACGTCCCTAGCCACGCTCTACAAGTTGCTAAAGATTTCTAGCCCTTTTCACAATGGGGCTTAGACCTAATCGATGAGATTAACCCTCACTCATCTCTCTGACATTAATCTATTATCACCACAACTGAATACTTCACTAAATGGGTGGAAGCTATTCCCCTCATCTCCACTAAAGCTAACAAAATCATCGATTTCATCAACCAACACATCATCTGTCATTTCAGTGTACCTCACAAAATCATCACC
Organism: Torreya grandis; assembly: GCA_037957365.1. Lineage (NCBI taxonomy): Eukaryota > Viridiplantae > Streptophyta > Pinopsida > Cupressales > Taxaceae > Torreya > Torreya grandis. The sequence continues at coordinate 3,452,236 of JARHVA010001158.1, read as the reverse complement.
GATAATGGCAAGTCATTCTAAAACAAAACTATCCAGAAACTTTGTGACTCATTTGGCATCAAGCTCAGCTTCTCTTCACCTTACTACCCACAAGCAAATGGGCAGGCCGAGGCTTCTAACAAAATCTTAACCAAAATTCTAATGAAGGTGGTCAACGATACTGGAAGGGATTGGCACATCCACATTCCCTTCGCTTTGTGGGCCTACCGCACTAGCATTCGAACCTCTACGGGTGCTACACCTTTCTCTCTAGTGTATGGAACAAAGGTTGTCTTGCCTCTTGAAGTACAAATACCTTCTCTACGCATCTCTTTACACGACATACTTTCTAATGATGACTTTTGTCAAGATCGGTTGGCTCAACTTGAGTTACTTGACGAACGTCGCCTTGTTGCCCTCAACCATCTCCATGTCTACCAAAATCGCATCAAACGTGCCTATAACAAAGATCTGAGAGAATGAGATTTCAAAATCAGAGACCTCATCCTCAAAGAAAAAAAACATGTGACCAATATGGAGAGAAGTAAACAAGGCAAGTTTACTCCTAATTGGCTTGGACCTTATATCATAATGCACAAGTATGGGTCAAGGACTTATCGTCTGTCTTCTCTTGAAGGCCAGCCAGAACCTGAGCCCCTTAATGCCTTGCATCTACGACCATTCTACTATTAATCAAGTACTCATTCACTTGATATTTGACTTGAGCTCATCCCTTGAGCAACTCCCCATCATCCTCATACCTATTCCTCTCAAGCCTCAACCCTACAAACATTAGTTAACCCTTTTGTCAAGCATGAAAGCTTTGTCCTAATAAAAGGGAAACTCTCTAAACCTCTATAGTAAAGTCCATGACCAAAAGTCTAGTCAAAAACAAAAAATATATATAAAAGTGGGATGCCTATTCAAAGGTCATAAAACTATAAATGTAGACTGTTCCCTCGAAGGACAGCTGCATAATTGCTGTAATTGATAGACTGCTCCCTTGAAGGATAGCTATTCAAAGACATTTAAACATACAAAGCAGAATATAGACCACTCCCTCAAAGGATGGCTATACACAAATTTTGCTCCAAACAACACTATCTCAAAAGCTTCCCGCATCAATCAGCTTCACATATGACCACAAAACAAAATAACATCCCCACGTAGACTTCCCGCATTGATCAGTCTACCAAAAAAAATATTGACTGACAAACTATAAAGTCATGGACTTGTCTATAGTCATTCTCAGGGTCACCTATAAAAGGGGCCAGGTTATCCCTGCTAAAAAGGGTTACCCTATCCTGACATATCACCTATCACCCCAACATACTCAAGAGATTTTGAGCTCACTTAACGTCAAGTGATTCGAATACTTCTCTAACACAAACAATGGTCAACAACGTAATGCATGAACAGGGCTTTTGTTTCCAAAAACCCTATCTATGCAATCATTATGGTCCTTATCAATGAAAGAGAAATGCACCTTACACTTATTACAACTTGGTCATAATCTAACCAAATCATTGTCTAACCAAAACCAACCAAACCAAACCAAACATCTTCATACCACTGACATGACATAGTCCATTTCACATAGTTTCTATGGACAACAATACATATGGAAACTATCGACCACACAATTTATGTCAAGCATAAACCATTACTTGCTGAAGCATAAATAATCTCAATTCATTTTTAGCCTACACCATTACTAATATGGAAAATTGCTAGGGATGAAAGACCACTCAACCAATGTTACAGAATACACCATCACACAATATGGAAAAGGTTGTAACATCATCATGACCAAACCACCTATCAACCACTTTGACTCTTCTTATAAACTACATTGGCTTGAGGCCCTTCAAATAGGGGCTATGTAGGTAGCACTCAGATAACATGACGTCTTCTGGGGTTAACTCGACCACATTCATTTGTTTGTCTACCTGATGGACAAACTATTTGACCTTTAACCATGACTTAACCTCATCCAACCCATCCATAACCGACCCTCTTCCTCCCTTTTAGGGAGAACTACATTGGCCTGAGGCCCTTCAACCAGGGGCTATGTAGGTAGCACTCAATTGACATGGGGTCTTCTGAGGTTAGCTCGGCCATTCCTTCGTCTGTCCATCTAATGGACCAACTACCTATCTCGACTCGACTCGACCAACAACCTTGGAGATCACAACTATCTTCTCTGACCATGACCATTTCTGAGACAACTTTACCTTAGTTGTTTTGATTGTATGTATGTTACCTCATGAATGGTTAGCAAAATTGTCTGCACATCGCATTACGACCCTCATAAGTATTAGATCGTGAGCAAGTTGATCCCCACTACTCGTGACATTTTCATGTTTTTCAGGAGCACTTCTTAGGCCCAGGATACTTGGAACACGATGACCAATTGGAGCTATAGCTTGGATCAAATAACCCAATCAGCTATGACTAAATGTTGGGGACCAGTTATTTTAATTTTAACACTCCTTGACCTTGACTGGCGATAATTTGACCTACCTATCACGTGAAGTGGTATACATGCAATCTCAACTTTTGCAGTGTTCACACTCAAAATTCACCATATCCATCCACTATCTATCAAATCGGCACCTGATATCAGGTTCCCTTCCCTCGACTCCCACTTTGAGGGGGGAATACCTCATCCCATAATTGGGGCAACCTACATTTATTTTTGTCTTGTAGTTCATCAGAACAACTAATAGGACAAAAAAGACCTCATCCCATAATCGAGGCAACCTACATTCTTTTTTGTCTTGCAATTCATCAGAACAACCAACAGGACAAAAAAGACCTCATCCCATACCTGGGGCAACTTACTCCTATTTTTGTCTTGCAGTTCGTCAGAACAACCAACAAGACAAAAAAGGGCAAATGTAGACACCAAAATTGTGTCTACTCCTTGGTCGACTCCCCCTTGGTCCCCTTGGTCCACTTCTAAACATTCCCAACCCACACACTTATTAATTTAAAATAAAATACGTATTTTAAATTAATAACACCTCACCCTTGACACCTCACCCATGACACATCACCCTCAGATTCCTCACCCTTGGATACCCTCATTTATCACCCTATGACTAATCATTCCAACTCTCCCACTAATCCTCATGCCTATTAAACCCACCTTCGACCGTTTAACCACGACCACTGAACTCGGCAGATGGAGGAATGGACAAAAGGCTAAAAATAGCCTTTTTACCCATCCTCTAGCTGCCGACGTCAGTCAACCATCGGCTGATGCCGACGAGATCACCGACATCGATTGTTTAAAACCAAATTCATACCCCGAATCCAACCCCTGAATGCTAATTCTTTGGCTCCTAGAATTTGACCTCTCTCTCTCTCTCCTATACGCACACCAAGCATCATAGGCTATAGGAACTCTGTAGAAATAGCTCCAGACTTTAGATTGAAACATTACATGAAGTCTCCTACATCAGCCATAATCAGCAGCAAGCTTTCAAACACCTCTAGTTCTGCACCATGCAAGAGCTAAGTATCATTCTGTCTTTTCATTTCAGTAGCTTTAGAATGTATTTGTAATTAGTTTCTTCTTACTCCTTCTGAGTGTCATCAACCAGACCTGGCTATCAACCAGACCAGACCTGACTTTTTTCCTAGAAAGGCTAAAAAGCCTTCTTCATACTCTCACCCCTTTTGACAACCTATCCTCTCCCTCTGACCCTTTGTGGACCTTATTAGTCTCCCTGCAACCTTGCATAGACCCTTTTACCTCTTAGACCACTCTGTCAACCAAAGACACAACCTGAGACCCATCCAAAAGTCTATTGCCCCTACCGATGTTGTCAACATAACTGATGTCGGCACATTGGCAACTGACGACGGTAGATTAACCGGTGTCAGCAACATTGACAAACTGATGATGGCAGACTAATTGGCATTAGTGATTGTGGAAGACTAGTTGCAAGATTTAGGTACGTGTTATCTGTTTCTCTTTCTTTAAGTCTTTCATTATTTCTTTCCATTACGACATTCTTTTTATCAACTAGTGGACTATCATCCCTCAAGGAAGTCTTTACACTTCTAGGACCGAGCTTTGCTTAGCAGTCCACCTTATATCTATCTAACAATCTCTTTGTTTAAGTCTTTCTCTCTACAAGTGTCGTCCTCCACAGCCAAAGAGGAGTCCCTTCAATCGTCTGGATACGGTGCGCAACTTCATCTAGGTACGTACAAACCCCTAACCATTTAATCTTAGTTTCTTATTTCCTCTGAATGTAGAAAAGCAAAAAATGAGTGGAAACATTACCCTTAAGGATGGTACAACTCTCCTTAGACCCTTTGTATATCCCTCTCCTCTTTTAGTGGAGCCTACTATAGTTGAGCCTCTTCTCACTCCTATTATATTTAATCGTATTCCCATTCCTACTATTGTTGATCCTACCCCTACTTCTGATGTTATTGCTCCTTCTGTTGAGTTTAGTTTCATTCCTTCCTTGTCATCACCCTACCTTGGTGATGGTTTTCTTCCCTTGACTAAGATGACTCCTCTACCCACCAAATGGGCTGATGAGTGTTCTCATACATCTTCTAATCCTATTTTACCTCCTTCCATGAGTGCTTCTCTTAAAACCACTCATAATCATATATGTTGCTTCCATGAGATAAATAACCATTCTTCCACCTATTATCACAAGTTGAGGAAATATATTGATACCTTACATCCTTCTTCCCCATCATCAGATAAAACCACACCTCTCTTGAAGGTACTTCCTAAATTTTTTCCCAAATATGGTGAGCTATATTATCTATGGCATCTTTACGACACCCATTATACTAATCATCGTCATATCCTACAACATCTCGAAGATCACATTATATACATTCTTAGACCTTCTACCACTCCTCCCATAGGTCATTCCCATAATAAGGCTCCTCCTTAGTCTCCTATGATTTCATCTCTAGTGGTTCCATCACATTTTATGGTCCCTTCACCACCTTCTATGCTTTCATATTTATATTAGATTGGATGTGTTCTCTAATCTTATTTCTATTTGTTATATCATTTGACATTGTGTCAAATTTATGCTTATCTTATATCATTATTTCTTACTTGTACTAAATCTTTCTTATATTTTATATTTTGCATATGATTGTCTTTTCTTTATCATTTTTTTCCCTTTCCTTTTCCCTAGAGTTTTTCTCAAAACTCTCTTTCTTGTATCTTTATGATTTTTTTTCTTTCTTATCCTTTTTTTTCATAGATAATTTTTCATGGTTATTTGGTTATAATTACCCTATTCCCATTGATTATTATCTCCCTTTACCATGTGATTAGTTATCAAACAATCTATTTGATTACTATCTAATTTTATCGATCCACTTTGGATATCCTTTTTCCCTTCTTCCTTTTTTGCAAACTAAGCATAAACATGGTTGAGACTTGAGATAACATATTAGTTCATTATCAAGCCTAAGTGTCCTAGTCAGTCTTTGTCTTTGGTTACTTATCTTCCTTTAGCCTTATCCTAAAACTCATTCTTGTGTATCACTATCTCTCTCATGATTAGTCATTCCAAATCATTATGGAGGAGGAATCTTAAAAAAACTTCAAAAGAAAGTTAAAATCTAAATCATTTAAACAAAAGGAAATGATATCAAAGGAAAAATTATTATTAAAATTCTAATCATACTAAAATACATGATTCAAATCACATCTCTTTCTTCTATTCAAAGCTCAAACTCCACATTTGGCCTCACAGTAGATCTAAGGTATTTTGGGGTGTGGTAGGCCAGTAGATTAGAAGAGGAGAATAAAAAAGTCTTTTAGTGCTACCTACTTTCTCACATAAGTACCCAATATTCATAATACATCGATGACTCTATAAGGGGTCCTGAAGAGTGGAGAACACATCATGGAAAGGTAGGTCAATTTTTATTTTCTTTTACCAATCTACCTTCATGCGTTGATCTAAGTAGAATGTTTATTTGTCTACAAAGCTTTGTGTCTATAGCGAATAGGTTTCCTTAATACATAGATGACCACTAGTCACTTAGTGTCTTTTCATGTCCTTAGTATGCCTCTTGCCTTCTAATTTCTTCTCATAAGACACCTAAGTCTATCTTTTTACACTCCCTTTTTCACTCCTTATTTCCCTTATATTTCCTCTTGAGAAATATTGTTTTGTCTAATGATCACTCCCCTTGGGATTGTATTTGTGAGTTCCTTTGTAATACCATGGATAGGCCCTGAATATCCTTAAAAATTACCATCTTTTCCTATTATTACCTAATTTTCCTATTTATTCCACCCTAATGGTTTTCTCTTTATCGAGTTACAGTGTAAGACCATGGATAGGACCCAACCCTCTTCACAAAATTTTCCAATACCCAAGTCACCATCTAAATTACATGTGTCAAATTTGAGATAAGATTCGATTGATTATGAAGTTACACATCATTTTACATGCTTCCCATCCTGATTTAGTATGTTTTATGCTTACTTCATCTTTTTTTCACCTTTTTATCTTCTTATTTTTTGAGTGTGTGTAAGATTTCAGCCATTTCTTGAATTTTTCATACTTCCCAACTTGAATTAGTATGACCAATTTAAGACCAATCTTTTAAAATTTAATTTTTCTTTCATACTTCCCAGCATGATTTAGTATGATTGATTGACTTAAATTTTTTTTTTTATTACCATTTGTGACCTTTTGTATACCTTCCATTTTATTACTTTATTTGTCATACTTCCCAATGCAATATTAGTATGATTTTATTTATTTTCATTTGGTGCAAAAATATTTCACATTGGTTTAAAAATAAATTCCTTTTTACCATCTTGTTTTTCCATTTTATTGGTTCTTTATACTTAATCATTTCTTTATATTACACATTTCCCAAATTGAAATAGTGTGTAGTACATTTTATTGATTGATTATATTTTTCCAAGTCCTTTTGCCTATTTCTTTTTAAACATGCATGTGTTTTTCATACTATTAAAAAAATAAACCACATCTCATATATTTCTTATAGCATATACAATAAAGCTAAAGACATGTACTAGAAATAAATATATCCTAAGCATCCAAAACCTCAACCATAATAAATAACTAGACTCACCCATGATTACAACATACACATCTAATAAAAAAAATATGCCAAAATTATATAGATAGGATGAGACCAAGCCATAGAACTAGGGCATTGTATATGGTTGCATATGTTGTATTAAACTCATGATGTATATCTTGTGGCCTAACCACACTACCTTCTAAGGCCTCAGTCTGACTCTATATGGTATGCTATAAGGAGGTCATTCAAGGTCTCAACCCCTCTCCCTATCTATATAGGTATGGTACTTGCATCTTTGCCTCTACCATCTAAGTCTATATCTCTATCATATGCACTATTGTAGCTAGATGTATAACTATCTCATTTACTAGGGCCTGCCATGCCTATAGCTCTATAGCACATATCACTACTAGTAGTTGCATCCTTTCCCTCTATATCCCCATCCACCTCTTATCTAAAGGTGTTAGTCAATAATTCCCAACAACTGAGGAATATGAATAATAGGTCAGAACTGAGGGGTATTTATCACATATCTACTATCCTACCTAGACCTATGGATCCTAGTTTATCCCTATCTCCATCTAAAAACCTATCTAATAAGTTTGGTAACCATGTCACATCTATAAGTCTCTAAAATCTCTATTGTCCTTGCACCTAAGAAACAAAAAAGGATGTATTAGTTCTTCCATGTCATGTATAGTCATAATACATTATTTTTACATTTTAAAAGAAAAAATAAACCTACATTACTTTATTTTATTCATCTTTAGTTTAATTTTAGCCTTATCGATCCTTCTTGACCTTACTTGGTCATTTCAAGCCATTCTATCCCTCTTTTCATCCTTTTGCATACTTTTTTGTATCATTCTAACTCTTTAGTCAAACTAGTTTAATCAAAATTTTCCTATCTTTTCACTTGGTTGACTCAAAATTTGAGTCAACCCCCTAATCTTCCCCTCCCTAGTGTTGAGTTCCCATTTTGGACCTTTTAGACCACCTAAGAACTCCAATCTAGGCCTTTAGCTTGCATAATGTACAGGGTTGACCCATACCTACTAGGTTGGGATTATGGATTCTACCTATTTTCTAGCCTATTGGATTGACTAGGTTGACCCAATGTTTTTTTCTATCGACCATTTGCATTTTCTGAAAAAAGTGCAATTTGCTTGCTTTTTGCCTAAACCCTCTAAACCCATTTTTTGTCTTCTTATTTTTTACCCTTAGAACCTAATTTTGCCTCATTTTTACATCTAAAAATGATTAAAAATCAAAATTACTAAAACTTCACTAAATTCAATATAAATTTCAAAAATTGGTTTGAGATTCTTGGTTTCATACCTCTAATGCACTTGTTGTTGCTTTTGGAGTCTCTCCTTGTCTGGCATGTCATCTCCTCATCATCCTAGATTTTTTCTCTCTAAAGCTCTCTTTTCTCTCCTTCACAAGTCAAAATGACAAATGACTTGTATTTTCCCTTATTTTAAAACACCTTTCAAAATTCAAATCTTTCAATTATTATCCTACAGATTTCTTATTTTGCTTTTATCTTTGTTTTTACTCATCCATTTTGAAAACCATAAAATGCATTAGATTCGTTATGATGTAGAGATTAGTTTACACTATCATATGCCTATTTTTCAAAAAAGATGATTTTTAGCTATTTTTATCATTAACTTCTACATGTTTATCTAGTATTCTCTACATTAGACACCTTCACATCTCTTTTAGTCTACTTCTTTATCTATAACAATAAGGTAAGTTAAAGGTATATGTTTTTCAATTTAGTCCTTTCATTTATCTTATTTGTTACTTACTGAAATTTAATTAACATCATCGTTGTGTGTTATCATTTTTAATCTCAAAGCACAATCCCTTGCTATACTTTAGTGACACGTGATTAGCTTTAAGTGGGGTACATGTATATACATAATACTTTCAAAATTTTATTGATTACTGACACTTTGTATCTTGCAGGAACCTATCAAGTGTCAATATTTTTGAGTGCATGCCTTAAGGGGTGCACTAAAAAAGGGTGGGTAGACTACCAATGCTTCATAATATTGTTGTCCCTTTTACCACTTACCATCTACACACTTATCTCCTAAAACCATTTACCCTAAGTTTATTCTTCTCAGTCCTACCTCCTCTATTATGTTTCCTCTTTCCATCCTCCTTTTCTTGCCTTAACATCCTTTTAGACTATTAGCCATAATGGGTCGACCCAGTATAGTTTAGGGGTATTTTTCAGTTTCTTGGCTTGTTAGCCTTTTGACTGACCTAAGTCAGACCTAGTGATTTATCCCCAAAAACACACTAGGTTGACTAGGTCAACCCTATACAACTAACATTTCTAGGAGGATTTATGGAAAGATCCACATATATATAGGTTTATTTCCCACCATTTCATAAGATAAGAATTAATAGCGAAGAAGTACGAGTGAACATATACTTATTAACCATTCTACTTGAGGAATAAATATTAGGGTTCTATAATTTATTTAGAGATATAGATCTCATCTTGTGGATAAGTCTTTTGGATGCCTAGATAGGTTGTGTAGCCTAGAGTTAATTTATCATGGTTATCCTTACATACCACAATAATATCTTAGGAATTATCTTGGCCAAGGGAGAGATTGAGGCTCAGTGGACTCATTTCAAAGGTAAGTATTCATAAATTTATTTTTCCTTTAGAAGATTTGATAGATAATGCATTTATATTCTTATCTCCATATATTAGGATTCCATATACATTGACATGAGTATGTGTATTCTAATACATGTTTAGTTTAGTTGTTTGTTTTATTATTTTAAACCCCAACTTTGTGCCACAAGCTTTGATGTGCACTAGATTAGATTTTGCTTTCTTTTTATTAGAATAGAGTGAATGTTTTAAACCTTAGGACTCTGTTAGGGTTGTTGTGTGATTATGTTAGACTGTAGGCTTTGGAACCCTTTTTAGTATGATGTGATTGAAAATTGATACAAATTGATCCCCTAATTAGGTCTAGTATATCCTTATATTGGTCATGCTCCTGATTAACAAGTGTACCTCAATCAAAAATGTAGGTATGATTTATCTTATCTAATCTAAGATTAATTCATAGACATGATGCATTTTTGATTATATACAAGGTGTGTATTCTACAAGCATATGGCTGATGTAGTAGATGGCTTAATCTTTATATTATTCACCCTGATGAGCAAGCATTGCCCCTAAAGAGTGGTTGGTGGTAGAGATATAAAGGTTAAAAGGTTGATATTCCTTGGGAGTAATGAGGATACATGGAGACAAAAGCTATGTTTTAAGTGAATTAAATGCCTTTTGATAGTCATTATTACACTTAAAATATATATCCTTCTTCATAAGGTGATGGAAGGGTTGGCATTAGTTTGAGAGCTAGGAGATAAATAAATAAATTGATTGGATCTTCCTCCTCAAGTTAAGAAGTTGTTTGAGATGGGTATGAGGAGGCATGTTAAGGATGGATTTGAATTTGGCCAGATTGACTTTGATTCCCTGAAGGGATACGATGAAGCCAAGGAGCTTTCCCGACAAGACCCCAAAAATGTACTTATTAGGGTTAAGGTAGACATGGTAATGGATGAGTTTCTCAAAAATAATATTAAAAATGGCTAAATGATCCTTACGATATTTGCATTTTCCAAGAAGGTCATCAACATAGTCTTTTATGATTTTTTGGATAAGGTCATGGAAGATGTAGATCATAACACATTGGTAGGTTGTACCAAAAATTTTCAATCTAAAAGACATGATCTGATAGCATAAAGTCTCCCATGGGGTGATGAAGGTAGTTTTATATTGATATTTAAGGGCAATTAGGATCTAATTATAACCCATGAATCCATCCATAAGAGATAACATCTCATGGTTGACTATAAGATCAACTAGCTAGTCAATGCTTGGTAAATGAAAGTCATATTTTAGGAAAGCAAGGTTGAGGTCATAAAAATATACATAAATGCATAGTCCCCCTATGGATTTGGTAATAGGTACAATGTTCAAGACCCATTGGGGATAATCAATGGGTTGAATTAAGTTGATAGATAGGATATGTTAAAGCTCTTCTTTGATGAGAATGGTTATGTGAGGATGCATTCGTAGAAGTTTTTATCTAATGAGATTAGTATCACAGTTGGTAACTATGTTGTGGGTAGTGATAGAGGAGTCAATTATTGACATGTCACTATAATACCAAGAAAATGCTATACTGTAGTCTTGTTGGAAGGAGGGGAAGTCCTAAATCTCCTTAAAATTTAATGAGTGGCCAATTTTGACAATGTGGGGCTTATTTGGAGTGCCCAAGTTGATATCCATGGCATATTCATTTAACATGGTTAAAGTATCAATAGAAAGGGATTTGTCGATAGAATAATATGGTTCATCAAGATAGGTGAGAATGGAATCATCATCCTAAAACTGAATGGTATTAATGGTAGGAGAGTTATCTGTTATCATCTTAAGATGGGTCAGAGAGATGGTTACGATCTCCCCCTCTTTTTGATAAGTTAGGGGTTTGATGTTGATCATGATGATGAAAAAAAATTAGGGGGAATGATGTTAGAATCCATAGCTATCAATTGTGGAGTAGATGGGGAGGATGGGATTTCCTCATCAATGACAATAATTGGAAGTGGTTTGGTTTGTTATTTAGGTGGCATGAAAATGATGCCATGGTTTTCATGAGGTTTTTAGGTTTTGGTTTAAATAAATTCATGTGGCCCATGTTCATACTAACCTAGACCAAATCCCTTCTAATCACACTTTTAGAGGTATGTTTGGGAAATTTTTGGTTTATCTAGATAGGAAAAACTAGAGGTGAATGGTTGAGGTAAAAAAGACATCGAAAAAGTGTCAAGGGGCTTATCAATTCCCCCATAGATGAAGTTGGTATGATAAGCTTAGGGCCCAAAAATAATAATGGTTCCAATATTGGGGTCATAACCTAGTTGGCGGTCAAGTTTACCATACTCTTTGGGATTAGGGAAAGAATCAAGGGTTATAAGGCCCCCAATGAAAGATGCTAGAATGTTGATTTCAAAGGGTCTATTGTAGGGATTTAGGTAGAAGGAATAGATGAATTGGTGGATGTTTCAGTGGTAAAATATGGTGTAAACTCATCTTTTATTGGTGAAGGCTTGTTGGATGGAGGAAGGAGAATGTCATTAGGTTGATATGTCATGTTGCATGATGTGAAAGGGCTTGGGTGAGATTGTCTAGTAATAACTTAACCTTCATGCTCAAATTTTATGCACCGATGTAGGGTGGATGAAACACAACCCATAGAATAAATCAAAGGGAATACCAATGAGATGTATTGAAACTCTCCTTCCATTACATAGAATATCTCAAGAAGCGTGTAGGGTCCTAGGTAAATATAAAGGATAACAGTTCCTAGAGTTATCACCATGGTATCATTGAATGATCAGAGCATCATAGATAGAGGTTTTTAACATGATGTTCTCTAGTAATTTGAGTTTGTTATAGGCATGGTAGGAGATGATGTTGATATTATCCCCTTCATCAATCATAACCCTCTTGATGTAGGTCTGGTTGATATAGGTGGTAATGAAAAGGGGAGGATCTAGGTCATTTGGATGGATGGAAGGTATTTTTGAATCCTTGAAGAAGACAAGATTGGAAATGTGGAGAGATCATATAAAGGATACTAGAGGTTGTAGGTATTTTATCCTAACCTCTATGGATTGTAATGCTTCTATCATTGCTCAGTGACGATGGGATGAGGTATTGATTAGTTTGTACAAACTCATCTTGATTGATGTTTGGTCAAGTTGTTTCAGAACTACTCATTGGATTAATTTAGATGGATTAGAGTGAGAAGGTCCCAATATGGACATGTTGGGCTTGGTTAAAGTTAAAGGTTCTTTGTGTTAGCTATGTGGTTGGGTAGAGGAGGAGGGATATGTCCATGGAATGGACACCTTTTCCTTCCCCTTATCCTTTGGTTGAGCCTATGATCATGTGACCACTGGATGGTATAGATTGGGGGAAGAGTTAAGCCAGGTGATTTATTTGGTTCCTCTTAAATTTGAGGTGAGAATAGAGGGGTAAGTGTTGTTCAATGGATGTTGGTTCTTAGATTGATGGTAGGCTCATAAGGGGCTCATCTGATAATAATGCATCCTCATGATATAGCTAATTGGCTATCACTTGGAGAGATTTACAATGCTTCATGTCATGCCCAGGTGTCATATGGTATGAACATACTAATGTGTCATTGTACCAAGATGGTTTAGGACTATGTGGGTCAATTGGTCTAATAGGTGGAAATGTTAATAAAGATGTTTATAATAACCTTTGTAGGATGGTAGAGTAAGACTCAAGCAATGGTGGTAGAGGCGTGGAGGGCTTAGGTTTAGCGATGGGGGTGGAATCCCATTTAGGTGTGATTTTGATGGTCAAAGACTTGGGTGAAGGGGTGCCTTTGGTGGATGGTTTGGGTTTTTGTAAAAAACTTAGGATTTGGGATTAGAAAGTTTTGGGGTAGATGTTTGGGAGATAAGTGGTTTGTTTATAGCCAATTGGGAGATAAGATGTATGCCCATGGGTGGCTTCATGAAAATAGGTTTGGATGAAAGTAAAAGTGATGGTGTAACTAAAAGTGGTGGTTGGTTTTCAGTGGGATGGTTGGATTCTCGATTAAGGTAGAGGGATGAGGTCCTAAAATAGAGGGCAAAGTGGAGAGGGGAGGCAAAGTTTTGATTTTTAGGCTCCTAGGTGGTTTTACCTTCTTTATTGGCTTAGCTTGGGGTTTGTTTGATAGGTTTAGTGGGTTTAGGTCCAACTTTATTGATTGGTGAGTATTTTTCTAGGTAGGAAATGTGTCAAGGTTATTTATGGGTTTGGTTAGAATGGTAGAAGGTGATTTGGTGACTTTGGGCGAGTTTGGTTTTGGTGGTGTTATTATGGTTTTATGGGCAAAGGAGTTTGAGGGTTGGGTTTTTTTGATAGTGGATTGAGAGTGAAAATGGTATGTTTTTATGATAAATAAGACTCCTACTTGGTTTTATATGGGATCCCAAGTTATTTCCAAAAGGTGGCCCAGTCTAGGTGGGATTGGATATGAATTCTAAGTTTTTAACCAATCTAGAGAAGGGTTTATAGATGGGTCTGAATCCCTTGGTAGTGTATTCAAAGGATATACCTAGGGGTTGAGGGGGAGAAATGATTACCTCATACTTTTCTTAATTAAGAGGTTCCAATATCTAGGAAGGTAACTCCTTGATGGGGGTGTAGAAAAGGTGGTTTCCTCCATAGGAACTATCACTAAAGGAAGAGTGAATTGTTATATGATTAAGGAAAATGATGAGATGGGAATGGTTTCCTCCTCTGATGTATATATTAAAGAGGAGATTGGTGACTTTACTACCTCAATAAGTAGATTAGGGGAAGAGGTGATTTGGTTAATGGTTTCCTTAGCAATGAGTTCACCAAGAACCATATTGATAGCATGGGCATCATGGGTATGAGAGGATTCTAATTTATTTTCATTATTGGTAGAGGGAGCATGGTTGAGAAATGGCTGTCTAAAGATGTCAAGTGATTGGTTCAGGGGTGCATTGGGGTTATCCAACATAAGTTACCCTTTATCAATAAGATTTTGCACAATATTCTTCAAGGTATTACACCTACTAATGTCATGTACAATGACTCAATAAAAGGATCAAAATTATTTCTCCCTATACCAACTAGCTATAGGATAAGAGGAATCAAATTGTTGAGGAGGTTTGATTGGAGTGAGTTATATGATATTGGCCTTTAACAAATTTTCCATGACCAAAGTGTATGAATCCCCAAGTGGAGTAAATTATTTATAGGTGTTACGGTTTTGGTTTTTGGTGTTTTGATTAGAGGAATTAGAAGAGTTGGATTGGTTGAAAATGGGTGGAGGGGTGGTCTTAAGGACAAAAACATTTATATTTCCTTTGTTCTTAGAATTAGTGTTGGTTTTCTTGTTGGGTTTAGAATAGGAAGTCTCATTTGATTTGAAGGTAAATTTCTTGTTATTCAATTTCAACTTCCCCTCATCAATAGCTCTATTCTATAGTTTTTATGCCATGGTAAAAGCTTCATCAAAGGTCTTGAAGCTTTGAAATCATAAGGTAGATGAGATGTGTTTGACACAGGCCTAGGCAAAGAGTTTAATCAACTCGAGTTGGGGTAGAGAGAAGGAGAGTTAGTTGATCAAACTTCTCCAATAGGCCATAAAGTCAGTAATGGATTCATCATCAAATTATCAAATCAAATAAAGATCTGTAATGGAAACTTTATTAGAGATGTTTATGGAAAATTGATCTAAGAAAATTTGAGCAAAATAAAAGAGGGAGTGCTTTGTAATAGTACTATATAAATCTAGTGCCAAACCTGATAGAAACATGGGGAAGGTAAGAAGAATGAGAGCATCATCATAATAAATCATATAACATGAATTCCTAAATGATCTTAGGTGTTGTTGAGGGTCCTCCTTACTCTAAAACATTGAAAACTTTAGAAGTTACCATTAAGGAGGGTATGGTCGAATGGGGATGGATGGGTGAATTGGTTTATCACAAATTTGGTTATATGGTAAAATATTATGAGATCCATAAATGGATGATTCTAAATTAGTCATTTTGTCCATTAACATTTTGATAAGGTTAGTTTGGGGTTGTACACCTTGTAGGTGTAAGGAAGGTTGTGTTGGGTCTGGGTAGAGGTAACATATGGGTAGATGGTGGGGGGTTAAGAATTTACAACATATTGGTATGTGGACATGGGTGGTTGGGATGATACCACATATAAATATGTGGAAATAGGTGGTTGGGTAGAAGATAGAGGCACATACCCTTGTGGGATAGGGATGTAGCTTGGGTTCTATGCAATGGGTGTTTGTTGAGACATTAACATAGGTTGGGTAGGAGGTATGGCTAGGTTAGTAGGTAGAGGGTAGGTGGTTAATTTGATATTGATGGGTGAAGGGTGGAAGGTATGGGAACCACCAAGCTCTAAAATGGAGTGGAGGTGGGTACGTTAGAAATGGGAGGAATGGTGGTGGTACTAGTAGAAGGTAATCCTAAGGTAAGGGAAGTGTTATTTCCCAAAGGTTGGGATGATATTAGATGGGGAAGAAGGTGCTTGGGTGTTACTTGGTTTAGTGGGTTGGTTATGAATGGTGGTATCAGTGGGGTTATTGGTAGAGGATGATGCGTAAGTGACTAAAGGTTAGGTGGAGATAGTGGCTACATAAGTGTCACCCTTAAGGTGGGATGACATGTCTTAGGGTAGGTCAATAGGAAAAAATGAAATTGGGGTTTAGTGGGATATGATGTTAACGTAATTCTAGAGGGATATGGGGTTGTTATCCAAAAAGGTGGAGAAGTCTGCATGACCTTAGGCAACCATCAGAGGGATGGTAGGAATTCCAGAAAGGTGAAGAAAACTCTCTGCATCCAAGATGTACTCCATGGATGAGGGAGAAGAGGATGATGGATGATTAGGAGGTAGTTATTCATTTTATTGGCTTCTTAGTTGTTACATATTTAAAACCATGTACGTAAGGAAAGGAAGAAGATACAAACAATCTCACAACCCAAATAAGGAGAAGATAAGAAAAGTCAAGGATGCAAAACACACACTAAAACACATTAAATCCTAAGGTTCCTTTTAGTCTCTCTTATGGCTTATGCCTTAATATTTAAGAATTGTGTGATCCAACTTAGTTTGTAGAGAAATTACTATAAAATAAGTATATGGTTTATTTTAGGTTGTGTTTAGTCTCTCAAAATGATCTGTATTGAAAATTAGTATGTGTCTTGATATTGGTGCCTACCCCCTCACTTCACACACTATAGTGATAAGGGTATTAGGTGTTTAGCCAAGATATATGGATTGTCAAAGATTATACTCAACTAGAGATTTGAGTTTGTTTTCCCCTTGGTGATAAAATCCAAGTAGGATAGCTAAGAAAGGTAACTACTAGGTAATGAAATCCTAGTTGGGCCTTATGTCAATGTTTTTATGCTTGATTAGATGTAAGTGGTTTGGTCTTGTCCACATGATAAGAGTGAAAGTATGTTTGATTCACTTGATTAATTAAGCTAGGTGAGCCAAAATAAGAAATAAAACCATGTATGTAATCAATTTTAAGCCCCAAAAGAAACATTGATTTTGTTGTATGAGCAGAAAGTTAAGAAAAAGACAACACCTAGATTCAACTATGAACCCAAGAAGAGACTTAAGGGTCCCACCGGGCATGCCAAAATGTTTAAAATAAATTTCACTTATATTTTTTATAAGGAAGAGAAAAGAAACTTGAGAAGGGTATGGTATAAAAACTTGATATATTATGTGTGCATTGATCTAGATGGTTGTAGATACTCCTCTTTGGCTTGGGACGAATGACATAAAAATAAGAAATTACTCAAATAATGGTTTGATTAGTTAGATAGTAGGGTGGATTGCCTAGCAAGCTAGATCCAAGAAGCATGAGATTCTTTGGAGGATGTCAATCCACACTTTTAAACAATCAAGTTTTGAAGGATAAAGTGCTTGCATATATCATAAAAGATAATGAAATGAAATACAAGAAGTGATCGATAAATGAATAGGTAAATTTAACTAATTATAATAGTAAATAGATTGATATCAATGCTAAATGAAATATGCATGGTCCAAAAAATAGGGTAGGTCTTTGTAGTTAGGTAGAGGATTTGAGAGTTAGATTTAGTTATGTCTAGTGGGTGAAAATATCATTGTTGTTTGTTTATTTGGAAGTGACCATCAGTGGTTAGGATAGATCATCGGTGATTAAGGTGACCATCAATGATTACTATGTTTTTTATCTAGTTCAAGAAAGTTTGATTTGATGAGGTTAAAAAATGGAATTTTAAGAGATGGGCTTGGGCTAGGTTGATTGTGAAATAGAAAAAAACTAATTAGTTTGCTGAAAATAGATACTTAGCTTATTGGTCATTTATCTGAAGAATGGTTAAAGGGTTTATTGGAAAATATTAGAGTGATTTTGGAAGAGTAACGGTGCTTGGCTATTGGCTGATGGATGGCAACACTTTGAATCTCTGTCACACTTGTTAGTTCACTAGTTTTCTAGAAGAACACCTATAAAAGGGAGTGTTGATGCAAGAGGCTATATCTTTGACTCTAGATGATTGATTGATTCTGGGTCTGGATCCTTTTTACCTCCTCTTCCTCTCTTTTTATAGGAAGGAAGGAGAGGTGAAATAATATGTTAATAAGAGGTTAAACAAGTAGTTAAAATTTAGCTTTCATAAGCATTGGCTTGCATATGAATTAGATGAGATAAATACAAAAATAAAGATGGATTTTACTGAAGTTTGACTATTCAGGTGATGGGAACCTGACCATTGGTGGTCAAGCCTAACCATTGATGGTTAGAGTGATCATCAATGGTTGAGAGTCAAAGGCTAAGTTTGGTCAAGGTGGGTTAGTGAGCTAGTTAGCTAATTAGCTAAATTGACTCAAGTTTGTGATCAAATGGTTGGTGGATGGTCCTTAAGGGGTCCTAAGGTGGTCTAAAGGTATATCAACATCTAAAACCATTATATTTAGTTTTCTAGTAACTACATAGGGTTTGAGCAATATTTGAAGTAAGTTAGATTCACTAAATGTTTTAATCTTTTAGGATTTAGAAAATGTAAATTCGATGTTTGTTAAAGAGATAATAATATTAAATCATGGTAATAATATGCAATAAATACAACCATTGATTTGTTACAAAATTAACTAACTTTAACATTTCTAGAAATAACAATAAATAGTACAAATAATAACTTAACTAGAAAATGACTAAGATAGATGATTTGGAAGCTAAAAATTAAGGCAAAGGTTGGTCTAAGTGTCATAAATAATATCCTAGTGTAATAACCCCTCCTCGATAGTAATGTCCTAATTAGATGTTAACATCATTATTGGATATGTGGTAGTAGTGTCCCTATTTTGGTGGTAGTGTATTCTATGTAGGATTGTCCTGAGCTTCTTGGTGCACTTTTATCTAGATATATGAGGTCTATTCCTACGTGAAAAATTTATAAAACCCTATATATTTCCTATTTTGATTGAATTTATGAGAAAACCTAATCTTCCATGTTTCTAGGTAATTTGATTGATACAAGTTAAAAAGTGTGTTTGTTAGTGGGGTAGGTTGGACATCCTCAACACCTCATTATGATGAGATTTGTCTACATACCAATACTCTGAAAATGGATCAAGCCTGATTTAGTTCTCCCCACCTAAGCATTGGGGTAATTGCAAGTAAATCTAGTATGATATTTGACTTGAGTGCTTTGAATGTGCTTGAGATTAAAAATTTGGGTAATCTAAGATTTGGATTTATGTAGATGGTAATATGTAGAAGTAGGGTAGAATAGGGATTGATAACCTTAATTGTGCATAACTTGTTCTAATTTTACATATGCATTTTGCATCTGACTTCCATCTACTATTTATAGGGATAAAAGTCATGTATTTATACTATTCTAATACTTGTACAAGTGTTAAAAGAGTTCTAGGCTGAACCTAGGAAGTTTTAAATTTGAAAAAGGTATTTATTTTTTAAAAAGGGAGGGAAAGGACATTATCACCATTATGGGAACACTAGCACCATGTGGCACTATTGTTCCTATTATGGCATTAGTGTTCAAGTGGTAGAATACTAGGCATAAAGGGCTAGGATATAAGATTAAGGGTCTAGGATTAATTTAGGTATGACTAAAGACATTTGTGGCCTATACAAAGGCTAGATAAGTGTGAAAATAGGTTCTAGGATAGATCTAAGGGTAATATAGGGATAAGTAGTCTCAAATAGCACTCTTAGCACTTAAATACCACTATTAGGTGATCACATAAATTGTGTATAAAACATGATAAAATATGTCATCATATAAATATTTTATCATTTAAGCATGTATGGAACATTTAACTCAAGATAATGGGCATATAAGTGTTATGTCAAGAAGATATAACAATAAGACAGTAATAAACAATATAGTATATGCATGATAAACATCATGGCATCACACATAATATAAAAATGCATGATAAAAATGTTGAAACCAAGCTAAAAATCATGAAATATGTATCCACACATATATACACACAACATCATGATCATGAAGCACACAATCACTCAAGACACAACTCAACTCTAATTTGACTCTAACCCAACACAAAAATGACATAGACTAGATAATCATCAAACATAACCAATGCATGACATGAAAAAACACAATCGATGCACTCATAAAATAAAAATGTAACAAACATAAATAATCACATAATGTAATAATCAAAAACATAAATTTAATAATAAAATACATCAAACATTCATTTGAAATGTAATTATAATCCACGTAATCCATTAATGTCATTATCTAGTATAACAAAGCACAATATTCATAGGAGATAAGATTCTAAAGAGTATACACAAGAGAAAAACATATATCATAATTTTAAGTATCTCAATATGATCATTTTAATATCATAAAAATATAGAACCTAAAAAGTGTATCAAGATTCTCCTAGTTTAGGCATGCCCTCAATGTAGACAAACATCCCCTACGTGTAAATAATTTCATGGGTTTGTATATCCATGTATTACATGTAACATTTATATCATGCATCCCACTCATGCATATAGTGATAATAATGCATGTAGAAAATGAAAATTTAATTCACCATATATATTATAAATAAAATCAATCAATCATGTAAACTAGAAAATGTCCTAATTTTAAGATTTTTTTTAATTTTTATTTTTTTTTGGTATTTATGAATTTTTAATTGAATTATGTATATTATAATCAATAATACCATCAAGTAAATGATCATGTGTATATTTTGTATTTATGGACATAAATTTCACATGATGTGGGTGAGGAGAGACACATTATCATCATCTGATAAAAGTATTGATCATATGTTGTAAACTATTCAAATTTCCATCATAGTCAACATGATCATGTAAATGTTGTGTAAATGTAATATCCATAGTGAATTTTATACTTTTTGTGTACCAAGAGAATGAGTTATTTGATAAATTGAATGTACAAGGTGTGAAAAGTCTTCCTAAGCCACCACATTTCCTTAGGTACCCCCTATGCTAAGGCTAGTTGGAAAAACATTGAGTTTCATAATCCATAGATCACCACTACCCCAATAAAAATTGAAGGTTATTTTGTTGTTGAAATTATTTGGAAAGATTTTAAAACTATCAAACCCTTTCTAATATGGGTTGGAATTGCTGTTCACAATGGTCTTTCTTTCAATGATCATAATATTTGGTGGTCCCCCATTATGACCAATACCAGACTTCCCTTAGCAGAAGTCTTGGGCATAAAAGCTCTACATTTATTTTTAAAAAGAATTCATATTGTTAAGGATTTGAATTCCTTGTGTGATTGGATTCCATATAATTTTATAGCAGATAAATATAAACTGTTTAATTCAAGCTTACCTTATATTTTGTCTATCGAAGAATTGATGTCAATGTCATGCATCATAAAATGGGTCTACAACCTCCATTTTCTTGGTGGAATGATTGGAGGTAGAATTGTGACACTCAATTTAAAAATTACTCTCCATGTCTCATTTATCAAATTATGAGTTTGAAATTATTCTGGGTGAGAAATGAATTGTTTGAAAAAAGAAGGGTCTTGGAGCTCTGCAAGTGGAAGATGAATAGTCATCTTCTATTGATGAGCTTCAAGCCCTTTCTCTTGCCAATTTGCAACCTTTGACACCTTTGCTACCTTGGTTTTCAATTGTCCTTTATTTCTAATCTAGTTGAGTAGCTTTTTTCTTTGATTTTTAATTTTGGCAGGGATTTTTTCTTTCCTTATTTCCTTTCATTTATTTTATTTTTATATTGCTTGGCCACTTGCTTGTTTTTCCTTGTACCATGATCCATCATTGGTAAAATAAGTTTTTTATGTATTCATTTTAAGTGCATATGGGAATGGCCAAAAGAGACACCCATGCAAGTGTGATTGATGTTTTAAAGGATGGAGGCATTAATGACCCCTTAGGTGCCCAAGCAGGTAATAAAGGTTAATCTTTGGATATTTTTGTAGAAGAATTGGGCCAAAAATAAGAGGATAAACTATGGGCAAAAAATTGTTCAATGAGGTTCTATAGGAGGAAGTATCAAATCATTCAGATGGAGACCTCTTCATCCTTTTTAGTGAAGACCAAACCATGTACAGACCTGGTGACCAATGCTTGATAGAATTTGGTAAGCCTCCTTGCCTAGGAAATACCCTTTCTTGACCCCTAATGAATCAATGGATTTAGATTTGCAGTCAAAAGAAACCTAACTCAAGAATGTCAGAATTTTATTTGTGTACTTAAACAAAAATATGCCACCCTTAAGGATTTTTTTTGATAATTGGATTAATTTTATGTGGGGAAAAAATGAGTATCTATGTTACATTTTGTATAATGTTTAAGCAAGGGGTTTTTATGGTTATTTTTAAAAAATCAAACATGCAAAGAAGAGCCATTAGTAAACCTCTTTGGAAAGTTGGCCAGTCAATGTTTAAAGTTATCCCATGGAGCCCTTGGTGGACTATGAGGATTTAAATTTTAAATCAACCCCACAGTGGGTTAATATTGAAAGGTTTCAGCTTTTTAATTTTCTTTTGTAGGCTCTTAATCCCCTAGGATGTGTCTTGATAATAGAAGACACTAGGAGATCTATAACACTTATAAATGTTAGGGTATTAATTTCTTTAAAACCCTTGGATGTATTCCCTAAAACCCTAGTTTTTAACCTTAAAGGAGTTCCTTTATTGTGCTCCATTAAGGGGTTGGGTGGCCTTAATACTTGTTTCTTTTTGAAAAAAATATGGTCATCTCAAGAAAAAATTTCCATTGATCAATAAGGATGTGAATGTGAGTAAAATAAAAATGTATACATAACCTTCACCCTTAGATGTTTCTTCTCCCACTAGTTATTATCCTAAATACAATAAAAATGTTTTTATGAGAGTTAATCCATATTTTGACGTCAACTCTAACAAAGACAGTGCATCCCCTCCTAGCCTAGGTGGGGTGGTTTTAGAGAAGGTTTTTAGGGTTAACATCTTGGATAATATGCCAAAGATATCATTTGCAATGGATCATTAGTCTATTGATCTCCCTCCTGAATCTCTCATTAAATTTTTGACATAGGAATGTGTGGGTATTTTGGTTCCACCTAATACTCCTCTAAACTTTGAATTTTCTATTCAAGATGAGGGTGGTGTTGTTCAAGAATAATTTCTCCCCTTTTCTGAGGGTAAGGTGTCTTAAGAATACATTGTCATTAGAGCCAAGCCCCTGAAATGGTTTCCTCTACCCCTAATACCTTGATGTCACCTTTTGTCCAATATTTCAATGATTTTTCTTCCCCCATGGTGGTCTCCCCTATTTTGGTCCCTAAGAATTTGAATCTTGGTAATCATAGGGACCTTACCCCTTTGGGTATTGTTGATGAGAATGGTTTTCTTCCTAGAAAGGTTAGATTAGGATCTAAAAGGCTAAAAATTGGCTCAAACAATAGTAAATTTCTTATCCCCATGATTGGAAATTCATTCAATAAGCCTAAAACTAGGCTCCATTCAAATGATGATGCTTTGAAGAGTAAAGCCAAAGAAAAAAGTTCCTTTTTACTTCATGAAGCTTTATCAGAATAAGGGAGGGATCAAACCCTCATGTTTTCCTATGTAGGTATCCCCCTATACTATTTTTTATGAAGTTTATCAGCTAGAATGTGAGGGATCTTGAGTCCCTCAATAACAATCACATTGTTAGAAAATTCAGGTTGTCAAAGAGGATATTGATTTTTTTTCTTCATGAAACTAAAGTAGATGGGTTTAAACTTGACTTTGTACTTAATTTTATTTTTCCAAGGGCCCCCCACTTTTCAAATAAGCATCCTAATAGTAGAGGGGTTGCTTCCATCCTTATGCATCTAGAATGGGTTGGGTTTGTGTCGGATCATGGCTCATCTCCTTATCAAAAAGTTGTGTGGATTAAATTAGAAAAAGATGGACAATATTTTTAACTTTGTAATGTGTATACCCATAATAGTTATAGGGATAAATAAGAGCTATACAATTGGCTAGCCTCCCACCTTAGATATATCCCTAGGATCCTTCAGGGTGAATTTAACATGGTGGAGGATAAAGAGGAAAAACAAGGTGGGGATTCAGTCCTTTGCAAGGGTAGTGAAATTTTCTTCTGGTCTAAGCTTAAAAGGATACACAAGTTGATTGGGCCACTTCAAAAGTCAAAAATGCAAATCAAAGGCATATGTTTTACCTAGTGTAATAACCAACATGACAATAAGAGGGTGTACTCTAGGCTTGATAGATTCTATTTAAATGAGGACGTTGTTCCATTCAACAAGAGGCTAACTATAACCCTACAAGGTTCTCCCTTTTACTATTTTTTTATCACTATCCAATAGAGATTAAGTTCTCTATGAATGAAATTTAGATTGACAAATCCTCAAACTAGAAGAGGATGTATAAATTAAATGCTTCTCACCTTTAATATTTTGACTATAGAGATGGTTTTTGTGCTTCCTAGAATATATGCAAAGCAACCTCAGAATCTTTATCTATTATTGATGGGTGGAACTCTTTCATGGATTTATCAAATAACTTTTCTAGAAGCTTTGGTTGGTTTAAAGGCAATAAAAGAAGAAGAGGAACACTATAAACCCAATAAAATTTGTTCTCTGTAGAACTTATTATTTAAAATGAGCCAAATAATGATATGCTTTTGTATAATCTTTCATCACTTAAGCATCAACTTCAGCAGCATCAATCCTTCATCTCCAAGGGTTCCAAAATTCACTCTTGGTTGAATTGGCTCAAGCTTGGGGACAAAGAGTCAAAAAAAAAAATCAAGTTTCTTAAGGACAATAGTTCTAATCAAATATCTCTATGATTGAATGTGGATGTTTTATGTCTAGTGACTCTAAAGAGATGAAATTGGATTTATTTTCTTTTTATTCAAATATCTCTCTCTCTAATGGTAGAGAACCTGAAGTGATTAAAAATAGAGAGTTGTGTGCCAAATGTATTCTTAGAAAAGTCTCTTGAGAACTTGTTGACTTTCTTGATAGTAAAATCTCCCTATAAAAGGTTAAAGATAATATTGATTCTCTTAAGGATGATAAATCTCCTGGGATTGATGGGTTTCCTATTGAATTTTACAAGGAAAATATAAATTGGATTTCTCAAGAATGCCTCTCTATAAATAATGAAGCTCTTGAAGTTGACTCTTTAGGGCCAGATATTAATAGAGGGGTTATTAAGCTCATACCCAAGGAAAGAGACCACAATCAAGTTATAAATTGGAAACCTATCACCCTCCTAAATGTATCATACAAGATTTTTGCTAAAATATTAGCCAAGAGGATCTTCTCTTTTCTTTCTTATATTATTTCTAAGACACATATTGATTTTGTTTAAGAAATATATATTTTAGATAATCTAATTTTGAGCTAGGAAGGTATGTAGTGGGATCTTGAATCTAATCATTATGTGGGAATGATCTTTCTTGACTTTGAAAAATCTTATGATAAGATTGAATGGTCATTTATTGACATGGTTTTGAAATATTTTGGGTTTCAGGATAGGTTTTGTAGAATGTTCAATGTTATCTTTAGATAGGCTTCTACTATTATTAAAGTGAATGGTGAACTCACTCAACCATTTGATCTTCAATGTTCTATTAGACAAGGTTTCCATTTGGAACCTTCCTTGTTTGTCCTTGATGTTGAGGCCTTATATGATCTTCTGAGAAGCTCTATGATTGCCCCCCTACTTAAAAGTCTCTCTTTGACAAACAACTCTGAACTTATTGATGTTTTATTTGCTAATGATACTTCCTTATTTATGGAAATTAAAAATGATAATTTGAAACAAGTTTAATCTAGGCTTGATATTTATTGCTCTGCTTCTATCTCTAAAGTTTCTCTTCTTAATTTATTTATGATTAAGTTAGAATGAGAATCCCCCAGATTACTTGACTAGGTTTGGGTGGGTGTGGAAAGGACCTAACCACTTGATTACATATTTGGGTATCCCTTTTTCTCTTGTTATTTCATTTGATTAGATGTGGGATTGGATGTATGAAAAGATCAATAAGAATATTTCTAAATGGCATGGACATCTCTTGTCTCTACCAATCCTATTCAAGTGTGTCAAAAAGTTCTTTCTTCATATAGTATTTACTATGCCTCTTGTTGGATGTTTAATAAAACATAGATTAACATGTTCCACAAAATTCTAAAGGATTTTTTGTGGTCTGCTAGTAGGGGTCTCATAAAAATATATGTGGTAGCTTGAAAATTTTACTATGTCCTTCAAAAGCTTGGTGGGTTGGGATTTAAAAATATTCACCTTCAAGGTATCACTTTGGATTTCAAGTGAATAGTTAGAGATCTAAATGGAGATGAGTTATGGAAAGTTTTGATCAAAAATAACATTGTCAGAGGTTTCCCTATAGATAAATAAAATTAGAAAGGGTTACAAATGTATTATTTGCTAGTGGGGTCCTTTTTAGTTAAAGTGGTAGGGTGTTTTATTTTTGTTTCAATTTAAAAATTCCAAGAATTAGTTAAACACCATGTGTTGATGTCATCTATATTCAGTGGCCTAAATACTATTAGCGTATGTATTTCATGCACTTTATCATATTTTCTAGTGTATTAGCTAGTTATTTCATATTGGAGTGAGTTTATCCTATATGAGGGTTTATCCCACATTAGCTAGTTTAGCTAGTTTAGTGTTTTACCTTACCTATATATGCAAGTATTTTCATTTGTACTAGCATGATTCATTATGATTCATTCAGAATAATATATGATTTTCCTTATTTTTACATATCATATATGTAGATTCCTTTTGATGTTTTGTTTCTAACACTTTGGATTATTATGTTGGAATGTCTTTAACATTCCTAACATGGTACTAGAGCCCTGAAGAAGTTGCAACTATCTATTAGCTTGCAATTTTTGGATAATTTTTGTCTACTTTGTTGGGGATCAACCAACAATGTTGATTACTATATGAAAGCAACTAAATGCGGAATTAAACTAGAAAGATAATTAACTAGAATAAAAAAATAGAAAACAATAAGAGATACAAGAAACCACCCTAAAAACTTGTATTAAACTCTTTACAGAAGGAATACAATTAAAGAAACTTTTTTTCTTCCACACCTCTCTCAGATGTACAGATCTCTTTCTAGATCTCTTTTCCTCAATAGTTCTCTCTCTCAATTACAATCAATTCCAACAACCTGGAGTGATACACATATACAAACTTGTACTATTCAACACTCTAATAAGCTATGAAGATCTATCATATTATATAATAATTAGGAAACATGAGCATACAACTATAGCCATTAGATGCACCTCCTAATCAAGGGCTCTAAACAGTCTTACTAATAATAGAGATGTGGACTTAAGACTATCACTTAATCCTACCATGCAAACATTATGTTCTGTCCATGGAAATAACATTCTAGATGCACAGGTGATCGATGTCGGTCCCGTCCTATCTGCACCTGACCGACGTCGGTCAAACATAACCAATGTCGACATCTCCCAGTCGACTCTTGATCGACGTCGATCACTCCTGACCGATGTCGATGACTGTGTAAATCTTGCAACTTTGCAAACTCACTCATTTGGTGAAGCTTTTAGCTCCACACCTTAATAATCTCCCACCTGGAGATAAACAGCTGCACCAGTACCTATACAGCAACATCTTCTAGCTCCTCCATCTTCAAACTCAATCATGAAGACCAACAAAAGTTGAATGAAGATTCAACTTCTCCTTTGTAACTGACTTGGTTAACATATCATTAGGGTTATTATCTATATGGATCTTCTCCAGCTTCAACTCACCATCCTCCAATACATGTCTAATGAAGTGGTACCTAAGCTGTATATGCTTTGTTCTTGAACGAAAGGTTGAATTCTTAGCCAAATGAATTACACTCTGACTATCACTGTATAATCTGCAACTCTCTTGCTCCTTTCCTAGCTCTTCCATGAACCATGTCATCCATATCATCTCTTTGCTAGCCTCTGTGACTGCAATATATTCTGCTTCTATAGTTGACAAGGCAACAACCTTCTGCAACTTTGATATCCAGCTAACCGTCGTTCCACCAACAGTGAAAACATATTCAGTGGTGCTTCTCCTGCCATCCAAATCACCTACCATATCTGAATCTACATAACCATGTAGAGAAGTATCTAAACCTCCATAACACAAATTCCTACTACTAGTTACTCTCAGATATCTAAGGATCCACTTAACTGCTTTCCAGTGTTCCTTCCCTGGATTGGCCATATACTTACTTATAACTCCCACTGCTTGGGCAATATCTGGTCTAGTACAAACCATTACATACATTAAATTCCCTACTGCGGAAGCATATGGAACTCTACTCATGTACTCTACCTCATCATGTGAATTAGGACAGTGTTCTTTACTCAATTTAAAATGTCCAGCCAAAGGTGTGCTTACCGGTTTTTTACATCCTGCATATTGAACCGTTTCAACACCTTGTTCACATAATCCTCTTGAGACAAAATCAACCTGTGATTTTTCCTGTCTCTCTTAATACTCATGCCAAGGATTTTCTTTGCTACTCCCAAATCCTTCATGGCAAATGTGTGAGCTAATTTCACCTTAAGCTCAGAGATATCCTGCATGTGTGATCCTGCAACCAGCATATCATCTACTTACAACAAAAAAATAATATATCTACCATTATCCAATCTCTTAAAATACACACAATGGTTAGATTGACACCTACTATAGCCATGCTCAGTCATAAGCCTGTCAAATCTCAGATACCACTGTCTAGAAACTTGCTTGAGGCCATATAAGCTTTTCTTCAATCTGCACACTAGCTTCTCCTTACCTTTGAACTCAAATCCTTTCGGCTGATCCATATATATTTCTTCATCCAAATCTCCATGAAGAAACGTTGTCTTAACATCAAGCTGCTCAAGATGCAAATCCTCAATAGCAACTAAAGAGAATACAGTCCGTATAAAAGTCATTTTAACTATAGGAAAAAAAAACTCAGCAAAATCAATACCTAATTTTTGTGAAAATCCTTTCACTACCAATCTGGCCTTATATCTCATCTGTCCATTCTCACCTTCCTTCAATCTATAGATCCATCTATTCTTTAGTGTCTTCTTTCCTACTGGCAACTCAACCAAATCCCATGTTTGGTTCTCCTTCAAGGAATCAATCTCCTCATTCATGCCTAGCTCTTACTGATTCTTGGATTCCACCTGTATTGCTTCATCAAAACTCTCTGGTTCTCCACCATCAGTAAGCAATAAATAGAATAATGAAGGGGAATATCGAATTGGAGGTTTACTTACCCTTTCTAACCTCCTGATGGGCGTTTGAGACTCATCCACAACACGCTGTCCACCCAAATTCTCTAACAGTGACCGACCTCGGTCACTTCTAGGCCTGTTACTGGCCGACGTCAGTTCTTCCTGACTGACGTCGGTTCCTGCCTGGCCGACGTCGGTCACTGTATGACCGACATCAGTTTATGTATTATCGATGTTGGTTCCTTCTTGACTGACGTCGGTCTTTATGTTTTCCTATCTGTGATTAATTTTTCCCACGAGCTCATTTTGGACCGTCACTTCGTATAATTCTCCATTGCTCTGCCCAGATTGATTCAACTTCCTGAGCTGATCACTATACATCACTTTTTCATTGAAAACAACATCATGGATCCTAATTATTTTGTTAGTTCCTAGATTCCAAAACCTGAATCCAAAATCATTAGAGCCATAGCCAATAAATGTGCACCTCATAGACTTATCATCCAGCTTCTTTCTATTTTCCTTGTCAACGTGCACAAAGGCTTCACAACCAAAAACTTTGAGAAATGAGAGATCTACCTTTTTACCTGTCCATGCCTCTTCTAGAATTCCACCATCTAGAGCTGTAGAGGGTCCTCTGTTAATCAGGTACACTGTAGTATCCACAGCTTCTGCCCAAAACTCTAAGGGCAAACCAGCATGCAATCTCATACACCTTGCACGCTCCATTATTGTTCTGTTCATCCTTTTAGAAACTCCATTTTGTTGAGGTGTCCTTGGAACCATCCTTTGCCTACGTATTTCATGCATATAACAATAACTTCTAAACTTAAAGCTACAGAACTCACCACCATTGTCAGATCTCAGGCACTTCAATCTTCTGCCTGTTTCATTCTCAACCATAGCTTTCCAAATCTTAAAAGTATCAAAAACATTAGATTTCTTCTTTATACAATAGACCCATACCTTTCTTGTAGCATCATCTATGAAAGAAACATAGTACCGTGATCCTCTAATAGAAGCAACCTGAGCTGGTACCCACACGTCTGTGTGAACAAGCTGCAACTTGTGCTTCTTCTTTATTGACCCAGTCTTGAGAAAACTCACCCTCTTCTGTTTTCCAAACACACAATGCTCACAAAAATCTAGATCTATGCTTTTCAAATCTGAAAGCTTACCTTTTGACTTAAGAATAGACATTCCCTTCTCACTCATGTGGCTGAACCTAGAGTGCCACAATTTTGCATCCACATCTGAAGTAAATAATACAGAAGGAGAATTATTAGTAACACAATTACATAAATAGAGAGTACCTACTCTCTTACCTCTAGCTAACACAAGTGCACCCTTGGTAACCTTCCAAGATTCAGCTGTGAGAGTTACTGTACAACCCTCATCCCCTAACTTTTTTGCAGAAATCAAATTCCTCTTCAAGCTAGGAACATGCATGACATCTCTCAACACCCATGTGTTTCCATTCTACATTTTCAGCTGCACTTTTCCTTTGCCAACAATTTTACAAGGCTCATCATCCCCTAAATAAACTATTCCAAAATCTCCATGGACATAGTCACTAAAATATTCTCTATTAGGGGTTGCATGGAAAGATGCACCAGAATCTAAAACCCAAGATTCTATATTATTATGCAAAGAGAATATAAGATTATCTTGTGCAATACCTGCAACTTTTGCTTCTTCCTTACCTTCATGCTGATTGTCCTCTTTAGGCTTTGACCAATAATCTTTGCTTATGTGCCCTATCTTTCCACAATTCTAGCATTATGGCTTCCTGCCATTTCTGGATTTGGATCTACCTCTCATCTTTGACTTAGACCTTGATCTCCCTTTCTTGCCCTTCTCTTTTTGCCTTCCCCTGCTCTCAAAACTTAAAGCATTCCCTAATGTTTCCTCTGTGCTTTTCCTACAAATTTCTTCATTCAAGATTACACTAACAACATCCTCTACTTTTAAAATATTTGAAGCAGATGCAGTATTACTAACTGCCATTACCAAGTTATGCCAGCTTTCAGGCAAAGAACATAATATTAAAATAGCCTTAATTTCATCATCAAACACTATTTTGACTGAACTTAATTGATTTACAATTCCATGGAAATCATTTAGATGATTAGATACAGATCCACCTTCCTGCATTTGCAAATTAAATAACTGCTTCATAAGATATACCTTATTTGAAGCTGAGGGTTTTTCATATAAATTTGCTAAAGTAGTCATTAACTCTACCGTAGACTTTGCCTGTGATAAATTAGATATCACGGTAGATGCCAGACTCAATCTTATAGATCCAAGAGCCTTTCTATCAAGAACTTCCCATTCTTCATCATCCATGTCTTTGGGCTTCTTTGAAACCCCACCTAACGGTAAGTATAGATCTTTCTGATACAGATAATCCTCTATCTGCATTCTCCAATGTTGATAATTCTTGCCATTAAACTTCTCCATTCTCAGTTTAATTTCTTCTCCCATTGCTTCTCCCACTCAAATAGAAATCCCTGAGTACCCTGTAATCAATACACACTAACCAAATCTGAAACACCTGTTTATCAACCTGAGCTCTGATACCACTTGTTGGGGATCAACCAACAATGTTGATTACTATATGAAAGCAACTAAATGTGGAATTAAACCAGAAAGATAAGTAACTAAAATAAAAAAATAGCAAATAATAAGAGATACAAGAAACCACCATGAAAACTTGTATTAAACTCTTTACAGAAGGAATACAATTAAAGAAACTTCTTTTCTTCCACACCTCTCTCAGATGTACAGATCTCTTTCTAGATCTCTTTCCCTCAAGAGTTCTCTCTCTCAATTACAATCAATTCCAACAACCTGGAATGATACACATATACAAACTTGTATTGTTCAACACTCTAATAAGCTATGAAGATCTATCCTATTATATAATAATTAGGAAACATGAGCATACAACTACAGCCATTAGATGCACCTCCTAATCAAGGGCTCTAAATAGTCTTACTAATAATAGAGATGCAAACTTAAGACTATCACTTAATCCTACCATGCAAACATTCTGTTCTATCCACAGAAATAGCATTCTAGACGCACAGGTGACCGATGTCGGTCCCTTCCTGTCTGCACCTGACCGACGTCGGCCGAACATAACTGACACCGGCATCTCCCAGTCCACTCCTGACTGACGTCGGTCACTCCTGACCGACGCCGGTGACTGTGTAAATCATGCAACTTTGAAAACTCGCTCATTTGGTGAAGCTTTTAGCTCCACACCTTAACATACTTTCCTTACCATTTCTTCTTCCCTTATCGTGGAAAGGAAGTGTAAAAGAGAGGTATGTGAAGAGATCTTGGTGCCCTTTCAGACTTTTTGAAGATTTTGTTTCTTCTGAGGTAGTGAAAGTGGCATAGTCTCTTTGTTTGCTTCAGATCTAAGCTAAGTGCTTTTATTTTGTTTTAAGATCTACAAGCACGTTTATGTTCAAGAGAATAAAGGCATGGAGGTCTTATTTTTGTTACTGCATTAGATCTAAGATTTTGGCATTGTTTATATTTTGGTGTTATTCTACACTTTGGTGTATTGAGTATATTTTGGTGTTATTATATAGTGGTATTTCAACTTATAAAAGATAGATTGGAACTTTTATGTAATCCTTTAGACCTTGGCATCATTTTCTCTATTATCTACATTGAAAGATCTCAAATCGACATCATTTTTTTTATTTTGGCATCATTTTTAAGGCGTTTGACCTAGTTTTTTATTCACATCTAAGCATTGAAATTATTTGCAAGACATTATCATTGTTTTTTATTTGTTATTTTTAGATTTGATATGCCTATAAGAGATCTCTTTTGGCACTAGAGAAGGAGGCTTTAGTGTTGGAAAAAGACTAGATCTTTGATTTTTCTAAAAATCTACTTTGCAACCTTTTTCTACAAGTTTGGCATCATATGTTATCCAAGCATTGGTATTTTGATCACCTTTCCTCTATTGTTAAGTGAAAAAACTAGAAAGAGGCATCTTAATTCATGGATTCTTTGTTAGATGACAAAACCATTGAAATATGCTCAATAACGTCATATCCCATGCAAAGGCACTTTGGTTGGTGTTGTTTTTATTGTTAAAAGATCAAAAGAGTTGAAGATCTATTGAAATAAGGGCCTTGGAAGGATCTATCTAAAAATATATATATTCTAACCTTTTCTTTCCTCTCAAACAACCTTTTTATTCATTTTTTACTTTTACAAGCTGGCTTTTTGCCTCAATAGGAAGCACTGTTCACTTTCACAAGCATATCATTAACTAGGAGGATCTTTTTTCACTTTAGTTGGATTTTTTAAGTCTATAGAAAAAATTGGTTCCCACAAGTGGTTAGATGACTATGTTATTTTTTGATTTGGTCTCAAAAACTAGTTTGTAGTATTTTTTAATTATTTTGACCTATTTTATAGGAATTCGTAACACTTATAAATTTTGAATCGTAACTCATATTTGAATTCTATTTTTTTAAAGTGTATTTTTTTATTCTCTATCCATTTATGTCATTAATTGGTAAAAAATCACTATTTTATAAAGTTCCAAATTGGGGGGGTTATAATATAATCTTTTGGGGGGGTTCTCTCAGTGTTGATTTTGTGCAACCTTTGCATTTTTTTGCTCTTTAATGATTATTAGCATGGCTTCTACTTCTGGTATTAACCATTGTGAGATTTTAACTTCACATAATTACCACACATAAAGACCTCAAATTTAAATAATCATAAAATCCAAAAGATTATGGTTCCTAATGAATGAAACACAACTATAGTTTGTATACACATAATATTTTCAAACTTTTATCAATTACTGATGCTCTTTATCTTGAAGGAACCTATGGAGTCTCAATCTCTCTAAGTACACATCTTAAGGGGTGTTCCAAGAAAGGGGTGGGTAAACCATTAGTTCTTCATAGGATTTTTATCCCTTTTTCCACTTGCAATCTACACACTTATCTCTTAAAAACCATTCCCCTAAATTTTGCCCCCTATTTTTCACACTTCTCTAGTCTTTTACCACCTTCCTTAACCCTTTTTCTAACCTAAAACCATTTTGTATAGTTTAAATGACTATATTGGATGTTTCAACCTTATATTCTTATTATCAAAATTTATTAAGAGTTTAGGTTAGCCCCTGGCTGACCTAGTGAGTTTTTGTCAATTACAATAGTAGGTCGACTAGATCGACCTTATCGGCTGAAACTTTTAGAAGGGTTTAAGGTTAGACCCATGTATATACACACTATCATTTTTAAATTTTTAAGAGAAAATAATAAGAAGTAAGATATATTACACATCTAATTATCCACCAGTCTACTTGAGGAGCAATCTTAGGGTTTCATATTTTCTTTAGAGATATGGATCTTGTCTTGTGGATAAGTCTTCTGGATACATTGATAGGTTGTGTAGCCTAGAAATGATTTATCATTGTTATCCTTATATACCAAAACAACCTCTTATGAATCACCTTGTCCAAGGGAGAGATTGAAGCTTGATGGGTTTCTCTTCAAAGGTAAGTATCTCTAACTTTGTTCCTCCTTTGTAAAAGTAGATAGACATGAATTTTCACTTCTCTTTCATAAATTGTGATTTTGTATACATTGATGTGATTATATGTCTTCTATGTACATTTATTTTTAATTTTTATTACCCCCACTTTATGCCATAAGTTTTGGTGAGCACTATATTAGATTTTTACTTTACTTGTTATTAGTTTAGTGAAAATGAAAACATAGGACCTAGTTAGGGTTATTACATAGTTTGCTTTACTAGAGGCTTTGGAACCTTCCCTAGTGATATTATTATGGTAAGAGATCTCTTGGATAGGTCTAGTGGATCTATATTGTTCATAACTTTGATTATCTAATGTATCCCCAATTGAAAATGTAATTAAGATTTATCTTCTCTGAACTAGGATTAAATTATAGATTTGATGCATTTATCATTGCATACATTATGATGAACTCAACTTGAATCTAACCCTTATAAGTTTTCTATCATAATTTTCACTTCTCTCATTTTATTTTTTTCTATATTTATGATATTAGGTCGACCAAGATGGCATAGTTCTAACTTCTATGTGCAATTTTAACACACAATTGCATCAAAAAGAATTTGTTCTTTCTATATAGGTCTTCATCAGATATAGGTTACTAGATCGAGTAGATCAACATAGTACTCTTATTTAGTCCCAGATAGCAAACTATGATGAACAAGTAGACTTAGTCTCTTAGTCAGCATCTAAAATAGTAGACTATGTTGAATGGGCTAACTTAGTCTTATAGTCAACATCCATATAACAAACTAAGTCAACCAGGTTGACTCAATCATTTTAACAAGCTTTAGTAAAAAAGGTTTTTATAGAACTAGGTCGACCTAGTCAACATAGTTATTAGAACTTGAAAACAACATTCAAATAACTTCAATAGAAATTTTACAATCCTCAACATATTTCAAACCACCAAAGTTATTTTATTTCTCTCTCTTCTAATTTAGTACTTCATTATAGTTTTATAATTTTCAAGTTTGTAATCTATAAAACTATAATCCTATAATAAACAAAGTCAACCTATTTGACTTAGTTCTATATGTTGTCTTCTATTTAAAAAACTAAGTCAACTTGGTTGACTTAGTTCTTAAATACTCTTGCTTCTATAGTATATAAGTGACCCTTTTGACTCTATTCTATAATGTTTGCATACAATGTTGTCTGAATCGACTCTGTATCATTCTTAATTTATGAATTAATAATTATATGCTAGTAATTAATTTACAATTTTATTTTTAGTTGTTTACATGCTTAGAGTATCTCACATAGTTTAATTAGGTGGTTTTTAACTACACCATTTATTTTTACTATTTTACTCTTTTTTCACACACTATCAAATCACAATATTTAAAATACATTCAACATTTATCTTCCTAAGGCCTACCTACTTAGATTTCATCACCAAGGGGGAAGCCAACTTGGTTTTATGGAAAAATATAAAAACATGGTTAATGGTATAAATTTTCAAAGCACCCAACACCCTTATCACTATGAGATTATGAAGTGAGAGGGTAGGCCTCAATACCATTGCCAATACATATCCCTTTTAGCCTAAACAACTTGAAACCATCCATATAATACTTTTTAGTTCCCTATTTTAGCGAACTTCCCTATCACACTTAAAATAACACTTTATAATAATCTAAAAACACTCAAGATGACCACTTAGTTAACATTTACTTTTTAGTTAACTACTGGGTCTCTGATCATTATATATTGTATTGTAAAAACTTGTATTGGCCAACATTGGTATAAAGTTTTGTGTTGTGTGTCTCAATTGGATCATTCTCATTGATTAAATTATTTGTGTGTTTACTTCTATTTCTTGCTTCCAATTACATTTACAAAAAAAAAATTCATTATTTTTAGTACACTATCATTTTGTTTGACAAAGTCTCTTATAGACTATCTTCTTCCCTGACTATAGTACTGAGTCAATCTAGTTGACCTAGTACTATTTTCTACCTATTAGGTTATATTACTAAGTTTATTTGGTCAACTCTATATCCTTATCAGACTATCTTTTTCCTCAATTATAGTACTAAGTTGACAAGGTCAACCCTATACTCTTCTACCTTCTATCTAGTAGTACTAAGTCAACTTGGTCAACTCTATACTCTTATCTATCTTTTTTATCTTTTTGCTTTTGCATCAAATTTACCTTCTTTAATCTCTCACCTTCATCATAAACTTCCTAATTTAAGACAACACTAAGTATAATTGATTAGATATGATGAGTCTTACTAACCAAAATAGGTTCTCCCATAAATAGTTTGTGGCTCCTACCCTAGATGAAAACAATGGGCATGTAACCACTCGCACTACAAACTATGGGACCCCTCTTCATTCTTATTCGCTTCACAATCCTCTCTTCTCATTTGAAGATCAACCTAAATTAGAGTATATCTTATAAATTCTCTTCTTCATTAATGAGTTTCCTCAAAATCAAGAAAAATATCCTTCTACTATTTACCATCTCATGATAAGTGGTCAAGTTGAGGAGCCCCATTCACCTTCTCTGACATTCTCACATGGATTTGGGGACACTAGCTTCTTTTATACTTATCATTTTCCCTTTATTCTAACCCCTTCTCTTACCATGACATCTTTCTCTTTGATTTCCTCCACCTCCATGCCTAATATCTCTACTAACATGGTAGGTTCTACATCTAGTAGGCCTCTTTTTAGACCCTTCCTTCTCAATTCTTACACTAGTGCATCAATTTCTACCCTTGGTAATCATTCCTCTAGTTCTTCTTCTTTTCATCCCTCCACTAGTATATCTTTTTCCACACAAGCAAATTATGCCACTAGTGCCTCACTTACCAATAATTCCTCTCAAGATACTACTAACACCCATAATGGTACCCAAGTCAGTACTACCAATTCCAATGTTCCAAATAATGTCAATAATACAACTCAAACCCATCAACTCATATTACAAACTCTTAATTAAATGATGATTTCCAAGCTAACAATACAAATCAAATGATTCAAATTCAAAATCATCTTATCCATCTTCAAACCCACCCTCAATAAATGTCATAGGGCACACATAACCAAAATGTTTCCCCACCTCCTCTTTGGGATTTCCATGGTAATCTTATCCCTCAACCTCCCCTTATTAATAAAACAATCAATCATCTTCAAAATGAGCCTCTTATATCTCAAATTACTAATATCTATATATGAGGTATCACCCCTACCATTACTTATAATGGGTCAACTGATCCTACTCTCCACTTAAAAACATTTGAAAATCTATATAAAGACTAGGTCAAGTTAAATACTTTTGCCACTACCAAGTTATTAGCAAAGAATCTCATGAGTGATGCTTTAGATTGGTATAACTAACTCAAATCTCATTCCATCACTAGTTTGGAAGACTCAATCAATGTTCTAATCAAAGAGTTCTAAACTATGACTTCCTTGAGAATAACTTATCCCATTTTATCAATTGTAAGCAACTTGAGACTAAAACCATATAAGCTTCCATCAAACTATGGAAAACCTTGTCTAAAAAATATGAACATAATATGGTAGATGACAACCTCTTTCATCTATTTACCAATTCTCTTTTTCTTAAATTTTAATATCAGGTCCAGACTCTCTCTTCATGTACTTTGGAAGAAGCTATTGACCAAGACAAGCATCATTATTTTCTTATGAATCAATTTGAACAATCCAAACCTTTTATGGGTACTCAGATGTTAATCAAGAATAATAATCATCATGCTACCAATGATGGTATCACTGATTCTTATGATACCATTCATATGATTCAAGGTGTTGTTCCCAACCAAACTCCAAAACAAGTTTCCCCTCCCAACCACATCATTAATCCCATTTATCTTCAACCAATAACATTAATGTTCATAAAACTTTTTCCTTAACTAAATTACAAAAATGTTTACCCAAGCCTCTTACATAAGAACTTAATCCCACTCATCCCATAAAATATTGGTATGATCTCGATAATTTGTTTTGGTTTCATCCTAGTTGGGGTCATTCTCATGAGACTTGTAGGCAACTTCATAATTTATCAATGGATTTCCTTCCTGGACCTAATTTTTACCATGATTCTATCATTCATAAATATCAACAAGCCTATGATATTACTTTAAAATCCCATGAAATACAAACTAAATCTCAATCTTTTAACTAGGCTAATGCTCAATTGATAATCTATTAAGATCCTCTTCCAAATTACCAAGATAACCAAGACAAGCCTACCCATTCTACAAATAATGTTGACAATTTTATTGACCAAACTCCTAAAGATAATGTGATCAATATGACTAATATGTGAAAGGTGTTTGAATCCATTGATCCTCATCCTATCCACACCTCTGAATTACCTCATAAATTTCATGTTATCTAAGATTCTTCTCCAACTCACTTAACAGAGTTGGGGCATCATGTCTATAAATCAATCTTAACTCGGAGAAGATAGATCATACTTATACTTCTTTTTGGGGATACATTAGATAATCAATAACATGACCAATATGGGTATCCACTAGACCCATTTAGGAGATATCTTACCACAATAAACCATGTTAAGGAGGGTTCAAAAGCCTCCAATTAAGCACAATCAAGCAATAACCTTAACTAGGTCTTATATTTTCATATTCATTAAACTAATAACAAGTAAAGTAAAATATAATATAGTGTTAACCAAAGCTTGTGGCATAATATGGGGACTAAAAAACAAATAAACATGCATAGGATAATCTTAATTAAGATACATATGAGTAATACCATAATACATGAAGAAGAATATTAATATTATTCAAATCTAATACTTATGCTACTTCTATCTACTAAAGAAAGGAACAAAGTTAGATAATACTTATCTAAAAGATGAACTTGTCGAGACTCAATCTCTCCCTTGGTCAAAGGGGATTTTGAAGAGGTTGTTGTCATTTATAAGGATCACTAAGAAAGGCCAAATAATCTAAAAATTCTTCACAAGACTTGATTCTCCAAGTAGAAACCTTAAGCTTAGACTCCTCAAGTAGAATGGTGGAAGAGCATATTTTAAAGAAGAACAAGAAAATAATAACTCTTGTTCATTTATAAATAATGATGAAATAAACTTGTATATATAGGAAGATTTAACCCTAAGCTCTTCCAAAAGTTTTGGCTGACAGGGTCGACCTAGTAATGTTATGGACAAAAATTCACTAGGTTATGGGCTATGTCAGCTAAAAGTTGACCTAGACCCTAAATAAATTTTCCCAAAATAGTACAAGGTCGACCCAGTCAGCCTAATACTATAGACTATCAAAATGGTCTTAAGGTAAGGAAAAGAGAGATGAAAAGTGGGAAAAGATTGAAGAGTTTGAAAAAGGGAGTTAATAGCTTAGGGAATGGTTTTTAAGTGTTGGTTAAATTGATAATAAATGAAAATAAGATGCAATAGTCATGTTAATAACCAATGGTCTGCCCACCTCTTTTTTGATGCACCCTTTAAGGCATGCACTTAGAGAGATTGAGTCTCGATAAGTTTTTAGAAGATAGAAATTATTTATATTTGATGAAATTTTAAAATATTATATGTATACATATTCCCTACTTAAAGCTAATCATGTGTCACTCAGGTGTAATAGGGGATGGTGATTCGAGAAAGAACATAGTAACACATAATGTTGAGGCTAAAAAAAATTATAGTATTTTAAAGTAAAAATAATTAAAAGTAAATGACTAAAAGAAAAATAACTAAAAACTAAATGTGATGTGTACTTTTACTTACCTTTATCATTTAATGGTTGTCTAATATGTTGTTAGTTTTGACTGTGGAGGGTGCAGAGACTATTTTTGACAAACCCAAGAATACAAAACTAAAGAGCAAAAACAAACAAATACATGAAAGCCAAGATAATTGGTGTTATGAATACGGGAGGTACTTGGAAATTTGGAAAGCTAGGGTGACAAGTGTTATGTTAGACAAAATAACCAAGTCAAATTTTGAGTAAATCGGGTAATTGAAAAGCCAAATCTACTAAAGATCAAAAAAATCAAACAAGTAAACCTTAAGTAAGAAAGGCAAACTATTATGTACCTAGAGATATGATAAGTTAATATATATAGATTGATGAAGATGTTGACATATGGCACACATTCCCCATAGTTAATTATATGGGTCTAATATATTAATATATTTGAGTAACTTGTGGAATTAGTGCATTGGGTAATGGTCGACCTACATTAGGATTAAGAGGTTACCCATCCATTTTTGTTTAGATATAGGTCTATATAAAGGAGATGATTATCATTGTAAAGAAATTAAGTAAGCATTGATTATTCTAATATAAGAAGGTATTGAAGTTTGTTCTCTCAAATATATATTGTGGAGTTATTCATTTCTAAAGGAGTATTGTATGGTGTTGCCCTACCTTAAGGGTATTTAATTTTTGCATATATTACATATTTGGACATCTTGGTCTACTAGTATCTAGTTTGTTATATTTATCTACATTATATTCTATATA
This sequence comes from Torreya grandis, assembly GCA_037957365.1. NCBI lineage: Eukaryota > Viridiplantae > Streptophyta > Pinopsida > Cupressales > Taxaceae > Torreya > Torreya grandis. The sequence goes on along the minus strand of JARHVA010001158.1, from coordinate 3,410,699 downwards.
TTTTACAATTATTATAAGTTTGGATCATATCAAGTGGTATCAAAGCTTCGATATGGGTAATTTTTATGCTATGAAACCCTAGTTTTATGGAATCATCAATATCTTTCAATCGATTGTGAATTTATGCACAGTGTTTTTTTGGGAGATGAATAATATTTTTAAGAAGTCACACTAAAAAAATTGAACCTCTATGATCATTTTATAGGTAGTTATAGATATTTTAGGGTTTTTACTTATTTTGCCATATCAGCTGAAATATAAGTAATTTTTCCTTAAAAATTTACCAATGTTATACAAACATACAAGAGAAATACAAATAAAATTTTAGAATTTTTAGAATTATTTTGAGTTATTTATTGTGATGTTATGATTTTTAATATATTATCTCTATAGGAAATAATTTGTGGCATTTTTTTCATAAAAATCTTACTAAAGTTCCACTATCACAAGAAAAATCTACATTCAAAATTTGGTACAGGTTTGATCAGTTTTGAATGATTTATTGACATTTTAGGGTATTTCATTGACCCTAGTTTTTTTGTGGATGATGAAATTGTAAGTATTTTCATGGGAGAATGATATTGATGCTAGATAATGGTAGCTCCTTTTTAAATAGAATAATACTCAAAAAAAATTGTGGCAAACATTATTGTCTCTTTCTTTGTTTGGGTTTGCATGATATTGGTTTAAATAGTTGAGCTTCGCATAAAGGTATTATTCATGGGAAGAAATGAAACAGGTCTTCTTAGATGGATGGGATATAAATTAAAAAAAGAGGATGAAGAATAAGAATAAAATAATGATGATAATGAATAATAGAATGAAAATGATGAAGAATAAAAATCAATGGAAGAAAATAATGACAATGAGGAAGAACATGCAAGTGATGAAGAAGAAGAAATTGAGCATAATAATAATGAGGAGAGTATATATGGTGTAGAATGAGAGGTAGAGGATCTCAAAAAAGAAGAAGATTTGGATGATAAGGGTTCAAATAACTTGGCTCTAAATAAATTTGAGTTAATTTTTCAATTTCATGGATGCAGTCAAAAGAAGAAAGTTGTTATGTCTATAAACCCTAACAAAAAGTATAAATTCATTAATATGAATGTGGCCAATCATCTACATGTTCAAGTAAATAATATCAAGGAGGTTCAAGTATATGGTAAGAATATTCTAGTGTTTGAAGATTTTAAGCTCGTTATGGAAAAATATGTTTTACATTTAGATTTTTATGCTTTGGATATGGATGATGTGGATATGGTGCTTGGATGTCCATGGTTAAATAATTTGGTAATAATCAATACTAATGTTCAAAAGAAGTTCATGAAGTTTTGGTATAGGAAAAATAAGGTCACTTTACAAGATATCATAGTTGGAAAGGCATAAATAACAATCAAGGTAGGTCATAAAGATGAGATTAAAGAAGGTGAATAAGAGCATGTAAAATATTTAAATGAAGACATAGATGAATAAATAATACAAGGAAAAAAACACTTCATCTACTCAAGAGACAAAGGAACAACCAAAGCAATAGGTGGAAGAGGTAGAAGAAAATGTTGATAAGATTAAATTATTATAAAAATTTGAGGTATAAAAACACCCACATCATCATGAGAGGAAACAATCATGAAACCATGTGGGGGAGTGTCATAACAATAGACACTTTGGCTATACAAAAAATCAGAGTTATGATAACTATGGCTATTCATGGGTGCCAAGGCATAACTACTATGGTCAAGTATATAATCAAATTAGCACAATGAAATATGGTATATGGAATCAAAGGAGGAATAATTATTTATGGACACCAAGGCAATATAGTTATGATCATGAATAGAATTAGAGTAGCACAATAGTATATAGTACATAGAATTAAAGGAAAAATAATTATTCATGGACACCAAGGTGGTATAGTTATGATTATGAATGGAATCGGAGTAGCACAGTGAAATTTAGAAACAAGGTTGGAAAGATATCACCTTCTAGGATCACATATTGGTGGTTGGATGATCGACCTTGGAGACAAGTGTGCAATTATTTAAAGCACACTAATTTAGTTTCTTTGTATGTTTTGGGGTCAAAACATGTCAAGAAAAGAATAAATGTTATGTACCTAGGTATATTATATATTAATGTATATGGATTGATGAAGATACCAACATGTGTCACACATCCCCTTTAGTTAGTTATATGGGTCCAATTTATTAAGATAATTGAGTAATTTGTGGGATTAGTGTATTGGGTAATGGTCGGCCTACATTAAGATTAAGAGGTTACCCATCCATTATTATTTAGATAGAGTTATATATAAAAGAGATGATTATAATTATAAATGAATCAAGTAAGCATTGAGTCTCCTATTGTAAGATAATATTGAAGGTTGTTCCCCTGAAGAGACATTGTGGAGTTATTCCTTTCTAAAAGAGTATTGTATGGTATTGCCCTACCTTAAGGGTATTCTATTTTTGCATATATTGAATATTTGGACATCTTGGTCCACCAATATATATTATGTTGTCTTGATCTACATTATATTATATATATTTTCCAATTATTGTATGGTACTTTTAGTAAGATAGGGTGACAAGTGTTATGTTAGATCAAATTACCAATTCAAATTTTGAGTAAAGTGGGTAACCAAAAATCCAAGTCTATTAAAGATCAAAAAACTAAAATGTGTAAACCTTAAGTAAGAAAGGAAAACTCACCAATTCAAACCAAGGATACATGTCAAAAAATGGTAATCAAACATCAATGTGAATATAGTAACTATCATTACTTAAATAAAGATGGGTAAATAAAAAAGTGGTAAAATAATATTGATGAGTGAGAAGTAACAATCATTACTCAATCATCAATGGAAAAAGGTGTGTAAAAGGGAAAACAATATTAATGAGTAAGAAGTAATAAGCCAACCTCACTCAATAATGAAAAAAGTATATGAAAATAGAAATGGACTCAGTTGTCTACAAAAAGGGTGGTACAATAATGACAAATGGTAAAAGAAATCAAAACAAGTGTAACAATGTAAAGCCATGATATAAAGAAAGTAATCAATAGTTTCTCAAATATAGTGTTTTGCTATAAGGATAGATGAAACTGAATAAAGTGGTGCTAGTATGTTTTTAAGATGTGAAGAAGAAGGAAATAGAGATGATGGAAAAATAGATTTAGAATCACACATTCCTATCAAGGGGGAAAATGAAATATGGGGGGAGAAGGAAAAACTAAGGTATAAAAACTCTTTATCAAATTCAAGACACTTAGATTAGGTTTGTCAAAACAAGAGGACTTTCAACTTTAAAGACTATATGTATGAAAATTAAAATGGACCTATCTTCCCATGATGTGTTCCCCATTCCTCAGGACCTCTTATAGAGCCATCAGTCTAATATGAATATTAGGTACTTCTGTGAGAAATAAGGTAGAACCATAGAGTTTTTTTCCTCCTATTCCAATCTACTATCCTACCACACCCCAATATACCTCATCTCTATTATGAGGCCAACTGTGGAGTTTTAGCTTTGATTAGAGATAGGATATGTGCTTTTAATCATGTATTTTGGTGTGATATTAACTTTTGAGATTTGTATGTTGTCTTTTGAATATCATTGTATTTTTCTTCAAATGATTTGTATTTTAATTTTCTTGATGGATTTTTATATTCCTCCTCCATAAGGATTTATAAAACCAAACATGGGTGCTAAAAATGAATTTTATTTGAATACTTGGGACCTAGTTGTTAAGAAAGAGAATTTCAAAGAGCATGGTGTATGAGAGTCTCATAAATTTAGGTGAAATAAAAGTGCTATCTTAAATTCAACCTTATTTTATCAAATATGGAGTGAAAGGAAATGAAATCAAGAGGAATCAAACATGAAACAATTTGAATTACTTCAAATCATAAAAAAATATGATAAAGAGAAAAAAATGGATATAATGATAGAAAATTATGATTGATTATCATAAAAATGAGAGAAATGGAGGAAAACATGCTAACATAGATTGTTGTGCAAATTCCATCTATCAAAAGAAGCAAAAGCTAAGGCTTGAGAATAAATGATCAATAACTCATAACCATTTTAAAACCCATTCTAGAAAATGAATGACAAGATGGTGATTTTATGAGGAAGGCCAGGTCGTATCCATGATCTTACACTATAAATCATAAAAGAGAAACCCATGAAAGGACCACAAAGTATGGTAAAAATAAAGGGGATAAAAAAAGATGGTATGTATGAGGAATGCCAAGTCCTATCCATGGTCTTATATTACAATTCATAAAAGAGAAACCTAAGGGGTACAAAAAGTGTGTAAAAAAGTATGAAAAAAAAGAAACTATAGTACATCATGAGTAAGGTCGAGTTTTATCCATGGTTTTACAATGCAACTCATGAGAAAAAAGGAAACAAAAATACCAAAATGAAGGATTAAGGTTTGTAAAAAAAGAGAGAAATGCTATAAAGGGTGAGACCCATGTAAGTATCCTACAAAAAGTGTTAGATATATATCTTATATAAATCATAAAAAGAAGGGAAGGTTTAATAAAAATACTTCTTAAGGAATTATGCATTGGTGGGATCTTTGAAAACATGGCATTCATTGGTTTGAAGGAAATATGTACTTGGAACAAGAGTATCCTTGACTAAATAGGGTCCCCACCATTTTTGGGCATACTTACCTTCTTTCTCATGAGTGTAGTCTAATTTAAGGATAAGATCACCAATATTAAATGTGTGAATTTTAACATGTTTTTTATGTTTCTTGGCAATACAGGTCTTGTATTAGTGATTGTGTTACAAAGTAGAAAGATGATGTTCATAAAGGAGATCAAGGACATGAATACAAGCTTCACATAATTTTTCATCAGGTATGATATCATGAAGAAATATACAGAGAGAGATAAGATCAATTCCTAATGGGAAGACTAATTTAAAACCATATACTAGAGAGAATGATGTTGCCTCAGTGGTAGTACGTATGATAGTCTGATAGGCCTATAGATCAGGATAAAGATGAAGATGCCAATCTATGTGGATTTCACAAATTATCTTTTGAATAATTTTGTTGTTGTTCTCAACTTGACCATTATATTATGGATGATAAGGTGTGGAAAATTTGTGATTGATTTTAAATTTAGCACAAAGCTATTTGACATCATTATTTTTGAAATTACCACAATTGTTTGAAATGATAGTATGGGGAACACCAAAGAAGAAAATTATTTGATTAAGAATAAATATGGAGATGGTGGTACTGGTGACATTGACAAGGGGCATAGCCTCAACCCATTTGATAAAATATTCAATAGTTATGACTATGAAGACATGCCCATATTGAGATTGAGGTAATTCTCTCATGATATATAATCCCCACATGGAGAATAATTAGGGAGATTCGACAGTTTGAAGCTTGGCTATAGGTGAATGAATTAGATCATCATGAAGTTGGAAAAGGGTAAATTTTTTAGTGATTTTGATTGCATCCTTTTCAAGAGTGGGCCAAAATTATCCCATACATAGGAATTTTTTGTTGTATCATGTTCACTACAGTGGCCACTATAAATACCCCATCTACTTATTCAAGAAGAGTAAAAACCTCATCTTGCATAACATAATAGAGCAAGTTACCTTTAACATTATGATAATAAAGGATGTTATATCAAAATACATAATTAAAATCTTGTTTATTAATACGAGCCTTTTCATGAGAGTCTAAGTTGGGAAGATAAGTTTGATGTTCTAAAAATTAAATAATGTACTTATGCCATAGGCTTTGTCTAATAGTGACAGCTTCGATATGATAGATAAGCAAATCTTACAATTGAATAGAGGATGGAGATTTTCATATTTATATAAGAAAATTTGGATTAAAAATAACTTGATGTGGATGAAAAAGAGAAGCTAAATAATCAAAGAAATCAATAATATAATTTTTATCTTGAGGGATAGGCTAGATGGTGAAAGAAATGAAGTCTTTGGTAAGAGTAGCTATAATTTGATGATAATTAATTAGATTTATATTTTTGCATTGGTAATCACCATTGATTTGGTGACAAATGAGCTAAGAGTAACCTAAGGCATGAAGATATTGGATATCTAAATCAAAAGTGGCCCTCATGCCTAATATTAGAGCTTCATACTTTACCATATTATTATTGATGTCAAAGGTTAAGTGAAAAGCTAGAGGGATGATTTTACCAAGAGGAATTATATGAATGCAACCTACCCCAACTCCTTCAAGGAATTTAGCACCATCAAATTAAAGGGTCCAAATATCCTTGTGCAAGTCAAAATTAATTTTAGGAAGTTCTTCAATAACTAATTTTGGTTTAGTAGTATCAAGGATTATAGCAGATTCAGCAAGAGTACTTACTTTAAGATCGAAAATGAAGTTATGGAAGTAATCTTTAATAAAAATATATTGATTGAGACCTTCAATAAATAGAATGTTATCATTAGGAAGACTATCTTGAAGGTGACTAGTAGATGGTATAGGATCTACATCAAGTTGATTGGATATTATTTTTCCTTTGATAGCTTTTTGAGTAATAATGTGGAGATCAAATTCCATAAGGAGTACCATCCATTTGTCAATTATATTTCCAAGAAGAAAGGGTTTGGAGAATAAGTGACAAAGGGGGTCATAATTAATGATGACATAAGTGGTCTGATAAAGCATGTAATGTCAAATCTTTTTAATGAAATAGATGGTGAGGTAATTGCATTCAACTTTTGTATAATGTTTCTCATAATCGATGAGGCCTTGACTGATGTAATAGATGACATACTCTCTTTCAATATCACCTTGTTGGGTAAGCATTTCCCCAACTGATATGGGTGTGGAAGAATTATATAGGATCAAGGGTTGTTCATTGGAAGGAGGATAAAGCATAGGTGGGTGCAATAATGATTCTTTCATGTTATCAAACACTTTTTAATAAGGATCCATCCATTATAATGCATTACCTTTCTTAAGAAGAGAATTGACAAAGTGAATTTGGTAAGCGATTTTAGGGATGAATCATCTAATTACTCCAAATTTGCCTAGATAAGTGAAAATGTCTCGAATAGAATGAGGAATGGGAATGTTGATGATAACATTAATCTTGACAGGGTCAACATTGATGTTGTAGATAGAGATTAGGAATCCTAATAATTTTATAAATGTGACACCAAAGACACAGTTTTAAGGATTTAATATAACTTGATATTTGAGGAGACGATCGAAGATGATGGCAAGATCAAAAAGATGAGTCTTGTGACTTTTAGATTTAATAATGAGATCATCCATATAGGTTTCAACAATTTTATGGATAAGATCATGAAGTATGTGAGTCATTTCTCATTGGTAAGTGGTTCTAGAATTTTTGAGGTTGAAAGGCATTTTAACATAGTTAAAAATGCCCCATTCCATGGTGGAAGTGTTATTATGTTGGTCCTTATAGGAAATATGAATTTGATTGTAACTCAAGAAGCCATCCATAAGAGATAACATTTCATAACCAATAGTGGAATAGACAATGGCATCTATTTAAGGTTAAAGTAAGTTGTCTCATGGACAAGAAAGATTAAGATTACAAAAATTAATGCAAATGCAAATGACCATAGTGACCTTTTTCTAGATGGATATTATATTAAAAACCCATTCAGAATAGTCCATTAGTTTTATAAATTTAACATTGAGAATTTTGATGATTTGATATAAAGTGGAAACCTTGGGTGGAAATTTCCACTAATTTTCATACACAAGTTTCACATCAGGATAAATGATGATGTTATGCACCACAATGTTAGGGTTTATACTAGGCATGTCCTCATAGGACCAGACAAAGATCTCATGATACTTATCAAAAAAAAGTTAAAGTTATCATATTTGGTAGGTAAGAGTTTTTGAGAAACTATAATTGGTTAAGGTCATGATGAAGTATCATATTCAATATGAGTAGTTTATTCGATAATCATAGCATTATCATCTTATAAGTGGTATGGTGCATTAGGTAAATAAGAAATTGTATTAGCTTTAGGATCAATGTTAGCAACAAAATTGTTGAAATGAGGGGTTTTGGTCTTGAAATTCCCAAATTTGTGATGTTGTCAAGGAAGTTGAGGTTCTCGAGCATGAATTAATTCAATAACAAATTCATCACTAGGAAAAGTAGGAAGAGGACCATAATACTCAACATCTACTTCAAGATACAAGAATTTGATTACCATGGTGATCATATTAAAGATATATCTGATGAACAGTAGTGGCATTGGCATCTAGTGTAATCTTGAAAGTAAGAGAAGTAGATAGATTAGATGGGATTGGTGTGTTATTCATATCTTTGATAGGGAAAGGAACATTTTAAATGATTGGATCTATAGATGGTAGATAAGAGGCAAGAATTTCTAGAGATTTAAAAGGTATGATTTATTCTACCACCCAAGGAGTATCAAGAAGTAGAGAATCAACAGTAGGCACATGACCTTAGGGATATAATTCATTATCAGTATAAATGGTATAGCATTCCAATTAAAAGCATGGTTTTGAGATAAGGGTTTTTTATAATGTTGAACATCCAAGTCTTGAGATTGAACTAGGATCATTATGTAATCATCATCATATGTTGGATAAATTATACATGTTTTAGATTCAATGGGAGTTTTAGAAGATGAAATTCCAATATTATTGAATGTATATGGATACATGATGAGAAGATATTGAAATAATTTGGCTACTCTAAATTCATTTTAATTGAAGGCCTCTTCAGGTAAATAAAGCTCTTGAGCATTGCATGGAGGGGTAAAATTAGTAATTTCATCAATGAGGGAAATAGTATGTCCTGAGGTAATAAAGAAGGATGAATCCACTTTAAAATATATGGGGTAGCTTGGTAATGTTATCTTACAAATAATTAGGTATTCATCATATAAATCAACAAGAGTGACTTTTAAATTAGGGTTGATGTTGATGAACTTAGTTAATAGAGCATTATTAATCTTAAGAATGGTAAGAATATGATATTGAGATTTTAGACTAGGAATTTGAATACTCCATGGGTTGGGATCAACCTCATGCTTATATAATTTTCCATTGTGTAAGAATTTAATGCATTAGCTACTAGAAGAATCAATATCCATCATTTTATGAGATCATGGGTGACCAAAGAGTATGTTATAATATAAGGTTAAAAATTAAGGACCATAAGCTTAGTTCAAATGGTCTTAGGTCTGATGGTTAGGGGAAGCCAAATACAACCAAGTGATTTTTTATTAGTCTTACCAAAAACATGACAAGTGAGGTGGGTTTTCTTGAGATGATATTTGTTATAACCAAGTTGTTCAATAAGCCAAAAAGATGTTACATTAATACCAAAACTTACATCAACTAGAACTTTACGAATAAGGGTAGTATTAATGTCTATTTTAATGATTAGTGGTAGATCATCAGCATGAAAAAGAATTTCATCATTGATCATGTCTTCTTCAAGAAATTCAATAGAAGGCTTAGAAGGACACATGGTTTCAATGATATGTATATTGGTAGGTTGGGGTCTAATAGAAGGTGGTTCTTCATCTATAGGAGATGGATCTTCAATTTCTTGTAATTATTACATAGATAAATTGTAATGATAAAGGGAAGTATGAACTAACTCCATATATGGAATCTTACAAGGCAAAGAGTTAAGTTTTTCAAGAAATTTCAAATGGGATTTATAAGAAGAACCAGTATGATGTTTAAGAGGTAAGATAGATTTTGAAGGAATAGAAGTGGTTAGGGGTTTAAAAGGAAGATATCATTATTTGGGGGCTTTTGAATTGAGATTAGTGATTGTAGTATATTTCAAGAGTTATTCCTCTAAAGATGGTTTCTCAGGTTTGGTAATAAGATCTTTGTGAGCTGGTTTATGATGATAATTGACCTTATTGGTGTTAAAATATTGATAATTATTGTAATATTGGTCATAATAAACATTAATAGCATAAACATCCTTAGAAATTTGTTAATTATTAGTTGTGAAAAAATATTTTTGGTTATTCGAGGTAGAAACTTTGGAAACTTGTCATTTTTGAGAAGTAACGATGTACTATTGATGATGAAGGTTGATCATAGCTTCATGATTAAATTAATCACCAAGAATATAAGAGACAATAAATTTAGTAAGCCCTCTACAAGATTTGTGGGAATGACCAATGTCAACATGTAAATAAAAAATAATAATGGGGTCATACCACTTATGAGGATTTTAGGATAAGGAAAAGGTTTAGAGGGTGGTAAAAATTGTTTCATTTTTTACACAGTGAGTGGTGTGGAAAAAGATAAAAGAATTCCAACTTTTGCAACTCCTGGTTTGGTTTGAGAAGTATTTCTAGTGATATCATTAGTAGATGTTTAAAAATATCCTTTAATAAGTTTACGATTATGTTTGAATTGCTTCATGATAAAGTCTTGATGTTTAACTTGGTCAAGAGCTTCATTAAGTGTTTAGGGAGCAAAAGTTTGAACTTTATATTGAAGATAAGGAGTTAAAGAAGTTATAAAGAGTTTGAACAATTTATCAGTAGTCATGTTATGGTTGGCTTTATGAGCCAGATATTTCCATCATTTGATAAAATCATGAGTTGATTCGATGGGAGATTGCTTAGAATTTATCAAGTGGCTAAGACAATTTTTAGGAAGATTGTTTTGTTGAAAATCTTTTATAAAGGATTGACTAAATCCTCAAGTTTCCAAATGGAATGTTTCATAAGTTGGTTGTACCATTCTAATTCATTTCTAATGAAGGTTTTGACTAAGAGTTTAGTTGTGGTGAAGGTATTAGTTTGGATTCACTCTTTATAAATATTACCAAAAGCTTTGAGAAATGAGGCAAGGCCTTTATTCCCATCATATTTGATAGTTATAGATATGTTACCAATATCAATGGACATAATAAAGGGAGCTAAAGGCTCATTTTCAATAGTTTAAATCATTTTGTTATTCATTATAGGTTGAGGAATAACATTTCTTGAAGCATTTCTAAGAGGTGGAGGAATATAATTGGGATTAGCTTGAGGATGGATAGTAAAAGGTTGATTAGCCATATTAATCAAATAAAATTGTATTTTCATCATTTGAGAGGTTAGAAGTTTGCATTATGTTCATTTGTTGTATGACTTGTGCAAGAAGTTGAGTCATATCAATGGGTGGGTTGGTGTTTGTATGAGCACTCCTCAAATTGGTATTAGGGGGAGGGTGACTAGAAGATGGGTTATTAGTGGGATTATTGATTAAATTTATATCAATTACTCCCACAATGGTTTGAAGATTTTAAAGATGAGAATTGTCTTGATAGGTATAGAAATGATCAAATCCACCTACTTCATCTTTAGGTGTGATTTTCACCATGTTAAAATCCATAGATGGAGGGGAAGAGGTTCCCCAAGAGTAAGGGTTCTCTTGGGAAGAAAAGAGAGGAAGAAATAAAGATCCTATATAGTATCTAAATGGATTAATGTTATCCAAGAAGATTCTAATAGGGGACTTCATGATGACTAGATAAAAATGAAAAAAATGCTAAGGAAGAAAAATAGAGAATTGAGTCGAATAGATAAGGAAATTAGTAAGAGCATAGAGTTGACTAGGTCAACCTAGTACTAGAAATAGGGCATAAAATTTTAGAAAATGGGGATATAGAGTCAACAAAGTTGACCTAGTTTTGTAATATGGGCAAAAAATGATACAGAGTTGATAGGGTCAAAAATACTATGTTGATAGGGTCGACTTAGTATTACAGGTAGGGGAAATAGAAAATTTGTAAGAGATTATGTGAAATAGAATGATAATGTACTTAAACAAGAAAAAAATTGCAAGTACTTTTGTAAGCAATAAGTGAAAAGAAAAACATGATCAATTAGGTCAATGAGGATGATCTAATTGAGGCACACAACATAACACCTTGCATTAATGCTAGCCAATGCAAGTTTTTACAATATAACATACAATTGAGCAAAGAGAAAGTAGTCAACTTAGAAATTAAATGCTAAGTAGTCATCCTAAGTGTTCTTAGATTATTAGAGTATGATAGGAAGTTTGGTTATAAGGAACTAGAAAATAATCTATGGATGGTTTTAAGATGTTTATATTGAAAGGGATCTGTGTTGGTAAAGGTATTAGATTGGTATTGGGGCTTACCCCCTCACTTCACACACTACAATGATAAGGGTTTTAGAAGCTTTGGCAATATATACTATTAACCATGTGTTTATACTTGTCTAGAAAACTAAGTCAACTTCCTCCTTGGTGATGAAATCCAAGTAGGTAGGCCTCATGTAGATAATTTTTTAAATACATTTTAAGATTATGTGATTTGGTAGTGTATGCATAAAAGATAAAAATAGTTCAACTAAATGGTATATTGAAAAAATACCTAATTAGATTATTTGATCTATTTTAAGCATGCATGTAACTTAAAGTGAAAGTGTGAGCTAATTACTAACATATAAGTGTTAATTCCAATTTTGAAACATAGTACAGTGTCAATTCAGATGACATTATATGCAGAGATTACAAAATAAAGCTGATAGTGTCACTATTATACTATTAAAATAAAGGTTTGTTAAGAACTACATTGATAATGTTGACTTAGTCTTTTAGATGGAAGATAGAATATAGAACTATGTCGACATAGTGGACTTAGTTTATTATATAAAGGTAGTTTTAAAGACTAGAAACTATAAAAAAAATTGAATTATGCCGAATAATAGAAATGATATAGAAATAAAAAATGAACCTTGTTAGGTTGGAGGATGCAGAGGAAATTAGATACATGTTGGAGTACCCTAATTTTTACTTGCATATTTTACTAACTGTGTCATCTAGGTTGACTTAGTTATGTAGTTCATTGATTACTAAAACTAGTGAAAAATAATATGCTAACTATTGGGTGAATATTTTTGTGAATCAGCGTACTAATAAACAAAATAGGTGTGATCAACCATAGTAGGAAGATTGGTCAGCCAAAAGTGTAGGTTTACCACATCAAAAAGGGACTAATCTCAACTCTCATCAAGGAGAGGTTCCTTGTAGATATGTAGGAGCTATATAATATATATAAATAGAAAATAACACTCAAAAGTAGGATAAACCATCCATCTCTCTTTTTTTAGAGATGATGTGTGCAAATCAAAGGAGAAATCTTGACGAAATGACAGAAAACACTCCTCTTCTTTCAAAAGCGTTGTTCAACAGACAAAAAGAATATTTCTAGTGATGACAAATAATTGTAATAGGGTATAGTAACACAACAGGATGAAATGAGGCACAAAGTCTTCACCTCAACTGCCAAAGAGTGGAATATGAAGAACAATGAGGGCACAAAGTCATCCTAAGGTTCTTTACATAAAAAATAAACACACACTAAAGACAATTATGACAGCACAAAGTCTGATAGTAACTGGCTTCAAGACACCTTCTTTGTTGCCTCCACTAGCTCTACTTGTTAAATTGCATAAACAAGAATACATTTAAGAAATAGACATAAGAACAATCTCCTAGAATGATACAAGTTATAACTACACAAAGTCTGAAAGTAACTTATTTTATGATTCTAACAAAGAAATATGATGAACAATCTGAGCTCAAAGTCTCAGTAATGCCTTTCAATTTGGGCAAAGTTTTATTTCTAATAACAGAGAGAGATCCCTAAAATAATAAGAGAGAGTCCAATATATAGCCCCACAAAAAAGACTTGGGAGTAGTAACACATCACGTTGCATTAAATTCTATCAAGAAGATATGTTGGAATCAGGCGTATTTTCCCATTTGATTTTCTCAATACAGAGAAATGGGTCACACCATTGAATGTTTGTATCCTCCAATGTCCACCTGGCAGTCTACTTCTAGAAACATATCTTATGCATGAATATTTTTGGTCCTTCTTCATCATTCCTCCTTTCCTAGCTATTGAATCATGTCCTTGGTTCAATTTGATGCTCTGTTCTTTGGTCGCTTTATGTTGGTCTTAATAATTGATGCGTGGCACATTCCACTGCAAAATAGGTGAGGACACATGGCAGCATATGTGGGACTCTGAGAGATGTTTATTTAAAGAATCTTTGAAACCTGTAAGAAACTCAAGATGCGGATACCGACACTTGTCACATTCTATGGATTTACAATGGGACATGTGGTAGCTTCCACTTGTCTTTTGAGAATCTCATGGAGGATGACACTTCGCGTGCTCCGCTTACTTCAGTAACTTACTGGGGGCTCACCACTATCCTTACTTAATAAAGAGACCAAAAGAAGAAACTATGGATGTCAACAAGTGGTAGCTTCCACTGAGCTTTACTTTTTCTTTAGAAATTCTTTGGGTCTTATATCAATTTTATATGGAAGATGACATGTGGTGATCTCCACTGAGTTTTGAAACTATGTCTCAACAGATGACATTTGGCGACTTCCACTAAGCTTTTAGAAACATTGTAGATACACTTGAGACTCATTTTAGATTCATGTGGATGTTGACACTTAGCGTGTTCTACTTATCTTACAAAGGACACGTGGTAACTTCCATAGCTCTTAGAAACAAAGTAAAATGGGGCTCGGTAGATGACACTTGGCAGAATCTGCTGGGCTCTGTCGGGATTTTGTTTTGGGCTTTCTTTGCCTTAGTCACTTTTGCCTTGAAATTTCCTCCACAAGAGCACTTGTCTCTTCAATTTTTGGGACACTCCTTTGAACCTGCCACTTGAACTGACTAATTGAATCAACTTTGGTTTAACGGTTCAATGGTTCATTCTTTCATTTATATTGACCTCTCGAAACAAGATCTTAGAAATAAATTGTGTTGAACTTATTGTTGTTGAACCTGTTAAACCTTTGAACCTATTGAATCTTTGAACCTAAGCGGTTCAATGGTTCAATGGTTCAATGGTTCAAATCTTCTTCTCTTTGAAAAGTGTCTTAAAGCCATTGAACTTGTAGTGATTGAACTTTGAACCTTGACAAAAGTGCTTAATTATTAAAACCTGCTAACGTCGTTGAACCTTTGAACCCATTGAACCTTTGAACTAAAAATGATTTAAGGTTCAACGGTTCAATGGTTCAAACATTGCATAAAAGCTTACTGATAGATTCTTTTGGTTGAACCAAGGTGTTGAACCAGTCTTGAAAATGACTAAGTATTGGAAACTTGTTCTTTTGATTGAACTTGCCTATAGAAGCCTTTGAACCTGTTGAACCTGTTAGTCCTTTGACTAAAAAATCTTGAAATATTCCCAATTTTGAAAGCTTAGAACAATTTTTTGAAATAATAAGAGATAATTTTGTCTTGCAAGACCAAAATAGCTTAAATGTTTTCCCAAAAATGAGTGACATTTTTTGGGTACAACAGCTGGCTCTAGTTGGGGAACTTCTATCAATTTTAAAAAGAATTGAAAGGAGTAAAATCTAGAATCTTCAGTGTCTTCATTTGTACCATTGGGTTATGGATTAATGTTACCCATAAATGAAAGGCATAAAAAATGAAAACAAATAAAACAAAAGATAACTAAAAACTATACAAATATACATATGTATAGATGAAATGATCTGATACTTCAAAAATTGAAGTGTTTCAGATGCTGCCCACTATGAGGCAGAGAAAAGAGTGTGCCATCTTGATACTTCAATAGAAATCTATTTTCACCATTATGCTGATGAATAATAAATGGACCTCTCCAAAGGGAGTCAAAATTTCCATGCATCCCTTTTGGTTCTCTCCTTTTGTCCCACAGCATGACTTGATCCCCAATCTAGAAATCATGGTTTTTTGCCTTCTGGTCAAAGAGTTTCTTTACCAAACTTTGATGGGCAGAAATTCAGTCCACCACCATAGTTCTCTGCTCATCCAACTTAGTCAGGCACATGATCCTCTTATCAAGGGGGCTTTCATATGTCTGATCTTCAATTGCCTTAGCCAATTTCAAGGCTGAAAATTCTAAGGTGATTGGTATCTCAGCATTGATACCATAAATAAGTTGGAAAGGTAACATACCAATTGCCCTCTTTGGTGTGATTTTGTCTACCCATAGAGCATCAACCAATGCTTTATGCCATGTCCTTTGATTGTCATCTGCCAACTTCTTGATGATGGTCACTAGGTTCTTATTACTTGATTCAACTTGTCTATTCCCTTGTGGAAAGTAATCAGAAGAGTGAGAGAGTGTAATCCCATAATAGAAATAGAATTATGTAATCTCCTAGAAAGTGAAACAAGCTACATTGTTAGTAACAATCTTGGTTGGGACTCTAAACTTGGAAATAATATTTTCCTTGAATAAATTGCACACTACTTCTGAAGTGGCATGCTTGGTTGGGATAGCTTCTACCCACTTGGTGAAATAGTCAGTTGATGTAAGGACATAATCATGTCTAGCACTTGAAGATGGGTTTATAGCTCCAATAAAATCAATTCCCCATTTCTGAAATGGTTCTTCTATGATCACTGGCTTGAGAGGTAGGGCAGCTAACTTAGGTCTTCCAACAAATTGCTAGCAGAGTTCACATTTTCTCAACCACTTATATGCATCTTGGAAAAGAGTTAGCCAATAATACCTAGCTTGAAAAATCTTATGGGTAGTTACAGGAGTAGAAAAATGTCCTCCATAGGTTAGATTGTGGAAAGATTTCAAAAGTTGGCTTTTTTTCTCTTTGTCTACACAGTGAAGGAATACTCTATCAAGGATTCTCTTGTGCAGGCCGTTGTCCCAAAGGATAAAATTGGTAGCTTTCAACTTGATAGTCCTCCTTTCTTTGTAAGATAAGTGAGCAAGACATTCATCATAAGTAATAAAATGAGCAATACCTGAATACCACTCATTGGTTGTGGAGACAAAGAGGACTGTCGGTGTGTTTTCCACCTCTATTTTTTCATGCTCTATTTCTTCTAGTTTGTTATCAGTAATTAATTGTCAAAGAGCTTTTCCCCTTACCAGCTTTGTTAGTTTGATGTCTAGATCAAACTTTTGGATCTTTACAATTCAATTGCCTCTTTTAGTCCTAAACTCTTGCTAAGTTAATATGGACTTGACTGTAGTGTCAGGAACCAAGGCATTAGTGTGTGAATTCAAGATATAGAAGCAGAAATGCTTGACTACCTTCACCACTGTATAAGCATGCTTCTCCATGTTTGAGTACTTCAGCTCATGAGCTTTGAGAGGGCAAATCATGAAAGAAATGGGAGATTCCATACCTTCTTTATTCTGTTGAACCAGAATTACTGAAAGCATGTGTTCAAAAGCATAACTGTATATGCTGAACTCTTTGTTATAGTCTAGACAAACCAGAGTTGGGGGGTGGGTAATGGTAGTCTTGATATCTTCAAATGCTGACTTGCCTTCTTTAGTCTAGCTAAAGGTGGCCTTCCCTTTCATCATGTTTACAATATGTCGAGTCTTCTTAGCAAAGTCAGGGATGAACCTTTGTAAAAATTTCACCTTTTCAAAGAAAGAGTGAACAACATTTTTATTTGTAGGTAAGGTAAGCTCTTGAATAGACTTGACTCTGTCTGAGTTGATCTTTATGCCTTTTTTAGACAAAATGTGCCTAAAAAGTTTTCCCTCTATTACTCTAAAAATAGACTTCTTGGGGTTCAAGGAAATACCATTCTGGCGGTAGCACTCTACCACTTGTTGTAAGTAGTGTATATGATCATAATGATGCTTTAAAAAGATAGTCAAGTCATCAAGGTATACTATAATGAACTTACCCATCTCATCTTTGAAAGGAAGGTCCATTGCTCTCTAGAAGATGGTTCCAAAATTTATCAAGTTAAAAGGCATCCTTCTATATGCAAACATACCCCAAGGTGTGGTGAATGCAGTCTTGTGTTGGTCTACTTCGCCAACTTCAACTTGATTGTATCCTGAGAAGCCATCTAGTATTGATAACATCTCCGAACTTGTCACTATTTGAAGCACTTGATCTATGATTGGCAAAGGATAGTTATCCTTCAAAGATGACTGATTTAGATTCCTAAAATCCACACAAATGAGAATTTTGCCATTCTTCTTCCTTATAGGCACTATGTTTGCAATCCATGTGGAATGATGGATTGAAAAAATAATTCTAGCATTTAATATTTTTTGTATCTCAGACAGAATAGTACCTGATATCTTTAGATTGTATTGTCTAGATTTTTGTTTATAAGTCATTGAGTCAGCCTTGAGAGGAATGTCATGGCAGATTTCATCAGGCCTAAGAGATTTTAGGTCATCATAAGAATATGCTAAGACGTCCATGTATTGGCAGAGTAAAGTGGTGAACTTGAACTTCTCTTCCTGAATGCAGCACTTACCAATGTTAATCATCTTGGAATTTTCTTTAGTAGTCAAATTTATTTGATCAAATCCCTGAGAGGAGCTTGAATCTTTTTGCTACTGTTTGATGAATCTTTCATTATTGTCAAACATTTTCTCAAGAGAAACCAGACCTTTGGGAATTTTATTTCTTTTGAGTTGTAAGAATTCTTCATTTGCATCTGAAATTGATTCAGGGGCTAGTTCACACTTCTAAGGTTCACTGCCTTTAAAATGTAGTTGTTCAAAGTTGTCATTTCATTCCAAGAAGGAAATGATTTGGTGATCATCATTGAATACTTGCCAATGATCAGCATTGTCAGGCACACTTGGTCTAAAGACCAGCTCAATGGTATACCTGTCTTCTATGAATTCTGAGTGAGGAACTAAGAGAGTTGCTGAAACAGTAAGTGCATCAACTCTATCATTGGATTCTCTAGGTATGATAGAGATGTTGAAAGCATCAAATCTTTCAATTTGGTCTCATACTAGATTATGGTAGTCGTGCAATCTTTCATTCTTGATTTGATATAAGTTTTTCACCTGACAAACCACTAGTTCAACATCTCCTTTGGCATGAAGGAGTTTGATGTCTTTGTCTCGAGCAGCCCTCAATCCAAGTAATAGAGATTCATATTCAGTTGTGTTATTAGTGTTGTTGAATTATAACTTGTATGAGTATGGGAAAATATCTCCTTGAAGAGATATCAACACAATCTCAGCTCCTAAACTGGGAGAGGAGCAATTTCCATCAAATTCTAGAGGCCATACCTCATTAGACACTAATTTTTATTTAGATTTTCCTTCATTAGAGAGGGAAGATCCTTCTCCATCTATATTTCAATCTACCAATTCTTTTACTATTCTAGCTAAACTAATTTTTGGATTGACACTTTCAAGAACTTTATCAGATGCTTCATGAACTTCGTTTGTAGATAGAAAATAGTTACCCATACCTAAAGATTCAAATAGAATGTGAGCTTCAGGGGCTAATGTTTGAGTGACAATATATTTTGATTCCTTTTTAGGAAGCAGCCTCTGCATGATGCCTTTAATAGGGATTATTGCTTCAGATAGATCCATGTTCAATTCTCCACCAACATCCTTACAAAAATTTCACCAAAGTAGAATACCATAGGATGTTGGAACATTAGCCACCAGAACTGTCATCTTAATTCTTTTGTCTGGAAAGGGTACAAATGCAAATTAGGCATCTTTAATTTATCATAGTAGTGGCACTTGCTTGTTCTCTATGGATAAATATCTCCCAAATGTCTTAGTCAATGTGAGATCAAGAGATTCTACCACTTTGGTAGGCATGACATTGTCAGATGCACCTGATTCTATGATGCAATTGCTTAGTTTGTGACCATTTATTAACAAATAAGCATAGAAAGGCTCTATTTTTCTAGGGGCAGCAAGAGGAGTAATGACAAGATTGTTTGGAATGGGCATGTTCTTTGGGGAATCAGGGGTTACCTTCTTAGCATCTTGTCTTATAGGGATGGCCTTATTCTTCATGCACTCAACTAACATATCCAACTACTCAAGATTGGATTGTAAATATCCAAACTTATTCATTTGAATTTTGGTTTTCTTGACATGATCAATTATGTCAAATGACTGAATTGGACTAAGAATAGAGGAAGGTAATTCAACCTTCTAGTTTGTAGAGGGGGAAGGACTGATTTTTGAAATTAAAGTTAAAGGTGAAGGTAAAATTGATGTACTTACCTTTTTGGTGATCACTGGGTCCTTTGGCTAGAAAGGTAGAGAGGTTCCATGTTTAGCAATAAAAATTGTAGGCTGAGAACATTCTTCTATTTTTCCCTTATCAGGTTGTTGAGCTGATTGGTTCTTGGACCTTATGAACACTACATATGATCCATCAAAAGCTTCTCTTTTACATCTGGGTTCATCCTGGTAGTTTAAAAAACCAATGTTAGAGTCACCAGTTGATTCTTCTTGTTTTTCTATGAGGAGATCAGCATCATTTTCTTGACTCAATTTAGGCTAGAAAAAGAAATCCAATTCTGCTTCAAGATATCTTAGTACTGCACTGGCTGGGGGTGCTTCAATAGCAAGTTTTTCCTATGTGAGGGGAAGATGATTTAGCTACCCTTGATTCTTGGCAGCATTACCCTGGTATGACTAATTTGGAAATGTCCTCCTTAGCATATCTTTGTATGAAGGAGCATAAGACATTCCTTGTACCATTTGCTTTTTGAGAGCAAGCAACTCATTTGCCAACTTCTGTACCATTGGATTAGTGGTGCATGTAGATGGATATTCAGAAGATGATGAGGGTCCATTTCTATTAGGATCTCTCCTTATCTTCTCTACCAAGATGAGATCATCTTCTACCTCAGTGGCCAAATCTTGAGTTACAACAAGGTCTATTTGACCAGCACGTCTTAACAAGAAACTCACTTCAGATAGTTGAGAATTAATGAAGAAACATTTAAGATTCTCATATGTAGGTCAAGCAATTATAGGGATCCTATTCCTTAGTTTTTCAAACTTTTCTATGAAGTCCCTCATTGGTTCATGAGGCTCTTTCTTCATTTGTGTAAGCTAAGCTAGAAGGGCATGTGCATCTTCTACAAGCTTGAATCTGGCTTCAAACTTAGCTTTGAGTGTGTTCCAATCAGTTACTGATCAAGCCTATAGATGGTAAAACTAATCTGCAGCAGCACGTTGTAATATTTCTATAAATAGTCTGACTACCACATCTTCAAATTCCACCCCAATAACATCACAGGCTATGCTAAAGGCTATAATGTGTTCATTAGGATGAAATTTTCCATCACCATAGAACTTGGGGAAATTCTTCTTTGAACTGTGTGGGAGCTCATGTAGAGGCAGAGTAAGATTGAGAGGGCCAAAATAATTACCCTAGGGGCCTTGAACTACCATTGTATGACTATGAAAAGGAGGAATAACAAATCTTAGAGGGGTTATTATTGGCAAAGCTTTATTAATAGTAGAAGTGGATGTTTTGCTTGGTAATGGAGACCTGACTTTAGTAGGAAGAAAGCTCTTAGTTCATTGGAGATGAGATGGTGAAAGAAATAGATCAAAATTACTTTGATATACCAACTCAAATACAAGGTCAACAATACCTTTAGCCCTTTGGCTTTGTGTATACCTTGAATCTGCCAGATTGTGAAACAAAAATGGAAAAGAATTGACCTTACTTTAGTTTGAAGCTTGAGGCTTTAAACTACGCATTCTTTCTTAGTTGGTGTGGAGGTGGATGGTAAGGTTATAGTGATAATGGATAAGAAGGGAAATGGAGTTTTCAGATTCTATAATGGATAAAGGTAGGGACTACTTCAAACTAAAACTTGAGGCTTTAAAATGTACATAACATCCCCAGTGGAGTCACCAAAAAATTTTGGGTGAATATTTTGTCAATCATCATACCGATAAACAAAATAGGTGTGATGAACCATAGCAAGAAGATTGGTCAGCCAAAAGTGTAGGTTTACCACATCAAAAGGGGACTACTCTCTCCTCTCATCAAGGGGAGGTTCCCTGTAGATATGCAGGAACTATATAATATATATATATAGAAAATAACACTCAAGAGTAGGATAAACCATCCATCTCTCTTTTTTCAGAGATGATGTGCACAAATCAAAGGAGAAATCTTGATGAAATGATAGAAAACACTCCTCTTCTTTCAAAATGTTGTTCAACAGACAAAAGGAATCTTTTTAGTGATGACAAATAACTGTAATAGGGTATAGTAACACAACAGGATGAAATGAGGCATAAAGTCTTCACCTCAACTGCCAAAAAGTAGAATATGAAGAAAAATGAGGGCACAAAGTCATCCCAAGGTTCTTTACATAGAAAATAAACACACATGAAGACAAATATGACAGCACAAAGTCTAAAAGTAACTGGCTTCAAGAAACCTTCTTTGTCACCTCCACTAGCTCTGCTTATTAAATTGCATAAAAAAGAATACATTTAGGAAATAGACAAGAACAATCTCCTATAATGATATAATTTATAATAGAAAAATTTTTGAAAATAACTTATTTTTTGATTCTAACAAAGAAATATGATGAACAATCTGAGCTCAAAGTCTTAGTAATGTCTTTCAATTTGGGCAAAGTTTTGTTTCTGATAACAAAGAGAGATCCCTAAAATAATAAGAGAGAGTCCAATATATATCCCCCCTAAGAAAGACTTGGGATCAATAACACATCATGTTGCATTAATTTCTATCAAGAAGATATGCTAGAATTAGGTGTATTTACCCATTTGCTTTTCTCAATGTAGAGAAATGGGTTACACCATTGAATGTTTGTATCCTCCAATGTCCACCTAGCAGTCTGCTTCTAGAAACATATCTTATGCATGAATATTTTTGGTCTTTATTCATTGTTCCTCCTTTTCTGGCTATTGAATTGGGTCCTTGGTTTAATTCGATGCTCTGTTCTTTGGTCGCTTTCTGTTGGTCTTAATAATTGACGCGCGACACGTTTTGCTACAAAATAGGGGAGGACACATGGCAGTATCTATGGGACTCTAAGAGATGTTTATTGAAAGAAGATTTGAAACCTATAAAAAAATCAAGATGCAGATACAGACACTTATCACATTCTATAGAGTTATAATGGGACACATGGTAGCTTCCACTTGTCTTTTGAGAATCTCGCAGAGGATGACACTTGGCATGCTTTGCTTACTTCAATAGCTTACTGGGGGCTCGCCACAATCCTTACTTAATAAAGAGACCAAAAGAATAAACTAAAAATGTTGACACATGGTGGCTTCTATTGAGATTTAGTTTCTCTTTCAAAAGTCTTTGGGTCTTATATCAGTTTACTATGGAAGATGACACGTGGTGATTTCTGTTGAGTTTTGAAACTGTCTCAACAGATGACATGTGGCAGCTTCCTCTAAGCTTTTAGAAACACTATAGATACACTTGAGACTCATTTTAGATTCATGCAGATGTTGACACTTGGCATGTTCTACTTATCTTACAAAGGACACATGGCAACTTTTGCATCTCTTAGAAACAAAGTAAAATGGGGCTCAGCAGACGACACTTGGCAGCATCTGTTGGGCTCTGTCAGGCTTTTTTTTTGAGTTTTCTTTGCCTTAGTCACTTTTGCCATGAAATTTCCTCCACAAGGGAACTTGTCTCTTTGAATTTTGGGACACTCCTTTGAACCTGCCACTTGAACCGATAAATTGAACCAACTTTGGTTCAACAGTTCAACGGTTCATTCCTTCATTTATATTGACCACTTGAAACAAGCTCTTAGAAATAAACCATGTTGAACCTATTGCTATTGAACCTATTGAACCTTTGAACCTGTTGAACCTTTGAAACTGAGTGGTTCAATGGTTCAACGGTTCAATGGTTCAAGTCTTCTTCTTTTTGACAAGTGTCTTAAAGTTGTTGAACTTGTAGCAATTAAACTTTGAACCTTGATAAAAGTGCTTAATTATTGAAACCTGCTGACATCATTGAACCTTTGAACTAAAAATGGTTCAAGGTTCAATGGCTCAATGGTTCAATGGTTCAAACATTGCATAGAAGCTTGCTGATAGATTCTTTTGGTTGAACCAAGGTGTTGAACTAGTCCTGAAAATGACTAAGTATTGGAAACTTGTTCTTTTGACTGAACTTGCCTGTAGAAGCCTTTGAACCTATTGAATTTGTTAGTCCTTTGACTGAAAAAGCTTGAAAAATTCCCAATTTTGAAAGCTTAGAACAATTATTTGAAATGGGAAGAGATAATTTTGTCTTGCAATACCAAAATAGCTTAAATATTGTCCCAAAAATGAGAGACATTTTTTGAGTACAACACTAACAGTGTAAACCTAGTATATTTTCTAAAAGTCTAGAAGTGAACTGTGTTGATAGAGTTGACCTAGTAGTCTATATGGAAGTGAAAACCTATACTGTGTTGACCTATTCGACCTAGTAGCCTATATCTAATGAAGACCTACATAAATAGAATAGATTTGTATTGATGTGATTATGTGTTAAACATGTTCATATAAGTTAGAAACTATACCAACACTATCAACCTAGTATTGAAAATATAGATAAATAATAAATAAAATGATAAAATATTGAAAAACATGAAACAAAATTTTAAAGAGTTAGATTCACATCGAGTTCATCAAAATATATGCCATCATAAATGCATCATGTCTATAAATCAATCCTAACTTGGAGAATCTAGATCATACTTACACTTTCAATTGGGGAGACATTATATAATCAGGAACATGACCAATATGAGGATCCATTAGACCCAATTAGGGGATCTATTACCATAATAAACTATGCTAGGGAGGGTTCCAAAGCCTCTAGTCAAGCATAATCATGCAATAACCCTAACTAGGTCTTATGTTTTCATATTCACTAAACTAATAAAAAGTAAAGTAAAATTTAATCTAGTGCTCAACAAAGCTTGTGGCATAATATGGGGGTTAGTAAGCATACAAACATGCATAAGAGAATCTCAATTAAGCTATGTATGACTAATACCCTAATACATGAAGAAAAAGAAGAGTGATATTATTCAAATCTAATATTTATGATACTTATATTTGCTAAAGAGAGGAGCAAAGTTAGAGAATACTTACTATTGGCCAAATTTAGCCTACATACAAAGCTTATTTTTGAATGGATGAGCTAAGCAGAGTTCCTGTTTGAGTAAGTGATCAAATGGATTGGAAGTAGGTATAATATTGTAAGGTGAAAATGATCAGCAAGTTCTCATGGTCATCATTACCTTCAAAGACATAAGTCAGGTTTCACAAGTCTCAAAAAATTATTTTGAACCTTGAAAGTTCTTACACAAGTATAAAAGGGCCAGATTATCATCAACACATCATGTAGAAATAAATAGGTCAATCTGATTACACATGTAATAAATTCACTTGGAGAGCCTCTCAGGGAAAAATATTACATGGACATGATGTTTTTCATGCCTTGAATATCCTCTACAAATTTGGTATCTTTATGAGCTTTCTATCTCAATATATAAGCCTTTAAATTTATACTTTTAGAGTAAAACATGCACACAGATGTCAAGTTTAAGCCTCATAAAATATCTATTTGAATTCAAATGTTCTAAATATGAATGCATAACTAAAAAGTGTCCAAATATTTCTTGAGCCAATCAAATCCAATAACAAGTGATAACCTAATGATGTCAATAGGTCATAAAGATTTAATAGAGTGAATTTGATCATGCATCAAAGATCAACAATGAGCATCAAGTTAAAAGGTTAGTGGATCCTAAGATGAGCATGCAGTTAACAAGTGTCAATATCTTGGGTACCTTAATAGAGATCTAATAGTGTGTAGTGATTGATAAATCTAGTGGGCCCAAGTTTATCAATGGAAATCCATCATACCAAAGTAGATCAATGATGTGTGAGAAGTCAACAATTCAATGAATCTCAAAGATAAATGAGAAGCTACTAAGTGTCATGACCATAGCCACTATTAGGTAAATCAATGATATGCATTTGAACCATGAAAAGGAAGATCGACGGTGCATGTAAGGTTAAGATGTTAGCAAGCTCAAGACAAATGTGAGGCCACCATGTGGTGAAAGTAAAGGACTAGCCAAGATTGACTATAGGATCCCTAGAATGAATGAGGATCTAATAGATGGCACAATATAAGAATATTAGATCAATATCGATGGATAATGTTAAAAGTCAAATTTAGGGGCTTTCAAGTAGAGGTCAAACACGACTTAGGTTAAAAGAATATTAAAGGTTTAAAAGGGTGTATATTACCATTAGAGCTCAGTTAAATATCATAAAGTAGATGCAACCATATAGTCAAGGATGTTAATGATGAAGCTCTATTGTTATTAAGGCTCAAAGGTATAATAAGTTTATATAAACCTAATATTGTTCCAGGAATGAGGTTATGCAATTTGTAGGTCTTTATTAGTATTATAGATATATAAAAATCAATAAATGATATTGGTTTTCAATATATAGTAAGATTTGTGCTCAAGTATGGTGAATTAAGGGCATAAGTATGTGATTAATAAAGGAGTGTCTAATCCTTCCAACATGGTCATAAAATCTAATAAATAACTATTCAAAATGCATACATAAGCATGGCTCTATCATGTTCAAGGGTATGAAGATTTTGTCCTTATAATGAAGCCAGGTCAAGGGTGGGAGATAGCAGTAAAAGAGCAAAACAAAGGGATTTGGGGATTGGAAATTACAGTGGATAACTTCAATGTATGTTTAAAGAGGCTTTAAGGATATTTCTTCTTTTAATAGGAATATTATGATTAATCATATACAAAATAGACTCTAGTAATCTTTTAGTGGATTTCTCAACCAATGAGAAGAGATTGAAGACTAATAGGAGCAAATACAAGTTAACTTGTTGATGAAGGGCTAGTCTTAATTAGATTAAGTGTGGTAGAGCATTCATTGAAACGTGGCAACTCATTTATTTTTCTTGGTTAATGTGTTACCTCTTCTCTCTTCTCTCTTTCTCTATATTACCTATTCTTTCCATTTTAATCACTCTTTCAGATTCTAGACTCTCACAAAGACTCTTTGATCTTGAAGAGAAGGGAACTCTCTAATATATTGTATGATATTCTTCTATTGATTAGGATAAACCCTATTAAGTATTTTTAATAACTACCTCTTGATGTAATAAAAGACTTTCTTTACCTATCTCTTGCCTTGGATATGTGTTGAGTGAGTTGTGCATGATGACATAGTGAAGGAGAATCTTCCTCATCCATTGTTCTCTTTTATGACCTCCTTTAGGGTGTTTTCAAGCTATTACAAGTCTAAATTAGTGTTTTGCCTAAACCTAGTCCATGAAATACTTATGCAATTATCTAGATTGTGAGATTGGGTAAGCTAGTATTATCTTGTACAAATCCAGTGTGGGTTCTAGCTTATGGGAGTCTTCCATTTTTATTTGGTGCATCACCTTGTTAGATTTATTAGGATCCCTTTTACCCTTATTAACCCCTTACCCTATAGTAGCATTAGTTTAGTTATTCCATGAAGAGGGATTTAACCTTATTCAAAGGTTCAACCCCATCATAAGTTACCCATATTCTAGGGTTATTCCCATATTATGTCTTAGTCAGAGGGAGCCTAAATAACTCTCTCCAAGGGTACAGATTAATGTCACAATAGTTTTTATCATGCCTGGTGGGACTTACTACATTGTTCACTGGTGAAGAGTTTCTCTATATACACATAATATTTTTAACTTTTATCAAATACTGATGCTTTACATCTTGCAAGAATATATTGAGACTCAATATATTTGAGTGCATGACTTAAAGGGTACATCTAGAAAGGGGTGGTAGACCATTGGTGCTTCACAAGATCATTGTCCTTATTACCACATTATTACTAGTCCAACTAGCTCTTAAAAACATTATCTAAGCTATTATTCCTCCCTTGTACATTCCTCCCATATTTTTCCTCTTTCCATTCTAATTTTATTTCCTTAATTCCATTTTATATTGTTAGTTTTACTAGGTTGAATAGGGTCAACCTTGTACAATTTAGAGTTATTTTTCACTTTTTGGGTTTATTAGCCTTTTAGCTGACCTAGCTCAGACCTAGTGAATTATCCTTGAAAACATACAGGGTTGAATTTATCAACCCTTTATAGTTGACATTTCTAAGAGGATTAAGGCAAGATCTGATATAAATAAAAGATAATTTCATCATTATTTCAATATGCAATCAAGAGCTATTATTTGCTCATGCTTCTTCATAATCTGCTCTTCCATCATTCTACTTTAGGAGTCTTATCTTAGGGATTTTACTTTGATAATCTAGTCTTGTGGATAAGTATTGGATGTTTTGGCCTTTCTTAGTGATACTTACAAACCACAACAATCTCTTACGAATCCCCTTTGTCCAAGGGAGAGATTGAGTCTCAATGGGTTCACATTCAAGTAAGTATACTCTAACTTTGTTTTTCTCTCTTTAGTAGATATAAGTAGCATAAGCGTTGGATCGAATAATATTACTCTTCATATTCCATGTATTAAGGTCTTACTCATACTTAGCTTAATTGAGATTCTCTTATATGTGTTTTGATTGCTTTACTAACCCCCCATGTTGTGGCACAAGCTTTGGTGTGCACTAGATTAGATTTACTTTATTATTTATTAGAATAGAGTGAATATTAAACTTAGGACTCTTTTAGGGTTGTTATATGATTGTGTTAGACTGTAGGCTTTAGAACCCTTCCTCACATGGTGTATTGTGACAAGTGATCCCCTAATCGGGCCTAGCAGATCCCCATATTGGTCATACTATTGCTTAACAAATGTAATCCCAATCAGAAGTGTAAGTATGCTCTATCTTCTCTAAGATAGGATTGATTTATAGACATTATGCATTTTTGATTGCATACATTCTAGTGAACCCAATGTGAAACTAATATTTACAAGATTTATTTCATTATTTTTAGCATTATTTTTATCATATATCTATCATAATAGATCAACTCTATCAACCTAGTTCCAATCTATGTGCACAGGTTTTCAAAAATAAGCAATTGAATTGACTCAAATGACCTAGTACAGGTTTCTAGACTTTTAGAATTCTAGTTTAGACTACTAGGCTGACCCAATCAACCCTGTATACTTTTAAGCATCTAGATTTAGATACTAGCTCAACCCAGTGAACCCTATACATTCTAGGTATTAGTAGTAGGATTTTACAAAGCTTGATCGACTAGTCAACCTAGTTAGCAAAGTTTTCAAGCATATTCCAAGGTTTTTGACTAATAATCTTCATTCTCATCATCTTTGATCCACCAAGGTTCTTTTTTATCTCTTTGTCTCTTTATTTTTTATCTTTCCTTTCATAGTTTGCAAACTTCAAAACTACCCCTCCATAGTTAACTAAATCGACCTTGTCGACCCAGTTCTGTGTTATGTGTGTCATTTGAATAATTAGATCGACCCTGGCTAACCCTGTTCATTTTCAAAACTTGATTCTATAGTATAGGTTCAACCCTATCAACACTATTTTATATTTTTTGCATATAATTTCAACACTATACCTTATTTCAAGTTGGAATTAATCTTTATATGCTAGCAAATAGCTCACACTTTCTTTTCTTGTTGCTTACATGCTTAAAATGGTTCACATAGTCTAATTATGGGTTTTTTAATTAAATATTTAGTTTCAATATTTATATTTTATGCATACACAATAAAATCACAAAAAATAAAAAAGCATTTTAACATTTTTCTATCCAAGGCCAACCTACTTGGATTTCATCACCAAGGGGAAAGCCAACTTGATACTCTAGTCAAGTATAAAGCATGGTTAATGGTATATTATGGCTAAGCCCCTAACAGCCTTATTTTTGTGGTGTGTGAAGTGATGGATAAGCCCTAATACCAAGCCTATATCATTTCCACTGTAGTCCCTTTTCATCTCAAACTACCTGAAACCATCTTTAGATTTTTATCTACTTCCTTACTTTACAACCAACTTCCCATCACATCTAAAATCATTTCTTAATAATTTAATATACTTATTAGGTTAACCAATTAGTTATCTCTTTACTTTTAAATTTTATTTCTTTCTCTTTTCTCAATTGTGTGTATAAAAACTTGCATTAGCCAGTGTTAGCGCAAGGGTTTGTATTGTGTACATCAATTAAATTGGCCAGTGTTGATCTAATTGATTATTTATTTCCCTTTAGTTATTACTTTCCTATATTAGCTAAAAAAATTGTCTTGTTTTAGTTCATAACTTATTATCAACCTTCTCATTTTACTTGTTTGTTTTACTAGGTTGACCCAGGTAACCTTGTACCTTTTTTTACCCTCTGTGCATTATACTAGATCAGCGCAATTGACCCTATACTATTTGCAAACTCTATTCATTCTTTTCCTATATTTTTTCACTGTATTGGATTGACATAGTCAACCTTGTATAATATTTAGGTCCTATTTCCTAGACTAGATCAACACAATTGACCTTGTACTATTTTCTACTTTCTTTGTTAATTAATCGAGTTCCCTATTTCTCCAATTTTTCATTTTGTTCATCTTTTTTTAGTCAAAATAAAGTCTCATATCAAAATATTCTTGGATAGATTTAATCCATTTAGATACTATATGGGATGTTAATTTCTCCCTCTCTTTTCCTCCTAAGATCACCATCACTGTTGGGGCACCTCTCCTCATCCTTCATCTATGAATTGTAACATGGTGAAAATAACACCTCAAAATGAAGTTGATGGATCTTATCCTTTCTTTACTTACCAAGATACTTATCATCTTCAAAATATTCAAACTAATGTGGGAGTGATTTACACAAGTTTATTTAATAACCCCACTAATAACCCATCTTCTAATAATCCTCCCCATAATACCAATTCAGGGAATGCTCCTACCAACACTAACCCACTTCCTAATATATCCCAAATTTCAGCCCAAGTTATCTAATAAATAAACATTATGTAAAATTCTAACACCCATAAAATGATGTAGATTAAACAACATTTAATCAATGTGTCTAATCAACCTCCAACTATGCATCCTCAATTTAATCCCAATTTCATTCATCCACCTCTTAGGGATGCCTCAGGCAATGTTATTCCTCAACCCATAATGAATAACAAAATGCTTTAAAGCATTCAAAATGATACTTTATCCCCCTTTATTATATCCATTGATATTGGTAACATATCTCCAACTATCAAATATGATGGGATTAAAGACCCTACTTCATTTTTTAAAGCCTTTGACAACCTTTACAAAGAGTGAATCCAAACTAATATCTTTGCCACAACTATACTCTTAGTCAAAAAATTTACCGGTGATGTATTAGAATGGTATAATTAACTAACCCAACATTTTATATGGTAACTTGAAGATTTGGTTAAACCTTTAGTTAAAGATTTTTAACACAATAATCTTCCCCAAAATTATCTTAGTCACTTCATCAATGCTAAGCAATCTCCAACTAAATCAGCTCATGACTTTATAAAAAGATGAAAATATTTATCCTATAAAGCCAACCATAACATGACTGATGATAAATTATTCAAACTCTTTATTATAGCTTTGACACCCACTCTCCAATTTATGGTTTGAACCTTTTCTCCCTAAACACTTAATGAAGCTCTTGATCAAACTAAACGTCAAGACTTGCTCATGAAGCAATTTGAACCTAATACTAAAATTATTAAAGGATATTTCCAAACATCTAATGCTATCACTAGAAATAATCCACAAACTAAACCATGAGTTACCAAAAATGATGTTCCTTTACCTTATCATACACCTCTTTCAATTCAGTAAATGAAACAATTTTTACCACCCTCAAAAAATTTCATCTATCCCAATGCTCCTCCTAAGTGTTATGATCCCAATCTATTTTATTGGTTCCATGCCGACATTGTTAATTATCATGAATCTTGTAGTGGGCTCACTAAATTTTTTGTCTCTTATGTACTTGGTGATTCATTCAACCATGAAGCTATGATCAATCTTCATCATCAGGAATACACTACTACTTTTCAAAAATGACAAAATTCTAAAGCTTCAACTTCAAGTAACCAAAAGTCCTCTTCAAATAATCAATCAACTTCCAAGGATGATTATGTCATTGACACTTATTATAACCAATAATTTAATAATTATCAATATGTCAACATTGCTAAGGTCAATTATCATCATAAACTGACTCATAAAGATCCAATTACCAAGCCTAAAAATCCATCTTTAGAAGAACGATTGCTTAAAGATACCACCACTAACTATAAATATTGATTCAAAAGCCCTGGGGAACAACTTCCTCCATCTAATCCTCAAACCACATCTAATCCTCCAAAATCTAATCTCCCTCCCAAACCTCATGCTGGTTCTTATAAATCTCATTTGAACTTTCTTTAAGAACTCAACTTTATACCTTGTAAGATTACACTTACGGAGTTGGTTCATACTTCACCCTATCATTGTAAATTATTTATGCAACAACTTCAATATTTAAGATACTTCTTCCATATATGAATAACCACCTTTTATTGAATCACAACCTACCAACATAAATACCATTGAAACTATATGTCCTTTTTCCAAACC
This sequence comes from Torreya grandis, assembly GCA_037957365.1. Classification (NCBI taxonomy): domain Eukaryota; kingdom Viridiplantae; phylum Streptophyta; class Pinopsida; order Cupressales; family Taxaceae; genus Torreya; species Torreya grandis. The sequence continues at coordinate 3,378,277 of JARHVA010001158.1, read as the reverse complement.
CTCTATTGAATTCCTTGAGGAGGACATGATCAATGATGAGATTCTCATTCATGTTGATGATCCACCACTCTTTATCAAATTAGCCATTAATACCACTCTTATTTGAAAATTTTTAATTGATGAAGGCTCTAGTATTAATGTGACATATTTATGGCTTATACAATAACTTGGTTATAACAAGGATCATCTCAATCAAAATCATCTTACTTGTCATGGTTTTGATGAGACTAATCAAAATCCACTTGGTTGTATTTAGTTTCCATTAACCATTGGACCTAAGACTATTTGAACCAAGATTATGGTTCTTGATCTTCCTTTATCTTATAGCATAATCCTTGGTCATCTATGGACTTAATAAATGAGGGACATTACTTATTTTGGTAGTCAATGTATTAAATTCTTAAATAACGGAAAACAATATAAGCATGAAGTTTATCCCAGCCCATGGAGAATTCAACTTTGCAATCTCAAATCACAATATCGTATTCTTACAATTCTTAAAATCAATATTCCTCCTTTACCCAAGTTCATCAACATGAATCCTAATTTACAAGTTACTCTTGTGGGTTTTGATGATGATAAGCCCAATGATTTGCAACATACTTTGAATACTACCAAGTTACCTCCCTACATTTCACAATGGCTTCCTCCTTCTCTCTTATCAAGAGACTGTATTGTTCCTATCATAGATGATATCACTAATTTTTTCCCTTCATACAATGCTTAGGAGCCTTCTCTACCATAATATTCCTTCACTTTAAATGATTTTTAAGTGGCCAAATTATTTCAAGATCCTCTCATAATGTCTCCTCATACATTCAGTAATATCAATATTTCACCCTCTAAAACTCCCCCTAATTCTCAAGCATGTACAATTTCTCTAACATATGATGATAACTATATCATGATCCAAGCTCAATATAGATATTTGTATGTCTAGAATTATCAAAAAAACTTAGCCCAAATTAATGGTTTTATTCAAGATGTTCATACCATTTTTATGGATCATACCATAGATCCTGAGCATCATGTGCCTCCTGCCAATCTTCCTCTTATTAATACTCCTTGGGTGGTAGAAAAAATTATGCCTTTCAAATATTTGGAATTTCCTATACCTCCTTCACCACCTTTGAATCCAATCATTATATTTGATCCTTATCCCATCATCAAGTCCAATAACACACCAATCTCTTTTACTCCATCTACTTCTTATATTCTCAAAATTACACTTGATGCCAAGGCAACTGATGTTCATTCGATATGTTCTGAGTCTGATCACCATGGTAATAAAATTTTAGATCTTGAAGTAGATGTCAAGTATTATGGTCCTCTTCCTACCTTGCCTAGTGATGAAGCTATCCTTGAGTTACTTTATGCCCAAGAACCTCAACTTCCCTGACAACATCATAAAATTGAGAATTTTAAAACTAAAACCCCTTGCTTTTGTTAGTGTAGGTTTTTATTTTTTCCTATTATTTAACTAGGGAATATTATATATTTGTGCATACATGGAGTTTTCCTACATTTGTGGGATAGGCTAGCTTATGTGGAGATGTGTGTCATAGATGTGTCATAGGTGTCATAAGAATGTCATAAGTAACTCATTTGACCAGCTATTCTGGGTATGGGAGTTACTTCTCTATTCTTAGCACCTTGTCACCACCTTTCATGGAGGAGTTACAATCTATTCTTGGGGTGCTTTGACCACCTTTGTGGAGGAGTTACTTACGAGCTCTCCTATATGTATTCTTCATTATGGCCATCTCACATTAATCGAATATTGGGTTTTGCTCCTATTTATCTTTTGCAAATTATCTCCTTCCGTGTTTTCACTTTGCTTTAGCTTCTTTGTGGTGTGCACCAGCTTCGTCTCGTGTGATCACTTGACCATTGCATTTGTGTTATTCGGACCCTGGAAACAACTCCGATATGGTATCAGAGCCACCCCAGTAATCATGTGTCTGGTTATGCTATTAGTTTATTTTGAAAACGTGAGGATTGGAGTTCTCTTTATGTTCTTTTTCTTATTTCTAGATCTGATCTGAAAAAGCCTTTCAATATCATTTCTTGTGTTGCATTTATCTTTCCTGTGGACTGCCTTTGTGGTATTGTTTTTTGTTGGTTTGGTTGTGGTTCTCGTTATTTGTCAGGACAAATCCATTTGTTGATTACCAAGGAGGTTTCAACGGCTCATTTACAGATTTTCTCAGCTGTGTGAAGGATCTCCACGGCTCTTCCAACAACCTGCAGACCAATAGAAAAATCAGATCACGTTTTTTGCTCTCTGGTGGAAGTTAGCGCCCCATAATTTCTGTTTCAGCGCTGAAATGGAGTAAAAAGGCACTTTGACTAGTTTCAAACCCTTGGAAAGAGTTTTTTTGGCCTCTACATGCAGCCTCAAATCTGTGGGAGGCATTTTTTAAGAATCTAACTGAAAAAACGTCCCTTCAGTGACGTTTTTGTATTTGGGGTCATTAAAATCTTGTGTGTTCTCAATCTGCAAGTCTTTGGTAGCTGCTCACAACCTTCCTCAACCTTCCAGCAAACACCCTGATTCATCTTAGCCCTGTATTTCTCCTTTGGCAGTGCCCAATATCCGAGAAACTGCCAGCAAAAGAAGTTAGGGTTTGGGCGCTTCATTTTTGGTGCTTCTCTTTGGTGGGCCCACTTCAAATCCAACGCAATTTGAATTTATGCTATTTATTTCTCATTTGAATTATCTTTATATTCTAAGATCATATTTTATGAATTAAGTTATTTTTGAGAAAATAGCATTGAAGGCAATTTAAATTTTTTTTTTAACTTGTATTTTCGCTTGATGAAGACGAAGTTGAGGCTTGGATTGGCAGGGCGTTGAATCCCCCTCAAAAGACTAAACCACTTCATTCTTCACTTTGTGGTGAGTCCAATGAGTGGTTGGAAGGCCACTTTCTCTCTCAAAATAGGGATTTTTTTAATGTTTTAGTGTTATTTTTTTGCAAAATTACTGGTTTACGAGAAATTAAAACTTTAAAATCTTGCAAACGGTAGTTCAGATTCGAGTGCCATCTTTTTAAAAAGTTCTTAGTTTTTAATTTTTCACAACTTAGGATAGATAATTATCAAAAATGCATTACTTTGTAAAGTGCCAAAAATTTGGGTCTCCCGGGACGCATTTTCGACTGAGTCCGACGTCCTGTTTGCTTAAAGTCTTGCACTGATTGCTATAAGATGCATTCTCAGCTGAGCCTAATGTCTTTTGAGCATGCACTTGCATATTTGGGGGGGGCTCAACATTTCAGGGGGTGTGATTGCTTTTCAGCACTTGCAATCTTTGCTTTCATTCTCCTTTCTACATAATTTCACAACTTGCAATCAACACAACTTCACCTAAATTCAGATTAAAATAGATTTTTTTCAACTTAAACTCCTAACACCCTTCAAATATCATGAATTAAATGTTAAAATTTCAATCATTCTTAGAAGTAAAGGGTTGTATAGGATCACCATGGGTACTGAAGTAGAACCCAACACTGATGCTGAAAAGGTCAAGTGGTACAACCGTAGTGATGAAGCTTATGGATTACTGATCTTGTCCATGTCTCCAAAACTTCTCTTCCATTTAGAAACCTCCAAGACTCGCAAAGACATATGGGATACCCTAGAAACCTTATTTGAGAAGCTTGATGAGATGAGAGGTCATGAGCTCGAAAACGAACTCATAAGTCTAAGTCCTAGCAACTTTGACACCCTACAGGACTTCTTCACTAAGTTTAAGGCCCTTAGATTGTAATTGAAAGAATGTGGGATAGAGAAAAAATATGATCAACTCATCCTTTCTATTCTCACAAAGTTAGGTCCAAGCTATTCAGTCTTTGTCTCCACTTTCCATGCCATAAAAAGTGCCCTTGGCACTACATGGAAAATGCCTTCTTTGGATTCATTCATTACCAACCTAACTAGGGAGCAAGATAAGCTAATTTAAATAGGCACAATGAAGTCTACTCAACCCCAATCTTTGATAGCTAGAAATGGTAAGGATAAGACTTCAACAAAGGAAAAGAAGAAAAAAATAAAAGGACCAAAAGATGAAGAAAGAAAACAATCTTGCCAAAAACAACACTGAGTCTTCCTCCTCCAATGCTAAACCTAAGAAGGAGAAGGTTAAGTGTGCCTATTGTAAGAAGACAGGGCATGATGAACACAAATTCATGAAGAAACAAATAAATCACCTAACTCATCTTCTAGAGAAGCACAACATAGGTGTTCCTAAGTCCATCAAGCAGAATTCATCTACCCAAGATTCTACTAAGGCAAAAGGCAAGGGTAAGGAAAAAGAAAAGGGCAAGGCCCTTGTAGCTACAACAGCTTCTACATCTTTATGGGTCATTGACTCAGGTGCTTCTCACAACATGGGCTCTTCCCTAGTTGAGTTTTCATCTGTATAGCCTTGGAGCATGACTTTAATTAGTTTGGGTGATGACACATCAGTATTCGTTGTAGGGAGAGGGTCAGTTGAAATGGAAGGAGGAACATTCAATAATTTTCTAAGTGTTCCTTCTCTTTCAACCAATCTCCTATCAATGTACCAAATCACTCACATTGGTTGGGGCATGAGAGTTGAGTTTTCACCAAATTCAGTGGCTATCAGGGAGTTGCATAGTGATACTACAGTGGCAATGAGTACGGCAGATCACTAAGCAAGGTTATATACCTTCTCAAATTTTATACTTGATTCTTCTCCAATAGCATTGTTAACTCATTCAGATGGAGTTAGAAAATTATGGCATGAGTGGTTTGGCCACCTTAACTACCACTACCTTGAGCAACTATGCAAACATGACATGGTCATTGGCTTGCCTCGTATCCAATTCTTAGAAGGACTTTATGAGGGGTGCTCCCTTAGGAAGCATCTCGAAGCAAAATTTGACAAAGGCAAAGCTTGGAAGGCTTCAAAACCTTTGGAGTTAGTCCATAGTGATGTATCAGGACCCTTTCCCAAACCATCTTTCACAAGGGCCAAGTACATCCTCACTTTCATTGATGATTTCTCTAGGTACACTTGGATATATTGTAATATCCCCAACCAATTGGGATATATGAAAGACACAAAACTCTGATACCAAAGACCAAAGCTCTGATACCACTGTAATGTCCCTTACTTAGGGGCTCTCTTATCTGCACAAAAAGTCTGATACCAAAGACCAAAGCTCTGATACCACTGTAATATCCCCTTCTAAACAGGAAATATAGCAACACAAAAAATTTGAACCAAGATATAATCGCTGTTGAATAAATTCAGAAAGATCACAATAATATAGTCTCTTAATATCAAATTACCGATTGTATCACTTGTCCTTGTAAATTATTACAATTGCAGTCCTCTAATATGCATATAAATATGAAATACAGTTTTGAAAACCCTGGCTTTGAAAATCTGGAAGTGCAAATTGAGTTCTGGAGAGTCTCGGCCCTTCCGTGTCGACACACAGTCGCCGTCGTCGGTCGATATCTCGCCGACGTCGGTCTCTGCTGGTCAGATTTCTGCCGACGTCGGTCTTCAGTCGACCGATGTCAGTCACTGAAACCCTCTGTCTGCCGATGTCGGTTCCCACACTGATCTGTACGAACCCGTACGGATTTTGTACGGCCGCAAATTCAGCACAACTTCCCTGTTTTCAACCCCTGATCTGAAATATATGTCTCTAGCAAAGTAGATCTCTAGCTGTATAATTTATTGAATCAAAACATAAAGCAATAAATACCTGGAATATCTGTGATAACTTCTGTGTGCAGTTATCTCTCAAACCTGAAATTCTATGATAACCTCTGGATGAAGCTATCTCTCACTTTGGCAATAGATCAGCTGATATTCCACAGCTTCTTAATTGCACACACTGAAGAGGGAACATTCTCCAATGCAAATGGAATCCTTGAACCCTAGGCTCAGTCTTCACAGAAGAAATTCTTCAATTTTCAATAATCAATAATCAATGCATCCTCAACAATGGCCTCCATGAGAAACCCTTATACCCTCAAAAGATATGCTTGCCCTAATTAGGGTTTCTTAAATTAGAATTAGGGTTTCTAATTAAAAATAGGCTAAATAATTAATATTTGATTAAATCAATCAAATATTATCTCCCTCAATACATGTCGGATCCACGAACCGATCGAAGCTAGTGAATCAGGGAGTGATTCCGCACATAACCATGCCACAATAAAGGCGCTCTGCTGCATATCAAATATCCCTAAAAAGTAGGAGCTCAAGCCAAGTGTGTCTGAAATACCCTGAATGAAAATCAAATGAAGAAATCTTGTGAATCAAAGTCGAGCCAAGCTCCATTATGACCCTCTATCCATCTTATTAGCCTACGAAGGTCGCATAATAGGCTAACCATGAACTCAGAACATGTCAATTGAAAAGGGGACATGACAATCCGCCCCTCCTGAAATTGCTTGCCCTCAAGCAATCACTGAATGACAAATCAATCAATCCACCTGGATCCCAAATGTAGTTAGGATCTCCACCACTGTCAATTATCACGAACCCCATGCCATGTTCATCCCAACATCCAATCCATAAATGAAAATTTGCAAGCAAACTCCGTACCTGAATAATATCTAAAACTGGATTGTGAAGGCTAGACATAGTCATATCATCATCAACTTGTGTCCCAACTGTAACAGAAAGTTGAGTCCTCACCACATGTGACAACTCCTGAACCGAACTCACCTCAAGACCAAGCTCATCCTCATACCTCTCCTGTGTTGGTGCCAATGTGCCCTCGTCATCACCCTCCATCATGTTATGTGGTATAGGTACCTCCATCCGATGAAAGAACATATATCTGAAGCTGCTACCCTGTATTGCCTTAAGAATATGTGTCGTCCCATCAACATTAAAGAGAACCTCCATGTCCTTGAGACGAAGAGTAACTTCCTCAAATGAATGAAGCCACTTCATACCCAAGACTAAGTCTATATCCCCCATATTTACCACATAATAATCAGCCTTGAACTCATAGTTGTTCAAGCGCAATGGGAGGTCTCTAATCATACGCTCACACTTAAGAGTGTGACCATCGGCTACCTTAACTCTGATGCCCTCAAAACCTTCTGTAGTGAGTCCACGCTTCTCCACAAATCTAGCATCTATGAAATTGTGAGTGGCTCCTGTATCAAGAAGGGTGATAACCTTCTGCCCTGCCAAAACTCCACGGAGTCTGAATGACTCATCCGACTGTATGCTGGATATGCGGGCCTCCTGTAGGTGAAGCTCTAACTCTGCCTCTGCATTAGGCCCTGAAGCCTCTGCCTCTGCCCCCTCAGCACTGTTATGCTGTTCGGAATCCTCAGAATCTGACTCCTCATAATATATCCACATCATACGATTCGCCTTGCCCTTAGGCCTCAAAGGACAATCGTGATGGATATCATATGGTCCTTTGCAGTAGAAGCAAAGCTTCTTCCTGCGTAAGTCATTAAGCGTCTCACGATCCAAAGGTGGTGCCGCTGGATTGGCCTTTGAATCATTTTTAACTCCGGATTTATCTATGTTAAAATCCGGTCTCTCCGTATCCCCGTGGGAGTGCTTATGGTCTCTAGAAGAAGAAGTACCTTTGGTGTTAAATTTATTGGATGGGGCTGCCATCTCCATATCACGTGTCTTCCTCATAGCTACCTGTAATGAAGGAGGATCAAAGGCTTTGATCCAACCCCTCAATGGCTCTGTCAATCCCTCTATGAAGAGAACTATCAATCTACGCTCTGAAATATTGGGTACCATGACTGCTAATCTCTGAAACTCACCAATGAAGGACTCCAAGCTACCCGTTTGTCTCAACTGTGCCAGATCTCAGAAGTAAACCTCGGGGTCTCTCCTGTCAAACCGCTCAACCAATCTATCCACAAAGTCCTGGTACTCTGTTACCTGATTATGCTGAAGTGTTACCATACCATGGTACCACCAATCATGTGCTACTCCATCTAAGTGCAAAGTGGCGTATTTGATGGCATCTATCTCTGACATTAGTCTCAATGCCAAAAAGGTGTCAAGCTTATGAACCCAAGCTTGAGCTGTCATCTTACCGCTGCCGTCAAAAGTAGTCAAAGAAAGCTTACCAGTAGCCTTCTGTAGCTCACTGAATTGGACTCTAGGTCTCCTGTCCTGTCTAGCCAATCTATAGTGCTCTCTCCTCAAATTGACAAAACGATCAAAGGTTGTTCTCTCCTGGATATGAGGAGGTAATAAGTCCCACTCATCATTTGCAGCCATGTAAATATCTGCAAATGGAGAATTCCCTGCCTCCTCATCTGCTGGTACCTCTGGTTCTTCTTGAATAAATGAAGGGCGTGTAGGTCTATCAGCTGTTCTGGAGTGAGTCTGTTATGGTCTCTGATTAACCGTAGCACTCCTATCATCTCTTTGGTCCCTATTCTGTCCATCAAGTGCATTCATTCTCTCTAACATGGTCATAAGTCCCTGTAGTGTCTGGGCCATCTGCTGTTGGCTTGTTATCATAACACGCTGAAACTCTCTGGTGGCCTGATCAGCATCATACCTGTGGCCCGTAGGTGGGCTGCCCTCACGTCTGTCACTCATGATGATCAGTCTCTGATCTAACAACTGGATACCTTCAAGCAAGGCTCAGCTGCGTGTGTTATACCTGTGTGGTCCCAACTCTTGTGGCTGCATAAGATCTATAGACCCTCAGGCTGGCAGGATTTAGCTCTGATACCACTGTAATATCCCCAACCAATTGGGATATATGAAAGACACAAAACTCTGATACCAAAGACCAAAGCTCTGATACCACTGTAATGTCCCTTACTTAGGGGCTCTCTTATCTGCACAAAAAGTCTGATACCAAAGACCAAAGCTCTGATACCACTGTAATATCCCCTTCTAAACAGGAAATATAGCAACACAAAAAATTTGAACCAAGATATAATCGCTGTTGAATAAATTCAGAAAGATCACAATAATATAGTCTCTTAATATCAAATTACCGATTGTATCACTTGTCCTTGTAAATTATTACAATTGCAGTCCTCTAATATGCATATAAATATGAAATACAGTTTTGAAAACCCTGGCTTTGAAAATCTGGAAGTGCAAATTGAGTTCTGGAGAGTCTCGGCCCTTCCGTGTCGACACACAGTCGCCATCGTCGGTCGATATCTCGCCGACGTCGGTCTCTGCCGGTCGGATTTCTGCCAACGTCGGTCTTCAGTCGACCGATGTCAGTCACTGAAACCCTCTGTCTGTCGATGTCGGTTCCCGCACTGATCTGTACGAAACCGTACGGATTCTGTATGGCCGCAAATTCAGCACAACTTCCCTGTTTTCAACCCCTGATCTGAAATATATGTCTCTAGCGCAGTAGATCTCTAGCTGTATAATTTATTGAATCAAAACATAAAGCAATAAATACCTGGAATATCTGTGATAACTTCTGTGTGCAGTTATCTCTCAAACCTGAAATTCTATGATAACCTCTGGATGAAGCTATCTCTCACTTTGGCAATAGATCAGCTGATATTCCACAGCCTCTTAATTGCACACACTGAAGAGGGAACATTCTCCAATGCAAATGGAATCCTTGAACCCTAGGCTCAGTCTTCACAGAAGAAATTCTTCAATTTTCAATAATCAATAATCAATGCATCCTCAACAATGGCCTCCATGAGAAACCCTTATACCCTCAAAAGATATGCTTGCCCTAATTAGGGTTTCTTAAATTAGAATTAGGGTTTCTAATTAAAAATAGGCTAAATAATTAATATTTGATTAAATCAATCAAATATTAATATCTCCCTCAATACATGTCGGATCCACGAACCGATCGAAGCTAGTGAATCAGGGAGTGATTCCGCACATAACCATGCCACAATAAAGGCACTCTGCTGCATATCAAATATCCCTAAAAAGTAGGAGCTCAAGCCAAGTGTGTCTGAAATACCCTGAATGAAAATCAAATGAAGAAATCCTGTGAATCAAAGTCGAGCCAAGCTCCATTATGACCCTCTATCCATCTTATTAGCCTACGAAGGTCGCATAATAGGCTAACCATGAACTCAGAACATGTCAATTGAAAAGGGGACATGACATATATTTTCTCAAACAAAAGTCTGAAGTGTTTGAAAATTTTCTAGACTTCAAGGTTCTTCAAACTGATAATGGAGGGGAGTATGTCAGCGATAGGTTTGAGCAGTTTTGCACCACAGAGGGGATTGATTTACAGCACACAGTCACTTATAGTCCTTCATAGAATGGGGTTACAAAACACAAAAATAGGTTCTTGAAAGAGATGGGTAGTTGTATGATTCACTCCAAATCCTTAGCACCACAGTACTGGGCCGAAGCCATCAATTATGCTTGCTACATTCAAAATAGGTTTCCTGACAAAGCTTTAAAAGGGATAACACCCTTTAAAGCTTAGCATAAAATGAAACCTGATGTTGAGCACCTTAGGGTTTTTGGATCCCCAGCCATGGCCCGCATACCGAAAAAGAAATGTGAAGCTATGAAACGTCAGTCTAAGCCTTACATCTTTGTAAGATCTCTAGATGGTGTTAAGGGGTATCACCTTCTAGATCTAACCACTCATGAGTTGTTCATTGAGAGAAGTGTCCAATTTTAGGAGAGTCCTAGACACTCAACACTTGGCACTTCTTCTCTCATCGGATCTACTTCCTCATGATGATTCCTTAGATTCAGATCAGCCACAACAGGTTCCTGAGCCAGAGACATCTTCTTTTTCTTTGAGTGCAGACAATGAGGATAGTGATACAGAGTCATCCACCTCTAGTCATTCAAAGGATGAGGAGTTAGCACCTGACTTGCCCACTTTCAGGCCACTTTGGGCCAGACAGACACTTGAGAGTGCTGGCACTTGGGTAGGATATCATGTAGATGACAAATGTACTAAGGAGATTTTCAGAGAGATCCACATGCCTTATTTACCACAGTTTTAGATCCATAAACTTTTCAATAGGCATCGGGAGTACTTGAGTGGGATAGTGCTATGGAGGAAGAATATTCTTCCTTAATCAAAAATCATACTTGGGACTTGACTTCACTTCCTAAGGGAAGGAAGATGGTTCAATATAGGTGGATATATCAGACCAAGTTTGTAGCAAATAGGTCAATTGATAAGTACAAGGTGTGATTGGTTACCAAGGGTTTCTCACAGGTGGTAGGCATTGACTACTTAGAGACCTTTACACCCATTGCAAAGATGACTTCTATCTGACTCACCTTGGCTATTGTTGTAGCACATAATTGGGATGTGCACTAGATGGATGTGAAAAGTGCCTTTCTTTACAGAGACCTAGAGGAGGAGATCTACATGGAGAAGCTGCCAAGATTTGTTCAAGATTCTTCCTTAGTATGCAGACTTAGGAAATCTATCTATGGCCTCAAATAGGCCCCTCGGGCTTGGTATGCCAGGATGGATTCCTTCCTTCTCACAGTGGGTTTCACTAGGTGTCATTTTGACCCCAATGTCTACTTCTTGTGCCAGGATGATTTGCTCCTAATTTTAGTTCTATATGTTAAGGACCTTTTGATCACTGAGATTTCTTCATCAGCTATTGCAATGGTGAAGGCATCTCTCCAGGATATCTTTGACATGACAGACTTGGGTTTATTGCACTACTTCCTTGGCATCGAATTCTCACAGTTAGATTCAGGGATTTCTCTTACACAACCTAAGTATGCTCTTAATTTATTGTCTCAGTTTCACATGGCTAATTACAAGCCATCTCTGACTCCCTTTCTATCAGGAGTCAAGCTTGAGGCTGACTGTTCTTCACCATTAGTTGATGCCACTCGATATCGACAACTTGTTGGCAGTCTCATTTACTTGACTCACACTAGGCCTGACATATCATATGCAGTGGGACTTGTCTCCAAATTTATGCAGGAACCTCATGAGCTACATTGGAAAGCAGTTAAGATAATCTTGCATTACATACATGGTTCACATAGATATGGGATTCATTATAGATTTGGCATAGAGGCTAACTTGATTGGGTATACAAATTCAGATTGGGCTAGCGATTCACAGACTCACAAAACCACTTCTGGTTATAGTTTCTCTCTAGGTTTTGGTCTTATCAATTGGTCTAACAAGAAGCAAAATGCTATTACTATATCATCCATAGAGGCAGAGTACAAGGGAGTTGTTAATGCAGCTACTGAGGCTATTTGGCTTCAAGGGATACTTTCTGAGTTTGGCATTCCTATCGGCAGCCCACCATCATTTATTGTGACAACTAGAGTACCATTCAGATTTGTAGGAATCTGGTTCAATACCAGTGGACCAAACACATAGAGATTCACATGCATTTCATTCGGGAGCTTGTTCATAGTCAGGTCATTGACTTGATATTTTTCCAGTCTTCGGAGTAGGTTGCAGACATCTTCACTAAACCTTTCATCGAGAGCAAGTTCATTCATCTATGAGCTCTTCTTGGGGTGCGGTCCACATCTATAGTAGCATCATCTTCAGGGGGCACTAGCCTCTTCATTTCTTTTATGTCTCTCTTTTTGGGGGGAGTTTTTTCCTATGGGTTTTCTCTTTTTCTCTATCTTATGGGAGATTGCATTTGTACATGGTTACCTCATCAGGCCTAGTTTTCGAGACCCATTTTATATTTCCACACTGCCCACCTAAGCTGTGCTTATAAGGGGTGTTAGTGTAGGTTTTTAAGTTTTCCCTATTATTTAATTAGGGAATATTATATATTTGTGCATACATGGAGTTTTCCTACATTTGTGGGATAGGCTAGCTTATGTGGAGATGTGTGTCATAGATGTGTCATAGGTGTCATAAGAATGTCATAAGTAACTCATTTGACCAGCTATTCTGGGTATGGGAGTTACTTCTCTATTCTTAGCACCTTGTCACCACCTTTCATGGAGGAGTTACAATCTATTCTTGGGGTGCTTTGACCACCTTTTGTGGAGGAGTTACTTACGAGCTCTCCTATATGTATTCTTCATTATGGCCATCTCATGTTAATTGATTATTGGGTTTTTCTCCTATTTGTCTTTTACAAATTATCTCCTTATGTGTTTTCACTTTGATTTAGCTTCTTTGTGGTGTGCATCAGCTTCGTCTCGTGTGATCACTTGACCATTGCATATGCGTTATTCGGACCCTGGCAACAACTCTGATAGCTTTAACAATTTTTTTGCTAGCATTGATCCTAAAAATAATCCAATTTTTGGCTTACCTAATACACCATATCATTTTCAAGATGGTAATGCCATTCTTATTCAATAAACAACTCACATCAAATATGGTACTTTATCTTGTATTCAACTTATCATAGTTTTTCAAGAACTCTCACCTTCTAAACATGACAATTTTATCTTATTATTTGAAAAATATCATGAGTCTTTTACATGGTCCTACGAGGACATGCCTATCATTGACCTTAGCATTGTGGTGCATAACATCATTACATATCCTAATGCTAAGATTGTGCATCAAAAACAAAGAAAATTTCCACCCAAAGTTTCAACTTTATGTCATAAAGAAATCATTAAATTACTTGATACTAAATTTATCAAACTAGTGAATTATTTTAAATGGATTTCCAACATTATTCTCATTCAAAAGAAAGTCACTATGGTCATTCACATTTATATTGATTTCCACAATCTTAATCTTACTTATCCCAAAGATAACTTCCCTTTACCTTCAATAGATGCCATTATTGATTTCACGATTGGTTACGAAATGTTATCTCTTATGGATGGATTCTCGGGGTACAATCAGATTCATATTGCCCCCAAAGACCAATACAAAACTACTTTTACCATGGAATGGGGCACCTATTACTATGTCAAAATCCCCTTTGGCCTTAAAAATGTCAGATCCACTTACCAATGAGTAATGACTCACAGCTTTCATCATCTCATCCATAAAATTATTGAAACCTATGTGGATGATCTTATTGCTAAATATAAACATCATAAAAATAATCTTTCTGATCTCTCTATCATCTTTGACCATCTCCTTAAATATAAAATTAGACTTAATCCTTATAAATGTGTCTTTGGAGGCACATATGAAAAAAAAATAGGATTCTTAGTCTCTCTCCATGACATTGATGTTGACTCTATCAAAATTAGTGCTATAATCAACATGCCCATTCCTATATCTATTCTTGACATTCATACCTATTTAGGCAAACTTGGGGCAATTAGATAATTTGTCCCTGAAATGGATTATCACATCCACTCTATCAATTCCCTTTTTAATAAAGGTATTGCTTTAGAATGGACAAATCTATGTCAAAAAGCCTTTGATAGCATGAAATAATCTTTGTTTCACCTACCTACACTTCATCCTCCTTCCAATGATAGACCCTTGATTCTATATACCTCTTCCACACCTATTTCAATTAGGGCAATGCTTTCCCAACATGATGATATGAGAAGAGAGTATGATATCTACTACATTAGTCAAATCTTTATTGATTATGAGACACATTATACCAAAGTTGAATGCAATTTCTTTACTATCTATTTTGTAGCTAAAAAGCTTCATTATTACATGCTTTACTAGACTACTTATGTCACTATTCATTCTAATCCCCTTCATCATTTCTTCTCCAAATACTTTCTTCTTAGAGATAGAATTGGCAAATGGATGGTCCTACTTATAGAATTTGATCTCTGCATCGTCACTCAAAAAGATGTTAAAGGGTAATTTATAGCCGATCAACTTGCCACAACTCCCATTCCATCCACTTCTTCCCTTCAAGATGATCTTATAAATGAGAATATCCTTTACATGGAAGGTCCTAATCAAGCTATCTCTCTCAAAGATTACTTTCATATTTTTATCACCAATCTTGAGTCCAATAAACTTGATGAGTCTTCCACTCCTTTTGTTACTACTAAACCAAAATTAGTTATCAAGGATCTCCCTAAAATTAATGTTGACTTGTATGATGATACTTGGACCCTTCACTTTGATTGTGTTAAATGCCTTTAAGGAGCTGGGATAGATTGCATTCTCATGAGTCCTCTTGGCAAGATCATTTATTTAGCTTTTTGTTTCACCTTTAATGTTACCAATAATATGGCCAAGCATGAAGCTCTTATCTTAGCCATGATAGTTGCTCTTGATTTAAACATTTAATACCTTCATGCTTTAGGTGATTCTGAAGTTATTTTCTATCAATTTAGTGGTGATTAATAATGTAAAATTGAGAACCTTATCACCTATCATCAAATTGCAACCACTCTTGCTAAGGATTTTTATCTCTTTCACTATTGAACCTATTCTTAGAGATCAAAACTCCATTGATGATTCTCTTGCCTCATCAGCATCTCTCTTTTATCCTCATCAAGTTCTTTTTTATCCTTCTTTTATTATACAAATAATAAAATCCCCATCTTCAACTCAACCACCAGATTCACTTATTTTCCATATTGAGGCTATTGTCATTTACCAAATCCCATGATACTAAGACATCATTCAATTCTTGGAACACCAAACTTATCCTCCTAATTTAGATTCTCATGAAAAGACACACATTCATAAACAAGTTTTCAAATATATATTTCAACACAACATCCTTTATTATTGCAACATTGAAGGTACCTTGCTCTGTTGTGTTATGCAAGATGAGGTCCCTCCTCTTCTTGAATAAGCACATGGGGGTATTTATGGTGGCCACTATAATGGGCACGCTATATCCCAAAAATTCCTACATATGGGTTACTTTTGACCTACTCTTGAAAAGTATGTAATAAAATATGCTAAAAAGTGTACTGCTTATCAGATTCATGATGATCTAATCCATTCACCTCTAATCAAACTTCAAACTATCAAATCTCCTTAGCCACTTTTCACATGGGGATTTGATCTCATTTATAAACTTTATCACTCTCATGATGGGCATGTCCTTATCATTAACACTACTAAATATTTTACTAAGTGGGTTGAAGCCATGCCCGTTGTTAATGTCACTAGTCCTACCATTTTCAAATATATTCTTAATCAAATCATTTTCTACTTTGGCTTTCCCCATACCATCATTTTAGATAATGGTGGTAACTTCAAAAAAATATGTTAAATAACTTTGTGCTAAATTCAAGATCAATCACAAATTTTACATGCCTTATCACCCATAATGCAATGACTATGCTAAGGCCACTAATAAAATTATCAATAAAATATTTCAAAAGATAATTCATGAAACCTGCATAAATTAGCATCTTCATCTTTACCCTACACTTTGGATCTATATAACTATCATACATATTGCCATTGGGGTAACACCATTTTCTATAGTATTGTAGACACTCAAAAAATGGACACAATAGCTTTCGATGTCAAACTACATTTTAACCCTCATTCGACCTCACATCTAGTGGAACACCTAGTCAATTAGACTCATTTACTAAGTTAACTCCTAATTTAACATATTTAACTAAACCATTTAATTCAACTTATCTTAACCTATTTTCTTCTAGCCCCTTGACCACTGATAGTTAGCCCAACCATCAATGGTTGACATAACCATCAACGATCAAGTCCCTAAACATGTTTTAAAGTATTAAATTAATGATAGATTTGTGCAAGATAAACATCTTCTTAAATGGAAACTTGATTTTAAAACTTTATTTAAAACATCATGAATTGGAAACTTCATCCCCCCATCAAACTAGTAACTTCATCCTAATTAGTAACTTCATCCTATAAAAGGAGAAGAAGAGGAAGTGAAATGGATCCAAAATCCACAATCCATAATCTTGCATCTAAGCTCTTCTATGTATAAGTGTTCAACATCCTTCCAACAAGTAGGCAACATTACTTGAGACCTGAAGCTCTATCAGAATCACTTTCAAGAGCCAAAGTACTGTCACTCTAGCCAAATCACTTCGGCATTCCACCATAAATTTCTAGGTATCTTTTTCTTATTTTGTTAAAATTATCTTACATCTAATCTCCCTATCCTATCAAACCCATCAGTATCTCATTCTCTACCCTTCAACCCCATAACAAACCTTTGTTTTCCCCAAAAACCCAATCTACACTTTTTACTTTAATCATTTCTAGATTTACATAGGTAATCGTAGATGGTTACCACAACTATCAATGGTTAACCTTAATCATTGATGATTACCTATCCATCGATGGTTAACCCCATCTACCTATGGTTCACCTTGTTGTCCCCTAAAAATATCACTCATTTTTGGGACAACATATGAACTATTTTGGGCCCTACAAGACCAAAATTCTCTCTTCCCTTTTCAAAATTTGTTTTGAGCTTTCAAATTCCTCATTTTTCAAGCTTTTCAGTAAGGGGAATAGCAAGTTCAATAGGTTCAAAGGCTTCTATAGGTGATTTCAATCAAAAGAACCAATTTCCAACACTTGGTCATCTTCAGGTTTGGGTCAGCACCTTGTTTCAATTAAAAAAAGAGTCCATCGGCAAGCATTGAACCATTGAACCTTAAACCATTTCAGTTCAATGGGTTCAATGGGTTCAAAGGTTCAATGTCATCAATGAGAGCTAAGCGCTTTGATAGAGATTCAAAGTTTAACTATTTCAAAGTTCTATAGCTCTGAGCATCTAACGAGTTTCAAAGGCTTGAACTATTGAACCTTAAACCATTTTGGTTCAACGGTTGAATAGGTTCAAGCCCTAAACGGTTCAATGCACTTAGTTTAAAGATGCTAAAGTGACTCAAAGGAATGAAATGATTGAATCATTGAACCTTGAACTACTTCATAAGTTCATTAGGTTCACGATTTCAAAGGTTCAAAGGCCACCTTAGTTAAGAAAAGAAGCATGCATAAAAGAAAGATTCAGGCGGATGCTGTCAAGTGTCATCAGTCGGACCCCGTTACACTTTGTTTCTAAGAATTGGTGGATGATGCCATGTGTCCCATGCAGAGATCGGTGGAGGCTGACAAGTGTCATCATCTGAAAGAACCTGAGTGAGCCCCAAGCATTTCTATGATGCTACAAAAGCTCGATAGTGAAAAGCACCAAGTGTCGATGGTGGAGGGTTTCAACACGATGTAGTGGAAGAATCCATGTGTCCTTGGCAAGAAGTGATAGATACTATCACATGCCAAAGAGGGATGCCCTTGAGGGAGGCACAAAGCCAAAGAAAGGAATTTCTTCAAACAAATTGTTTGAAGGAATTTCTTCAAACTTTTTATCTGAAGAAAATGAAGGAATTCCTTCGAATAATTTATTTGAAGGAAATACATGGAACAACAGGCTCGCTAAAGATGAAAAGCTTGAAGGCCACTAGGAGGATCCAAAAGGATAGAGATTCTTGTGGAGGGACACTTGACACATAAAATGGACCCTATTTGAGATCCCGAAGGGAAAGTTCCCTTCAAGAAGGGTTGAGCCTCAAAAGTGCAGTGGAAGCTGCCAAATGTCACACGTTAAGACACAATTTCAAATGAAGCTTCATAGAGCAGAATGCACCACATGTCCCATCCCAATGCAGCAAAAACTACCACATGTCTGCATCTGCACCTCTATCCTCTAACAAGTCTCAAGGCCTATTCCCAGAAGCTTATTTCAAAGCCGTGGATGCTGCCACATGTCCTCACCCATGTCATAGCAAAATGACAGGCCTGCAAATGTCAAAATTGGGGTGAATGGCCAGCCGTTAACCTTCAAAGGAAGAGAGACCCACAGACATCAAAATTACTATAATGAAGCGTCTGATTGATCCTTGAAAGATTAGAACATGGACCCAATGCATTTAAAGACCCTAAGGCTGGGACCAAGAGAAGGAAGATTCAAAGAGGGAAACTCAGTGGGAGTTAATTCCAATAGGTGAAGCAGTTGGTCAAGTAGATATTTGGGGCCTGTAAACATTGAAAGTGCAGCCTATTTGTCCCCTTTGAATTAAAGGTAGAATAGGCATTTATGCAGCTAGCAGGTGATGGAATGAGTGATTCAGACTCAGGAGAAGACAAGGAAGATGAACCAACATGCCATAGTTAAGGTAGCGGCCCTCCTCCAGCATGGCCCTTCCTAACAGAATCAAAAATGCAGCCAAGGCATTGATTGTGTAGCATAGGTCACTCCATCGGACAAAGTGCCAAGTCTCTCCTGGCCTCTATATAATGTAAACTCTTTCATTGTTACAAGGGAGATATTCCCTTTACTAGAAGTGAAACTCTACCCAAATTGAAAGGCATTACTGAGACTTTGAGCTCAGGTTGTAATTTCATATTATTTTATTTGAATGAGAAAGCAAGTTACTTGCAGACTTTGTGTTGTTATAGCTTGTGCTATTTTAGGAAATTGTTCTTATGTCTATTTCCTAGGAGCATTCTTGTTTATTTGATCTAACAAGTAGAACTAGTGGAAGTAATCAGGAAGGTGTCCTGAAGTTAGTTGTGGAAGACTTTATGCTATCTGTAATTGTATTTAGTGTGTTTTTATTTTCTGTTTCTGTGTAAAGGACCTTGGGATGACTTTGTGCCCCCATAGTTCTTCGTATCTCAAATCTTTGGGAAATTGAGGTGGAAACTTTATGTTCCATTTCATCCTATTGGTTACTATGCCCTTGGCACCCTGTTACTTATCCTACCAAAAAGATTCCTATTGTTTGCAAGAACAAGCACTTCTAAAAGTAGAGAAGTGCCTTCTATCGCTTCACCAAGATTTCTACTATCCAAGAAGGGATCTGGCTCTTGGCTGAATGTTACTTTTGAAAGAAGAGAAGTACCTTCACCAATCACCCAGTATTTCTCCTCTATTTATTAGCATCATCTCTGAAAAAAAAGAGATGGATGGTTTATCCCACCCCTATGTCTTACTTTCTGCATATATATATATATATATATATATATATATATATATATATATATATATATATATATATATATATATATATATATATATATATATATATATAACCTCCGCATATTTAACAGGGAACCTCCCCTTGATGAGAGGAGAGATTTGTCCCCTTTGGATGTGGTAAAATTGCAACATTGGATGGCCAATCTCCCTATGCTATGGTGATAGGAACTATTTTGGTCACCAGTTAGCTGGCTGACAAAATATTCACCCAATAGTTTTTGGCGACTCCGTTGAGGACACAGTAATTTTGTGCAATTTGGAACCTCAAGTTTTAGATTGAAACATCACCTGTGTCTTACCTATAATCATTATAACCCTTATCCATTATAGACTCTAGTGACTCCATTCTATGTCTTACCCATTATCATTATAGCCTTACCATCTTCCTTCACTTCTATTATTTTATCTGGTCTACAAAACTAAAGTTGTTGGGAAAGAGTACATAGTTTGAAGCCTCAAGCTAAAGTAGGGCTAGTTCTTTTCCATTTTTGTTCTACAATCTGGCCACTCCACTCAGGTTTGTTATCCCTATTTTTCATAATTAAATAATGGTAGTTTGAGGCCCCCGAGGTAACTCTTTTGGCCCACTCAACTTGACTCCACCTCTGCATGAACTCCCACGTAGTTCAAGAAAGAACTTCCTCAAATTCTTTGGTGATGGGATATTTCACCCTGATGAACACATTGCAACCTTCAGCATATCCTGTGGTGTGATAAGGGTGTAATTCAAAGATGTGGTAGTTAGGCTTTTTGTGGAGACACTACAAGGTTCTACTGCAGATTGGTTCTACCATTTATAAGTTAGATCTGTGACTCACTGGGATACTCTTAAAGCCAAGTTTGAAGCCAAGTTTAAACCTGTAGAGGATGCACATGCTTTGCTGGCCCAGCTCACACAGATGAAGAAGGAGCCCCATGAGCCTATGAGGGACTTCATTTGCCATGTTCGACAAGCTGAGGCACAGGATTCCCATGGTCACCCAGTCGACACCTCAAAACCTTAAATGCTTCTTCATCAACTCATAGCTACCTGAAGTGAGTTTCTTGCTGAGATGGGCTAGACACATAGAACTTGTTGTTGCTCAAGACTTGGCTATTGAGATAGAATATGACCTTATCTTGGCAGAAAAGATAAGGAGAGATCCTAACAAAGGCAAACCCTCTTCATCTTTTGAATACTCACCCACAGCCACCACTGACCCAATGGTGTAAAAGCTGGCAAATGAACTGCTAGCCTTGAAAAGGAAAATGGCCCTAAGTATGTCTACTCCTCCTAATCAAGATATGCCAAAGAGGGTATTTTAGAATCAGCCATATAAAGGCAATGTAGCCAAGAATCAAGGGTAGCCAAATCATCTTCCTCCCCCATAGAGAAACCTTGTCCTTGAAGCACCTCCAACCAACTCAGCAGTTGGATATCTAGAAACAGAACATGCTTTCTCTTTCCAACTTGAGTTTGAGCAAAAAAATGACATTGATCTCTTCATGGAAGATTAAGAAGAATCAACTAGTGACTCCCACATTGGTTTCCTAAATTACCATGATGAACCCAAAAGTGAAGGTGAAGTAGTCGAAGGATCATATGCAATATTCACCTAGTCTAAGAATCAATCAACCTAGCAGGCCGACAAAGAGAAGACAGAGGAGCGACCTCAACCAACAACCTCAATTGCTAATCATGGAACCACTCTGCCTTTCTAGCCAAAGGTCCCGGTGGTTGCTAAAAAAATAAGTGCATCAAACATCTTTGCACCTTCTACTTCAACTTTACAGATTAGTCCTCCCCCTCTCAAAAACTAAAAGGATGAACTCCCATCCTCTCTTCCAAGTCCATCTCAGTCATTTGACATGATTGATCATGTCAAAAAATCCAAAATTCAAATGACTAAGTTTGAATCCCTGCAAGCCTATCCTAATCAATTAAACATTAGTGGAGAACTCAGTATGGACCTGTTTGAGGCAAAATTTGTGGTCACCCAAATGTTGGCCCCTGTAGCTCAAATTCTATTTGAGTCGTCAGGTAGGGGTAATTACTTCTTGACCACAAAGGATGCTCATGTCTCAGCTAATGAAAGTCCTATAGCTGGCAATCAAGGATTTGATCCAAACAAGGCATCAGAAGAATTAGTAGGGCGCAGTACAAATCAAGAAGGATCTTCCATCTCCATTGAAGAGAAATATGATAGAAGATCAGCTTCTGATGATGCTTGGATCCTAGAATCCGATGGCAGCAATTCTTACACAACTGGATGCAGATCTCTGTTGCTCAGATCGAAAACTACTCAAGATGAAGAGATCAAACTCCTTCACACCAAAGGAGATGCTGCATTGATGGTTTGTCAAGAGTTTGAGGTTGACAATCAAAGCATGTGCTAGACTGAACTAGCAGAATAATAAGCTATGGTGGTGGACCATATTGTTGTACTCCAAAGTCAGCAAAATGAAATCTTCACCAAGAGAGCAAGGAGTTTTGGTTTTTAGCTTGAAGACCACATCCTGCCATGGGGCACAAAAAAGAAAGAGGCAAGAGGAAGATGCAAAAAATTGGTTTCCTGGTGGAGAGTTCCATTTGCCCATCACCATTTTTGGAGACAAAATAGTTTCCTGCTAGTTTATCAGGGTGGCATCCCCTTTTCTTTGTCCCATGATGAGTAACATCTGAAGTACTTCAATTCTTGAAGTATCAGATAAGTTCACCTGTACATATGTATATTTGTATAGTTTTTGTTTCTACTTTGTGTTGTTCATTTGTTTCTTTTGGAGCCTTTCTTTTTGGGTAGCATGACTCCATAGCCCAATGGCATACTTCAAGGCACCAAAGATTTTGGTTTCTACTCCCCTCAGTTGTTTCAAAATTTTAACCAAGGGAAGTTTCCCAACTAGAGCCAGCTATTGTCCCCCAAAAATATCACTCATTTTTGGGACAACATATGAACTATTTTGGGCCCTGCAAGACCAAAATTGTCTCTTCCCTTTTTGAAATTTGTTATGAGCTTTCAAATTCCTCATTTTTCAAGCTTTTCAGTAAGGGGAATATCAGGTTCAAAGGCTTATGTAGGTGAGTTCAATTAAAAGAACCAATTTCCAACACTTGGTCATCTTCAGGTTTGGGTCAGTGCCTTGTTTCAATCAAAAAAAGAGTCCATCAGCAAGCATTGAACCATTGAACCTTGCATCATTTCAGTTTAATGGGTTCAATGGGCTCAATGGTTCAATGTCATCAATGAGAGCTAAGCACTTTGACAGAGGTTCAAAGTTCAACCATTTCAAAGTTCTACAGCTCTGAGCATCTAATGAGTTTCAAAGGCTTGAACCATTGAACCTTGAACCATTTTGGTTCAACGGTTCAACGTGCTTGGTTCAAAGATGCCAAAGTGACTCAAAGGAATGAGCCGACTAAACTGTTGAACCTTGAACCACTTGATAAGTTCATTGGGTTCACAGGTTCAAAGGTTCAAAGGCTGCCTCAGTTAAGAAAAGAAGCATTTGCAAAAGAAACAATCAGGCAGATGCTACCAAGTGTCATTGGCCAGGCCCCATTACACTTTGTTTCTAAGAATTGGTAGATGATGCCACGTGTCCCATGTAGAGATCGATGGAGGTCGACAAGTGTCATCATTTGAAAGAACTCGAGTGAGCCCTAAGAATTTCTATGATGCTACAACATCTTGATAGCAAAAAGTGCTAGGTGTCGATGGTGGAGGGTTTCAACACAATGCAGTAGAAGACTCCACATGTCCTTGGCAAGAAGTGACGGATACTGCCACGTGCCAAAGAGGGATGCCCTTGCAGGAGGCACAGAGCCAAAGAAAGGAATTTCTTTAGACAAATTGTCTGAATGAATTTCTTCAGACTTTTTATTTGAATAAAATGAAGGAATTCCTTTAGACAATTTGTCTAAAGGAAATACATGGAACAACAAGCCCATCGAAGATGAAAAGCCCGAAGGCCACCAGGAGGATCCAGAAGGACAGAGGCCCTTGTGGAGGGACACTTGACACATAAAATGGACCCTATTTGAGATCCTAAAGGGCATGTTCCCTTCAGGAAGGGTCGAGCCTCAAAAGTGCAGTAGAAGGTGCCAAGTGTCTACACCAAGACAGTTTCAAATAAAGCTTCATAGAGTAGAACGTGCCATGTGTCCCATCCCAGTGTAACAAAAATTGCCACATGTCTGTATCTGCACCTCCAGCCTCTAATAAGTCTCAAGGCCTATTCCTAGAAGCTTATTTTAAAGCCATGGATGCCACCACATGTCCTCACCTGTGTCACAGCAAAATGATAGGCCTACAAATGTCAAAATTTGGGTGAATGGCCAATCATTAACCTTCAAAGGAAGAGAGACCCACGAACATCAAAATTTCTATAGTGAAGCATCTGATTGATCCTTGTAGGCTTAGAACACAGACTCGATGCATTCAAAGACCCTAAGGCCAGGACCAAGAGAAGGAAGAGTCAAATAGGGAAACTCAGTGGGAGTTAATTCCAATAGGTGAAGTAATTTGTCGAGTAGATATTTGGGGCCTGCAAACATTCAAAGTGTAGCCTATTTGTCCCCTTTGAATTAAAGGTAGAATAGACATTTTCACAGCTATCAAGTGATGGAATGAGTGATTTAGACTCAAGAGAAGACAAGGAAGATGAACCAACATGCCACAGTTAAGGTAGCCACCCTGCTCCAGCATGGCCCTTCTTGATAGAATCAAAAATGCAGCCAAGGTATCGATTGCACAACATACATCACTCCATGGGATAAAGTGCCAAGTCTCTCTTGGCCTCTATATAATGTAAACTCTTTCATTGTTACAAGGGAGATCTTCCCCTTACCAGAAGTGAAACTCTACCCAAATTGAAAGGCATTACTGAGACTTTGAGCTCAGATTGTAATTTCATATTATTTTATCTAAATGAGAAAACAAGTTACTTGCAGACTTTGTGTTGTTATAGCTTGTGCTATTTTAGGAAATTGTTCTTATGTCTATTTCCTAAGAGAATTCTTTTTTATTTAATCTAACAAGTAGAACTAGCGGAAGTAATCAGGAAGGTGTCTTGAAGTCAGTTGTGGAAGACTTTGTGTTGTCTGCAATTGTCTTTAGTGTGTTTTTATTTTCTGTTTCTGCGTAAAGGACCTTGGGATGACTTTGTGCCCCTATTGTTTTTTGTATCTCAAATATTTGGGCAGTTGAGGTGGAAACTTTGTGTTCTATTTCATCATGCTAGTTACTACGCCCTTGGCACCCTATTACTTATCCTACCAGAAAGATTCCTATTATTTGTAATAACAAGCACTTCTAAAAGAAGAGAAGTGCTTCTTTTTCCTTCACTAGGATTTCACTATCTAGGAAGGGATCTGGCTCTTGGCTGAATGTTACTTCTAAAGAAGAGAAGTACCTTCACCAATCACCCAGGATTTTTCCTCTATTTGTGAGCATCATCTCTAAAAAAAGAGAGATGGATGGTTTATCCCACCCCTATGTCTTACTTTTTGCTTCTATATAGAGTTTATAGCCTCCACATATTTAACAGGGAACCTCCCCTTGATGAGGGAGAGATTTGTCCCCTTTGGATGTGGTAAACCTGCAACATTGGATGACCAATCTCCCTATGTTGTGGTGATAGGAACTATTTTGGTCACCAGCTAGCTGGCCGAAAAAATATTCACCCAACACACCTGACTATCGGTGGTCACTATGGTATAAAAATCTAGTAATTTATTTTCAGCTCCTTGGCCCTAGTCAAACCCAATTTTCTTTATTTTTGCCTAATTACAGTAATTTTTCTGATTTTTTGGATCTAACCTTGACCATTTTAGTATAAGTATTGATCTATTTTTTACTATTTTAGTTATTTTCTTTAAACACGCATTTACCTTCTCTTTCTTGCATGTATTTACTTTCATATCATTGAATGCAAGTATCCATTTCATTATTATCAACTTAATTGTTATAACAATGGATTGACAGCCTCCTAAAAAGAAATATGCTTCTTAGATCTAGATCACATTAGGCAATCCATTAAACCATCCATCTAATAACCCTCTTTTCTAGTGTCTTTATTATCTACAAGTTATTCCTTCTAAGCCAAAAAGGAGTTCCCACTATCATCTGGATTCATGCACGCACTTTATCAAGTATTTTTCTACACACCCAATTACAAGTTTCATTACTTTGCTTTTAAAATTAAGAAATGAGTGAAATTAATTGAAACATTTTAGCACACCCGATGGGACCTAGTTCCTTTTTTATTTATTATTTGCTCATCGAATAAAATATAAAAAATTCTTTTTGGGTTTAAAATAAACCCCTTACATACATTGATTCCTTGCCTATCTTAGTTTATCTAGTAACTTAGGAGGCAAAGTAATTAATCATAGCTTTTACACTTGTTATCACACACTTAATCCAAACCATAAAATAATTAACACATCAAAACATATCTGAGACAAAGCCTGACTAGGATTTCATCACCTAGCAGTAATCTTACCCCTTTTCAACTATCCCACTTGGATATAACCACTAAGGGGAGAACCAACTTAGCTCTTTAGTTGAGTATAAACTCTAAACTCAATATATTTTTACTAATCACCTACCACTCTTACCATTGTGGGACTGTGAAGTGATGGGGTAAGCCCCAATACTAAGCCATGTATTGAATTTCAACATAAATTTCTCTTTTGATCACCTAAACAACCTAAAACCAACCTTAGATTACCTCTTTATTACCCAATATATGAGCCAAATTTATTCTTCTCACTTTCTAAGGAATAAGCCAAAGTGATCTAAAAGGAATCCTAGGTTTTAATGTACTTTTAGTGTATGCATTGTTTGCCTTAAATTCTTTTCTCTTGATTGCTTTTTGTTTGAGGTGAGAGTTTTGTCATATTATTTTCTCACATGGTCTTTACTAGACAACAATTGAGAGACCAAACCAATCAACCACCACTTTCTTCTTCTTCCTCCATGGAATATAATCTAATGATGAGGGTTCACCTCATTTTTCTCCCCCTCCTACTAAGATCCTAGTTATTTTTTAGGGTGATGTAGACTTCACTGCCTTCCTTGACAATAATCTGATTACCCTTCAACACTATCTTATCAAATTACCTCATCGTACCTCTATTAATGTGGTTCCTCTCATGAATCCTCCTTATGATATACCTCCCCATATTATGGTGGGTGTTACCTCAACCCAACTCTTGCTAACCCAAGCCTCTTCTTCTTCCAACATTTCATCTACTACCACTACCCAAACCTAATCCAATATTCCAACCTCTAATAAAACACCTCCTACCACACCCCACACTTCACATATAGGTTCAAATCTACCTCTAGTAACCTATACTCCACCTACCATGGGGTTATCTTCTACCTTTATTTCTACCCTTCCCCTTATCTCAACCAATCCACCAACTTCTATCGTATTTCAGAACTTGGTGCTCTATATCCCTCAAATGCTTCCACCCCTTAACACTAGAGTGACCACTTAACCTCAACCTACCCAACCTCAACCCACATCCATCCCTCAACCAGTACCCATAATAACCTATCAATATATCCCTAACCCACAGGGATATATAACATTTTCCACCCAACCATTTGTGCCAATTAACCCTTATATGACACCATCTTAACCTCTTATGACCACTTATCAATATGTAGCTTCTTCAGCACCTTCTATCACTTATCCAAACATATCTACCACCCAAAATAAATAGAATGTGCCCCTTAATTATGCATCTTCCTAACCCCAAATAAATTTGATTAAGATGTTAATGGACAAAATGACTAACTTGGATTCATCCATGTTTGGGTCGCATAACCTTTTATCCTATGATCAAATTTATAACAAACCCATCCGTGCCTATCCATTCTTATCCTCCTCAATGGGAATTGCCCAAATTTTAAAAATTCCAAGGCAAGGAGGACACCCAACAACATTTGAGAGCATTCCATCATTATTGTTATTTAATCACATACAATGATGCTCTCCTTCTTCGAACCTTCCCCATGTCCTTATCCAGACCCACCCTTGATTGGTATAGTGCTCTTCCCATGCACTCCATATTTTCCTTATCTCAATTGGCCCAAATCATTTTAGAACATTTCTAAGTAAATATATCTAAAAAGGTTTCTGACCTCTATTCCATTAAGCAATTTGATGATGAGTCAATTGTTGATTTTGTCGCTAGATGGAGGGGTCTCATCAACCAACTTTATTTCTCCTTACCATAACCTAAATTGATTAAACTCTTATCTTGAGGTTATGCAAAACATATTTCCCCCACTCTTCAAGTTCAAACTTTCAAAAAAATTGATGAGGCATTCACCATGGCACGCAAACTGGAAAACTAAGACATTGATGAAGGGAAATTGAAATTATAAAAAAAATAGCTTCAAATCTAATGACCCTTCCTCCACCAAAACCACTAACCAATCCAATACCAAGGTAAAATCATCCTTAAATTTAGTTGTTCTCAAAACCACTCCACCTCCCATTGTCAACTAACCACCTTGAACAAGTTGTTCAAACCCTCTTTATCAACAAAAATAAAACCAAAACTAAGCTCCTCCAAAACAATATAGTCCCATTAGAGAATCTTATGCTTCAGTTTTGGATAAATTTCTCAAATCCAACCTCATCTAACTTCCACCTATTAAACCACCCCAACAATTTGATGCTTCTCACCCTGTACTTGGGTGGTATAATGAAAATGACCATAATTCCTTTCACGAAGTTGTAGGACATGACATTAATAGATGCAATACCATCAAAAGTCTTGTCTAAAATTTGATTGATAGTGGAGAACTTGTGTTTGATAATACCAATGCACCTCCTAATTAGTCCCTTAACATTTTTTGCAAGCCTTTTCCCAATCTTGCTCCTTCTACCCAACACCATGACAATAAACCTGAATCATCTCACTCTCATGAGGCACACACAATCAATTTTATTAACAAAGAGCCCATTATTGAAGAGACCATTACCTCAATTACCAAAATGGAAATAGTAAACTCACCTCTTATTCTTTTGAATACCCAAATGGAGGAATAAACCACCCCTTTCTCCTCACTTAATGATACCTTATCCTTATCTACTTATCCTTTGATAGAAACACCAAAGGAGACAACCATTCCTTCTTCTTCCACTTTACCCATTCAAGTGGTAGAACTACCCTCCATCCCTTTTGACACCCAAAAAAAGGAAACAACCATGTCCAATCCTTCACTTGGGGAAAACACACCTACTTCCTTCATCTTAAAACCATCCACACCTTCTTTGGAAACTATCCCAAACCAAGAGAAAGTTATCTCATCTACCCAACCATAAAATTTGGAACCATCCACAAAAAATAAGGATAAATAAACCATTACTTATTCTCCACCAAAGCATTTAAGCTTTGAAATCAATTACCAAGGAACTAAAACCATCTACTATCCCTTTTCTAGGCTAGTACAAAGCTTAGAGTTCACTTCCCAATCTAACTTTGATAGAGCCACCTTTTGGCATCGACTTAGACTTCCTTACCAAATCAAATTCAAACCCTCAACTTCACTTGAATCTAGCCTTAAACATATTACATCTTCACCAAATACCTCTTCTAAAACCATAAGTGGACCATCCAAACCACTTCCATCTAAAATTTCCAAATCACCTTACGCCTCTTTCACCAAACCAAATAAGAACCTATAAATTTTTCCCACACTTAGTCACACTCACCCCGCTTTGAGGTTGGACTTGACCCCATCTAGTCTAGCTTATAAAAATCTAACTAAACCAACTAAGGAGGTATAGTTACCCAAACCTCCACCTTAAACTAGACCCATACAACCTCCTTCCCACCTACCCTTCATCTTAGGACCTCATCCTTCTACCATTTTGGTTACCTATTTTTCCTCTAAGAAACCATCCCCCTTTTCTCCACCTACACCTACACCAATCAAACCCTCTATTTCTCTATCATTGTTAACCAACCTATCTACCTCTACTTTCCTACCTACATCTAAACCTTCATCATCTAATTCTTCCACATCCAAGTCTCCAACCCCCAAAATAATTTTAACCAAGAAAACCCAACCAAAACCACCAACTAAAACCATTCCTCCAACTCCAAATTCCATAATAAAACCTATGCCCAAGAAGGTTACCACTCCTAAAATAAAAAACTCATCACCTCCAACACCTTTACTTGAATCATATTCAACCATTTTACAAAGGTTATTGTAAACCTCTTCCATTAGCTTACCTCCAATCAAACCTTTTGACCCTTCATGTCCTAAACCCTCCTAGTTCAATGATAACTTTATCTTTGCATACCATAGGGCACTAGGACATGACATAAAAAAATATAAAGCTTGCCAAGAACTTGTTCATAGCCTATATGATGAGGATGATCTATTACATATGAACCATTTTTGCCCCCATTACTAATATTACCATCAACCCAACCTACCCAACATTTACCTACTCTCCCACTCCTACCCAAGGATGAGAAGGAATAATTTAAGTAAGCATCAAACCTAGCAAACCTCGTTATCTAAACTATTCATGTGATTATCCGATCTCAAGCCTAATAGAAAGATAAAGGAAAATCCAAAGTCACCATCCCATGGACATACCCATCAACCCCTCAATCCACCAACTAAACCCAAACATATACACCCTCACCTTCAAAACCACCAAAACCCAAATTATCCATTATGGGAGCTTCTCCCTCCAACCCTTGTGCATCTATGTAATGGTTAGTGTTGAAATAAATTCAACAAACATCGGTAAAAATGATCCTCTATGAACTAATCAACACATCACCCCACCATCACCAGGGACTAATTGAGGCTCTATAATCTATAGAGGTTCAACCAAATGCTCCTCAACCTCTTTTACCCTTAGTTGAATCCCTCCAAATTTTCATCCTCATCACCTTTTAGGCTTTTGAAATACCACCTTTTCATACTGAAGATCCTGATCCTCCCCTCTTTGTCAAAGCATACATCAATCAAACCCACATCAAGAGGGTTATGATTACTAGAGGATCTAGCATCAACATTATCTCCTCCCATGTATATGATAACTTCAATTTCCCAACAAAATCATGTCAAAAAGTATAGTGGTCCTTCACTCTTTTAATGATACCATGGCCACCACCTTAGGAACCATTATCCTCCACATCCTTTTGGGGCCTTACACCATTCCTAAACTATTTTATGTTATAAAGGGAGATTTCCAATACAATGTGTTACTCAGACACCCTTAGATATATGCTATGAGTTGTGTCAGTTCTACCTTACACCGATGCATCAAATTTGAGCACAAGGGACAAGTTATTACCATCAAAGTTGATCCTAGTCCCTTCACCTCTTGTAATATGACATACTAGCCTAATGATGTTCTTATTCCTCCTTCATCTACATCACAACCAACTTATAACAAAACCACACCACCAACCAAAACCATCAACACTTCCACTCATAATAATTTTGAAGCATCAACTAGCTCAACCATCCCTTCATCCCAAATTCTAGCTGAGGACTCTTTGCAATCCACATTTTAACATCTCTCTCTTGGGGAATATCAAATTTTAGCCTTAGATGCTTTCCCTACTCTACAAGAATATGAGAACCTCAAATATGACCCTTTCTATGATCCCAACATTGGACCCATCATCCTTTTTAGGCTCCTTAATAATCAAATAAATTTCATCTATGGGGGACTTGATTACCTACTTCTCACTCCCACCACTAGCCTATTTATCAAACCAATCACCCTTAGTTTTTCCTATCTTGAAAAACTAGCCTTTGTCAAAGCTTAACTTTATAGTTGTGATTGAAATGGGTTTTGTATTAGCCTTTATGAACAAATAACTCATGAGTTACCCATAATCAAAACTCAAAAACCTCATGAGTTCTTTGGCCTTGGGTACCAAAAGAACCCACATCACCAAAACCCATTGCCACTATCGACAAAGAACTTCCATCCTCACCAACCCCATCTCCCTCCAACTCTGAGGACTTTGATATCATCCCATCTAATTTTTTGTTTATCAACACTATTAGTTTAGGACCCCTAACCAATCAAAATGATGGCTGAACTAAAACTTGTCCTCTCATCCATACTGAAATGATTGAATGTGATTCTCCTACCATCAAAACCATCCAACATTAGGATGATGATTCCATTCTTGCCTATCTCAATGCAGGGAATTCTTCAATTTATAAATCTCTCCCTCCAAAAAACCAAACAATTCTAAATGAATCCACTATTGATGTCAACTTAGGAACTCATGATAATCCTTGTATTGTCAAAATCAGTCAATCCTTAAATTCTATGGAGTGACAAGTCTACCCTTATTTCATTTGAGACAATAGCATAGCATTTTTTTGGTCTTATCAGGATATACCTAGAATTGACCCTTCTATTTCCCTCCATAACATTATCACCCATCTTGATGCAAAGTCAATTTGGTAAAATCTTTGTAGAATGCATCCTTGCATAACCCTCCTTGTCAAAGAAGAGCTTCATCACCTCTTATCCATCGATTTCATTTAACCCATAATCTATCCATAATGGGTTTCTAACATCATTCCCATCACCAAACCCATAGATGGACTTCATCTCTACATTGAATTTCATGACCTCAACTTTACTTACCCAAAAGATGACTTTCCTCTCCCCAACATTGACCAACTTGTGGATCTTATAGTTGGCCATGAAATGTTATCTTACATGGATGATTTCTTGGGATATAATCAAATCTTGATTGCCCTGAAATATCAACATAAAACTTTCTTTATCACCCCATGGGGAACCTTTTACTACAAAGTCATGCCCTTTGGACTAAAAAACATTAGAGTAATCTATTAGCGAGCCATGACTTATATCTTTCATGATCTCATCCATAAAATTATAGAGGAATATGTTGATGATCTCCTTGGGAAATCCAAACACTGTAAGGATCATCCAGATGTTCTCACCATCATCTTCAACTGACTAATCCATTTTCATGTCAGGCTTAACCTCAATCAATGTATTTTTCAATTATTATTGGGAAAGCTTCTTGGTTTCATCATCTCTCTATGTGGAATCAAAATAGACCCCACCAAAGTCAGAGAAATCTTAGAGATGCCTCCTCCTACCAACCGTATGTAACTTCATAGCCTACATGGAAAACTTTAATCCATTCATCTCTTCATCTCTCATCTCTCTAATAAATATTAACCCTTACACCACCTCCTAAAGAAGGATACCCATTTTAAGTGGACCAAGGAATGTCAACAAGCCTTCAATTCAATCAAGGAGTATCTTTTCTCCCCACCTATCCTCACCCCTCCTAAGGAAGACCAGCCCTTTTACCTTTATATATCTACTACTGATCATTCCCTAAGGGTAATGCTCATTCATCATGATGAACAGAATAAAGAACAAGCCATCTACTACATTAGATGCACACTTATTGAATATGAAACTTGGTGTACACATCTTAAAAAAATCTACCTCACCTTAGTTTTTGTGGCCTCCAAACTCCATCATTATCTTCTTAATCATAAAACCTATGTCATCACTAATACTGACCCCCTCAAGTATATGCACTCCAAGCCATACCAAAACCAATGTATGGCTTAGTGGCTCATGCTCTTAGATGAGTTTGATCTTGAGTTCCATAAAATTCTATTAAAGGATAATTCATCACTAACTAATTGGCCAAATCTCCTCTACCCGATAATCAACCTCTTCCTCTTGCCTTTCTAGATGAATCTATTGTGACTCTTTCTCAAGAAAATCCCACCTACCAAATGACTATGTTTTTTTATGGCTCTAAATTCCATAATGGTGGGGGTGATAGAGATATTTTCATTCCCCTTAATGGTAAAGTTGTTCCCCTTTCTTTTAAAATTGATTTCAAATGAAAAAATAACATAGTTGAATATGAAGCCCTAGTCATAGGTCTCCAAACCACTCTAACCTTAGGAGTCAAAACAATTAGTGTCTTTGGTGACTCCCAATTATTCATCAACTAGGTCACAAAATATTATCAATGTAAAAATGATGTCCTCCAAAAGCAAAAACAACTCATGAATGTACTCTTAACATCATTCGATCATTACACTATCTAGTTACTTCCTTAATCTACCAAAAAATTTGTGGATATGATGGTGTATACACCCTAAATTGGTCAAACAAACACACATATTATGTATTTTCATAGTCCTTTCATAGAAGACTCTGATTGGAGAATATGAGTTTTATCCACATTTGGCCATGTCCCTTTATCTAACTTGTATTAGTCTTCCTGCATTCCCTAGACATCATTTTGCTTATTCAAGGTCATATATAGCTCTTTAAGATTAACCATTTCAAGCCCATGTACCTCTTTTAGACCTAGACCCATCCCCCTAGGTTTCTTACCTCGTAGACAATAGAACCCAAATAGGACTATAGCACTAAAACCTAGGGTGTCTAGTTTTTGGTGCTATTGTCCAAGAGCATTTTTGGTCTTGAAGGTCAGTTTCTTCCCTAGGATGAGTCTTACCCCTTCTCTATGCTTCATTCCTAAGTTTCCTATTGTTGGCCAAATGTAAATAAAAGTTCCCAAATTTAAAATAATGAGACTCTTATATAAAGGACTACACAAGGCATTTTATATCTAGCACTTACTATTTTAGTACATTAGACATAATAAAATTAATCAATAATATAGCTCACCTTCTTTGCATCACACATAGATTTCCATGTCTGATCAAGGGCCTAGGCAAAAATTAATTCTTGTATCACTCATAAATGTTGATTATGCACATCCTTAAGGGAGAACTACATCAGATCTAATACCCTTAACATGAGGGTTAATGTAGGTAGCAATCATAATAGTAGGGGTTATTGATTGTGCAATCGTTCTTCCCACAACCTAGTTTTTTCCTCCTTATGATTTGATCTCCTTTATTGTTTCCATGTATACATGCTTCTATAGGTACTAAAGATAAGAATTGATACATAGTGAACTCAACACATACCTAGACTTCAATTTTTCATAGATAAGGTGCCATAGGCCTAACAGGTAGAACCCATAAAAACTATATCACTAAGACAATAATGTTGGAAGTGGATACTAGCACTAGAAAGTGGACAATAGTACCAAATAATAGGGTGTCTTGAGTTTAGTTCTACTATTTAATCTAGAAACTAAGTCTTAGGTCTTATTCACAATAGTCTGCCCTCCCTGCACAGTAATTTCCAAACCCTACTTTGTCCATTTTAGCCCAGAAAACGCTAAGTAAATATCTCTATGTCTTATCTCTCTTATGCAAGTTAAATTAATCAAATTGACATGAACCTATACTTTGTCATTTAAAACCAAAATTCTCTCTATATCCTAGACCTTTATTACTTAGGAATTAAACTATTAATTTCCTAAAATAATAAAACATTTGGTGAAACCAACTTACTTCAAACAAAAATCTAAAACCCTAGCTATACTTAGGGTTTTTCCTTCATATCTTATGCAAAAATTTAATTTTAAAAATTCTAATTTTTTTATTAATTTTTTTACATTTATCTTATTCAAAAATATTTTTAGAATTTAAAAGTATTCCATAAATATCAAAAATTCTAAAACCCTAGTTCTAAACCCTAGATTTCAAAACTAGGTCATCAAACAACAAGCCTCGCCTCTTTGCAAATTTTAGAAAATAATTTTGGAATTTTTGTAAATTAATTACCTTGTCAAAAATGATTTCAAAATTAGTAGTTTTTTGTGCAAAAACTTAATTTTTAAAATTCTAATTTTTGTATAATTTTTTGTACATTTATCATATTTTACACAATTTTTAGAATTTAAAATTATTACATAATTTCAAAAATTCTAAAACCCTAGCTAAAAACCCTAGATTTCCAAACTAGGTCCTCAAACCTCAAAATTCCCTCCCTTACAAATTTTAGAAAATTAATTTGAAATTATTGCAAATTGTTTGGCTAATCAAAAGTAATTTCAAATTTTCAATGCTAGTAGTTCTTTGTGCATTCATTTTCTTCATAATCTTTTTCAAAATTCTCTTTGGTGATAAAATGGCCACAAAGGCAATTCCTCCTTGTCATCCCTTAGATCAATTTCTAAAATTTTCTTATAATTATGATAATGATTGGACAAATTCATAAAATTGCACATTAGCTAAAACTATAGAAAATGATTTCATTTATAGTGAAGATAATGATTATTTTAGTAATGAAGGATATGGTGATGTGTGTAATGATGAGTGTGAATCACAAGTAGATGAATATTTTTCTCTTAAACCCATCTCTTTAATTCATTCTTCTAATGAAAATACTTTTGAAAAATGGGAAAAGTATTTCTCACCTCATTCTCCTAGACACAATACACAAAATGCACAAATTAATCATGCACTTTCAAATGAGCCACTTATTGGTGATGATTCACTTCCATGTGAACCTAATCTCTCTCTACCTTTTTCTAATGCTATGTTTGAAATACAATAATATAAATGCAATATAATCAAATTACCAAAGCATAAATCAAAGGCTACATTATGTGTTCCTAACTCTACTCCTTCAAAAGAATGTTCAAATGATAACTCTTATACTCTTACTTCTCATGTTGAAAATGAAGAAAATGCATATATTCCATCCATGTATAGCATAGATACACATGATATTCCAAATTCCAATTATAACTTATTACATATTCGAAAGGAATTAAATCTTTCTCTTACACCTCTCCCTAGCAATGATGGTAGTGATCATGAATATGATAGTGAACATGTAAATGAATATGAGAATGAAAGTGAATATGAAAATTATACTTCAAATATTTATATTTCAAATAAACAAAATGTGGATTGTGATGATGCATGGAATGATGATGACTACTATGCATATAGTGAAGATGAAAATGCATCCCATGATTCTAACCCTTCTCTCAATCCTCTCAAATATCATGCATGTCTAAATGATTTTTCTATTTCTATTAATGATTTTATGTCAAATGATGCACATGTTAATGATAATAACACATCTTCTAATCAATTAGAAGGTGATTCACTAAAAAAAAAGATACCAATGAATCTCCCAAGCCACCCCTCATTACAGTATAACCCAGTTCTCACTCTTCACCCAAAGAGAATGGTAGCCCACATCCCTCTAGTAAGGTATAAGTTACCATTACTCCAAAGGTTCAAGTGAGCACACCTCCTCTTTATGATCCATTTTCTAAATATAGCATCCCCATGATTAAAATTAATAGTCAAATTCAATGATTAAATGAACCACTTCAAGATACTAATGTACCATCCTAGGAGATTATCTCTTTGATGCATGTAGTTGTTGAACTACAACACCAAGTACATCTCCTTACCTTAAAAAACAAAGCTTATAAATCTTAGATGGATGCCAATGATCTACATGATAACCCTATTTTGAATACATTCATAAAATCTTCATTGCCTAAGCATTTCTAGACACTATCGTTACCTTACTTTGATGGTACTAGAGATCTATGTGTACACCTTCAAGCTTTTCGACAGGATTTTATACCTCATGCAAGTCCTTTTATTCTACTCAAGTTATTTTAACAAACATTGGTAGGGGAAGCACATAATTGGTTTTTCATCTACTCCTCATGGGCTCATTACACACATATGATTACCTAGAAGATGCATTTCTTAGATATTACATAATCCACATGGGTCCTCACATTACATATGAGAAACTTTCCACACTATATCAAAATTATTCAAAGATAGTTAGCAAGTATATCTTAAAATTTAAAGCTCACATGATAAGATTGATATACAAACCAATAGATCTAGAGGTTCAACATGTCTTCATCAAGGGACTTTGCAACCTCTCCTTGAGCATCTACTATATCTAATAGAGTCTTGTTTCAGACATTTGTGTTACATAATTATCACTTTGGAAAATAAATTTGGATTTATTGAGGTAGATTCAGTTGATCAAATCACTTTAGACTTCATAGAAACATCTTCATATATAGCTTCTATTACTTAGCATCCACCATGTCCTAGACAAAATAGGAGACCACCACCAAAATAGCAACCAATCAAGAAAAAAGATTAGGTTTTTAAAACACAACCTATAGTATGCACTATAGAAAACAATAGTAAAGCACCACTACAGTTTGATTCAGAGTGTGATAGCCCATCTATCATATTATCAGCATTACTAGATAGGAGGTTAATCACATTACCTTCTACTCACATATGAGCTCCACACCTTTTACAAAGACAACCACATCAGCTTTTTTGAAACTATCATCATATCCATGGACATAGTGATACTACCTATTTTGGACTTAGAGATTGCATTACTAGATGTGTTGATAATGGCATTATAGCATTCACACAAGGGGCACAGATATCTCCTCTGTTATGGAACCCTAGACCTCATTCATCCATGACTAAGTCATCTCAAGACATTCCTTTACAATAATCATCGGTCACTCATCATGAATGCAATGCAAGTTTCAGATATAATCTCACGGGAGATCTCTTATTCTGCCTATTCAAAAGGTTTAGAAACTAGTACAACACATACAACCCACATATAGTAGTGTAGTTCATGGGATTCATATTGTAGTTACATATACATATCTATTAGAGTCATAACCACCACAAAAAAATTCTATTCCAAGTGATATTCATTACAATTAAGTTTTTAGGCTCATATCTCACATAGCAATCCACTATGGTTAAGACTAGTTGAACCCAAAGTATAGAGTAATACTATTATAGAGAGATATTCATTATAGACAAATTTTTAAGGTCTTATCTCATGTAACAATCCATTATGATTAAGATTAAATGAGCCCTCAGCATAGGTTTCAGCTCCATATCCACATGTTACTCAGTCATACAAATCACAATAACAACCATAGGGTATTTGATTACAGACAGATGTAATTTCTTCACAATAGATAGCATCAACTTTAGAGCACATTCCTACATAGCATGAGTAGTATAGACACTTATTTATGTGGCTAACAAGTTTTGGATAGTGATATATCACATTATGATATAACATACATTCAGTTCAACATTAGTTTATAACTTCACTTAGCCAGGAAATGATGGAGCCAAAGGTCTAGCTAACCTTTGTATTCTTCAGCCAATATTAGGAAGGGAATACACACACAGTGACATCTTACTTTCCCCACCTACTAATAACTAACATCCCTAATTCAAAATAGCAATCCCTAGCCAAAACCAAAATATCAAAATCCAGACATTACCAAAATAAACATATTCAAATCCTACTCAAACTTATATAAATAGTCTACCAAGTACCACAACAAATAAATTTTTGCTTCCATAAAACTATAGTTTACAATCACTTAGCCTAGCATAAAAATATCAAAACATCACTTCTAAACATATCATGAACAATCGAATCACATATCCCATGTACCATTTACTACACATGCAAATTCAAAATCAATACCAAATCAACTATTTCTAAATCAACCACATATAATCAATATACCAACACATCCCAGAATCCATAACATGAATACACATATGTTCAAAACCAAACCAACATATATATATATATATATATAACATAGTTTCAAAAACATATCAAAATACAATCAATCATGAATAGGTGTCATGCCCTTACTTTCAATCTTGCTCTCTCCTCCAGTACTAGTCCCATAGTCCAGCCTAGCACTTGACGACCCCGTACCTCCTCAAT
Organism: Torreya grandis; assembly: GCA_037957365.1. NCBI lineage: Eukaryota > Viridiplantae > Streptophyta > Pinopsida > Cupressales > Taxaceae > Torreya > Torreya grandis. The sequence goes on along the minus strand of JARHVA010001158.1, from coordinate 3,338,713 downwards.
CAGATGAATGCCTCTTGCACCAATTATCCCACTCCAAAAATTGACCATTTTCCTCATGCAAGTCCATGTATTGCCACTGAAGATCCATGTAATCATAAATAATCTTCATACTCACTAATCCATAATCAGGAGGAGGCATCCTATGCCTATATCACTCTACCCTCAACTCATCTCTCTCCCCAATTGTCTTAACATACATAGTTGTAGCTATCACATCCCTATTGAACAAATGTGCATAGACACTATCTATCACTATACTCTCTCTATAAAACCCTTCTCTATAGCATCATTAGGAACATGCTTGTAATCTCTCAAAGTGTCGATTTAATAATGGTCTCCTAGAACTCATCATCACCCCTCCCCACACTAGTAAGTACCTGGTACACCTTCCACTCTACCTACACACATAAAAAAGTACAACACTCCATTAGCTATAAACTTTCAAAAATAAACTAAATCACAAATATTAATATGACTCAACATACAATCACTAATTATCTCTTGTCATTCAAATTAGCTCTAGATCCTCATATGCAAGAACATCCACTCCATCCATAAGAAATAATGGACCCCATTGATGTCTATCCCACCATGTAGTATATCTCTTAGTGCATCCCATTTCATCCACATCAATAAGATCTATAATAACATCTCATGCATCCAAAGGTAAAGGTACCAACTCAGCCTCATTTAGTCTCACACATGCCCTAGCTCTCATTCATACCTGTGTACTCCTCAACCATATCTAGGTTGTAGGAGGAGAATCCTACCAAACTCTAAATTACCTAATTATGCACTCATACTGAAAGTTCTCATAAACTCTAGGCTAATAATCATGTAACCAACTACTGACCCTCATATACCATAGCTACTCTCCATCCTCAGGCCATCTAGGGAACCCCCTATAGGGCCTCCATATGATATCATGGGACACCAACCTATCCAGCACCCTCCTATAGTAGTCTACCCCATGATATTATATAGCCATCTCACTCATCCATCACTCACCAAACAGTTATGGATATGCCTATCACACCTTTGGTAACCCAATAAGTTGCATAATTGCTATGTGCTCATATGCCCAGTAATGTAACAAAGCGGTTACACCCACACCACCACTACACACCTCCTAATTAAATTTATATAAGTCTCTATACAAGTGGTCAAGCATAGTTCTACCCCATGAAAAAATTGTACCATACATCTCAATGATGTGAACTACCTTGTGCATCTTATAGGAAATATACACTCCACTCCCATCCACTACAAAAAATGAAGCTAGCAACATAGCTAACCATTTCCATAAGCATGAAACACTTGACTGCATAATCATTAACAAGAGCACATCACTATCACTACCTCAATAATGTATACCTATAGTCACCCCAATAAAATATCTAGATGCACAATAAATGGTAGCCATACCTATGTTATCCTACAATTCCACTTATCACCCACTGACTAGCAAGTACAAAATTTGGTACACATCCTTTAAGGTCATAGTGATCTCACCTATAGGTAGCCAAAATGTGCAAGTATCTACATTCCACCACTCACATAAGGTAGTGATTAAATATGTATCCCACTGTATGGTGCCTAGATCACACATGTGACCCAAGCCAGCTCTATCCATCACTGCCCTCTCATCAGCTGATAATAGTAGTAACCTCAGAGTCTCCATTACCTAACCCCTATAAAATTCCTGTATCCACACCTCACCCTAAAAAAATGCCAAGAATTAAGCATATATTAGACAAAAATACCAATGAAAATAGTCAAATAGAACAAATAATATAAACCAATTTGAATCTCAAAAACTAACCCACAATGGATAGTAGCACTAAAAATTGGATAGTAGAGTTGAATCTAGGATAGTAGCACTAGATTTAGGAAAAGTTTGTAAAAACTACCCCAAATAGCTCAAATTCATCAAAAACATGTTTCTAAAACCACTTAAAATTAGGCAACTAGCTTACTTACCAGTCTAATCTTCCTACTAGCCTCAATCTAGGTTGCCAACTACTCAAAATGGGTTATGGAAGGTGCTCATCTCCTTGGCATCTTGAAATCCAGAGCTCCAAAATCTCCAAGCTAGTAAATGCACAAATGAATCAAGATTTAGTCAAATTTTCCTATATCAAACCACTTTCTCATTCAAAGTAAAATATTATTTTGCCCATAACTTGAGCTCTGTAGCTCTATTTTATAAACTGTTTTATTCCTCAAAATCATGAAAACAATAATTCCAACATAAATCAGGCCTCTTTATCTTACTACATCACTTGAATGCCATGGAACACATATTTATCTACCTTTCTTATACCCATACATACAAATTGGTCCCTACCAATTCACATTCATTCAAAACATTCAAACAACCCGATCTATTCAATCAATCAACCTTTCACTCCATTCGATATATTACCACCTCATTTACCTACCATAGCATGAACATTTCTATATCACTACTATACCTAGATATTAGCTTTGATCCTAATCAATCATATATACCTATCTCTCCCAGTAATTCAATATGACCAATTCAACAATAGACTCTCGATCTATTCAATGCAACTTCCTATACATTTTGCCACTAGTCATCACTATTGGCTCAACCTCCTCTATCAAAATTTTTTTCCCTCTCCCCAAAAGGGGGGAATTAGCCCTACTATTCCTATTCCTATGCTTATCCAACACACCTATCCACTATCATATGTGGATATACCATGGTTCTTACACCTCTAACAGTTAAATTATTAGATTCAACTTAGATCGGTCAAAACATACAGTGATTCAGACCACATGGGTCACTCAACATGGTTTTTACACCTCCATTATTAAGATCATTAGCATTATTTATCTTATATTGTTCAAAATTATATAGTGGTTCAGCTCATATGGGTCACTTACTATTACTCAATTTAGATTGGTCAAGATTATACAGTGATTCAGATTACACTTGGGTTACTTAGCATTACTCAGAACATTTAGAGGGATACACCTTTAGTTTAAAAGATATATAGACTATATAAATACCAAATTTAGGGGCATGTATATTACTACATGTTTCATACATACATCTTCATACAGCATGATATAATTATAGACTAGATAACAGATTATAGCCATAGTGTAGAGCACATAGTTTTTGATCTCTAGTTTTACACATGGGACATGACATGATAGATCATATCACATGTGGTTATATATATTTATAAATTATCTAGATGCATCATTCACATACCAAATTTGGGGGCATGGCATAGATGTTTATATGCTTCATATATCCAAGATTATATAGATTAAGATGGTAGGACATACCATCTCCTTCTCACACATTTACTAGCATTTTTGGTTTACACTTTGGCATTACTCAGGTTGTCCCTAAGTTGGACCATATGATCATCTACAGTGATTAGTCCATAGTATTAGTTAGAATCAGACCTAGGAGTTTATGTGGGATAGAGGATAGGCATTAGTTTTGTACCTTCCATCACTTCTCAAATCCAATTCAGATTATTCAGATTCAATACAGGGGGCATCTATTATAGAAATTCCTTCTTTCTCTAGGAACTATTCCAATTCAATATAAGGGGCATCTATTACAAATATTCTTTCTCTTTTTTAGCACCATTTTAGTTCTTCATCCACTTCCTTGACTAGGAAGTTGAACCCTTATTTTCAAGCATCCTTATCTTCATATAGGTAAGTTCAAGTACGCATCTTCTTTCTTTCTTTTACTTTAGTACTTCATTTCATTACATTAATACATTAAAAGCGGGAAAATATGTACACCCTAAATTGGTCAAGCAAACACATATATTATGTGTTTTCACAATCCTTTCATAGGACACTCTGACTAAAGAATATGAGTTTTATCCACATTTAGCCATGTCCCTTTATCTAACTTGTGTTGATTTTCCTAAATTCCCTATACATCATTTTGCTTATTCTAGGTCATTTCTAGCTCTCTAGGATTAACCCTTTCAAGCCCAGGCACCTCTTTTAGACCTAGACCCATCCCCCTAGGTCTTATATCCCATGGACAATAACACCCAAATAGGACTATAGTGTTGAAACCCAAGGTGTCCAGTTTTCAACACTATTGTTTAGTAGCATTTTTGGTCCCAAAGGTTAGTTTCTTCCCTAGGATGAGTCTTACACCTTCTCTTTGCTTCATTCCTAAGTTTCCTATTGTTAACCAAATTCAAATAAAATATCCCAAATTCAAAACAATGAGTCTCCTATATAAAGGGCTACATAAGGCATTTTATATCTAGCACTTACTATTTTGGAACATTAGACATAATAAAATCAATCAATAGTATAGCTCAGCGTCTCTGCATCAAACATAGATTTATATGATTGATCAAGGAAGGGCCTAGGAAAAAATTCATTCTTGCATCAATTGTGTGTGTTGATTATGCACATTTCCTAAAGGAAAACTATATTGGATCTGAGACCCTTAACATGAGGGTTAATATGAGTAGTAGTTAGAACAGCATGGGTTCTTGATTGTGTGATCATTCTTCCCAAAAACTAATTTTTTCCCCCTTATGCTTTTGCCTCATTTATTTTTTCTATGTATATAGGCTTCTATAAGTAATGAAGATAGGAATTGATACATAATAAACTCAACACAGTCTCAAACTTCAATTTTTCACAAACAAGGTGTCATAGGCCTAACAGGGGGAACCCAAAAAGCTACATCACTAGGATGACAGCATTGGAAGTAGACACTAGTGATGAAAAGTGGACTATAGAATTAAATAATAGGTTATCTTGAGTTTGGTGCTACTATCCAATCCAAAAATTGAGTCTTGGGTCCTGTTCATGATAGTCTGCCCTCCCTTCACAACAATGTTTAGACCCTGCTTCATCCATTTCAGCCCAAAAAAAAAGCTAAGTTAATATTTCCTTATCTTCTCTCTCTTATGCAAGTTAAATTAGTCAAATTGACATGAACATATAATTTTTCATTTAAAACCAAAATTCTCTCCGTATCCCAGACCTTTATTACTTAGAAATTAAACCATTAATTTCTTAAAAGAATAAAATAGATGGCATCCCTTGCCTCCCAAATCCCATCTCAACCTGCCAAATCTAAACTATTTGTCACCATCCATCACTTTATCACACTTTCATATATCATTTCTAATCTTCCTACTATTTATAGTGTGGAGACATCTCCTTCTGACATTTGGTATGACCAAACTTTTGACTATCTTAGCCTTGGCATCATTCCATCTAACCTTTCAAAGAATTTTTGAATGGATTTTGTTCAGAGTACCTCTCATTATACCATACTAGGGGGAATCCTTTACAAACATAGCTTTGATGGCATACTTATCCATTATCTACATAGTCATGAAGCCTCTCATGCCATCAAAGAAACACATGATGGAGTCTATGGGGGGCACATTAGTGGCTTAACTATTGCTAAGTGTATCCTTCACCTTGGATACTATTGGCCCACCCTCAATTAAGACTATTTTGACTATGTAAAAAAGTGTGTCAAATGTCAAAAACATGCTAACCTTCATCATGCACCTCCCCATGGCCTTCAAGTATCCAAAGACTATTGGCCCTTATCACAATGGGGTCTTGACTTTATTTGGGAAACCAATCCCCATTATTCATAATGACACCAATTTATCATTAATACTACCAAATATTTCACCAAATGGGTGTAAGTCATCCCCCTTATATCCACCAAAGCTGTAAAAATTATTAACTTCATCAATCACCATATCATCTACCACTTTGGTGTTCTCCATAAGATCATCACTGATAATGGTAAATATTTTAAAAATATGAAGGTCTAAGGTATCTATGACTCTTTTGGCATCAATTTAATCTTTTCCTCACCATATCATCCACAAGTCAATAGACAAGCAGAAGCATCTAACAAAACTCTCATCAAAATGCTCACCAAAGTATTCAATGCCTCAAGTCAAGATTGGAATTTACACATCAATTTTGCTTTATGGGCCTACCAAACTAGCATTCAAACCTTTATGGGTGCTAACCCTTTCTCTCTCATCTTTGTAGTTGAGGTAATCTTGGCTCTCAAAGTCTATATCCCATCACTTTGTATATACTTACATGAAATCCTTTCTAAGAGCGACTATAATAAAGAATGCCTCACATGTCTTAAACTCCTTGACAAACATCACCTCATATACTTAATCACTTTTGTGTCTATCAAGAACAAATCTAATGTGCATATAACAAACACCTGAAAGAGTGAGAGTTCAAAGTCGAAGATCTCATCCTTAAGGAAAACCAATATGTAACTAATATGGAGAAGAGAAAAAAGGGCAAGTTTTCTTTTAATTGGCTTGGACCCTTCATCATAACCCATAAGTATTGATCAGGAGCTTATCATTTATCCTCTCTTAAGGGAAAAATAGAACTTGATCCTCTCAATGCCTCACATTTTCATCCTTTCTATTGTTAAAACGAGGATCGAACTCACCTCTGTGTCTAACTTAAGCTTATCCCTTATTCTAAGATATTTTCATTTCCTTTCACCTACCTATCCCTAATCCCCTTGGGAATAACTGATTACAACATAGAACCATGTGATTATCCATCATAGTTATAGCCTAATCCTAAGCATCAACACCATGGCTCTACCCATGGCATGGTTCTCATGGATAATTTTCATCTCTAATTAGATCAAATCCCATGATCAGTCGTCTCTCAAACTACTTTCTCCATCTATCATTAACCTCTTGTGCTAAATTCTTGCCTCCATAAAGTTAAACCTTTAAGCCTAAATAGACTTGTCCATGTCTAAACATGCATTCAAAATATCACTTAGGTCTATATCTCTAACATTACAGACTATTTCCTTGAAGGAAAGCTTCCCAATAATTAAAAATTACTTAAAAATAGACTGATCCCTTGAAGGACATCAATAAAAATCTAGTTTTAGACCACTCCCTTGAAGGATGGCTAAGTCAAATTTATCAAAAACAACCATTTGAAGCTTCCCTCATTGATTAGCTTCAATAACTTATCAAAATAGCAAAAGCAACAAATGACCCTATGTCAAAATAAAAGTAAGTTGTAATTGGCTTTTATAAATACCATTTGTAGACTTCCCATATTGATCAGTCTACACATTATCCCATTACACTGTAATTGACTCCTATATATGGCATTGGTAGGCTTCTCACATTGATTAGTTTACATATCATCTTAAGATATGGACTTGTCTATTATAGTTCTTTGGTCACCTATAGAAGGGTCAAGCTAACATACATTAGGTTACAATTTCACCTATTTCCCATTCAACCATCTACTCATCACCTACTTTCCCTCCACACATTTTTTCAAATCAAGGGACTATGAGCTTACTTGATGAAAAGTGATCAAGATACCCTCTTTCTCAATCAAAGCATGATCTTGTGAAGAATTTGATAAGATTATATCCACTAAGTCAACCCAACTATGTTTTCTTATTGTTAGGTCCTTGATAACCCAAAACATCATGCCTTTTCTTCGTCCTCTATTAGTTCATATAGATGTATGCCTCATAATTCTAACATCTTTCTCATATTTAGTCTATCACCTATACCTACTTTATGTGCTTTCATTACATCCATATCCTAAACATTCACAAACATGATTATCACACTATGATCCATATCCCATATATGAACCTAAACATCATGCACCTCATCATCCAAATCAACAAACAAAACCATCCTATCTATCTTCATAAACAAACACATCATCCCTCATATGCACATAAAACATTACCTAAAATTATCAATAAAATACATTTTAATTCCTTTGTATCATCATCCATATTCTCTACCTATCAAGCAACATTTCATATTATCTATCCTTAGCTCATCTCATAAACAATGGAAAATGGGCATCCTATCATTCATAAACCTTAAAAATGCAAATCATACATAGTCATCAGTATCAAAAATCATAACCTAACCATATATCCATATTCATATCCATAACTCACATTATGTCAACAAAACCACATAAACCATATCAAACACATCATAAGCACTCATCCCTATGCCACATTATAATGATGATCTAATAACCATGTCATATTTATAAATATTGTCATCTCTATCAACACTTTCACATCAAATAATCTATCACAAACATGAATCCAATATACTTAAGAACATTTGTTTCATATCCATAAATAACATCATGAATAAAACTATTAAATATCCATCTTTATATTGTATCTATCCATTTAACTAAGCACATACATCCATGAATGAAATCATAAATATCATTATTAAATCAATCATTTACATCTCTAAACTCATGCATCATTAAGCTCATGCCATCACTGTCATTTCAACATCATGAACACACATCTCATCATCATAATATACCATATCCATAACATGAACAACAATGATCAATCTACATACCCTCTCATGAGTAAAAGTCCTCATAATCATGCCACATCAGTATATAATCACTAAATAGAATAAAAAATAAAAAAATAATCATCATGCCATATAATGTCAACAATATAATCAGCATAATCAATGCATGCTCATCGTATACATCAAATAAGAAAATACATGAAATAATGTATCCATGTCTCTATCACTCATATACATCTCATGTCATCAACATGAAGATCGATATTAAAATCAAAATCATATACATAATATCATCTATCAGGCCCTTGATACACCACTACCACTAGCCCAATATACACCTACACTATCATTTGGTGGTGCGCCTTCATATCCAAGCCTATCTTAGTTTTGAGGCCCATTTTCCTAAAGTCACTATAGATGGACCACCTACTAAATTGGCCCTATAATCTCCATATCTCATCTTTGATGTTAGCTGAGCTAGCTCTATCACCACATAATATCTCAACTTCTTGATGGTGGCTAGGTACCATGTCCTCAAAATTGTGTCAAGTGGTCCTCCTACTATTGTTATTATGATTGACCCTACCATTTATCTCAATGAATCTCTCTCCCAAATAACTAAATCTAGGTAGGTCCTCACTATATCATGCTCACTAGTCAAAGTAGAAACCTACCCCTGTAAAGTGATAATGTATGCCTGTAACATGGTCACCTATCCCTGTAACCCAATAATATTTGCATGTACTACTACCAGTGCTGCCACCACCTAACTATTTTATATTGGTGCCCTTATAGGGTCCACATCTATAGGTTACTACCCCCCATCACCCCATCTGAAGTCATCTACTACATATTAAGCCTGGTACCAAGTTGTGTAGCCATCTGCCATACTAGCATCATCAATGGCTGCTCTAACTAGTAGTTCCTCATAGTCTAGTATGACATCTTATGGTTTTGGCTCTAAAATTAAAAACTTTATCTCCTCCCTCCTATATCAAAGGAAATTAGGGGGATCCCCTACACTAGTTTAAATTGTCTTTGAACTCAGTCAAAGGGGATCAACTCAGTCTCCCCATCTCTCCTCCTATGAATCCATCACCATATTTTTAAGGATAATGTGTGGTACATATGCCCAGGCCAACTATGCCAATCCACATATGACCTCCATACAATATCACCCACCACCAAACCCTCCAATGCATCTTAGAACTAGTCAATGTATCTAGCTCCTTCACTTGCCCCTGTCAAAGCATTAGTATTCCTCTATCACATGAAGCTAAATGGAAAGGCTACCTAGGTAAAACCCTACCATGGTAGCCCCAATGGTCTCATAACCTAAAGGTACTCATATTACCAATATTAAAGCACAAAACCAACACTGATCTCATACCGTTTATGTGCTTGGAAGGCCCAGAGCTCCCTATAGATCTATATTAGTAGTACTGGGGGCCATCCAAACACCATCCTCCCTAGTAGCATCTTGACCAATACCCCCAATAGCAAGTATGGAAAACATTAATGGTTCAAATATATCAATTCAAAATATATCATTACCATCATCATCATCAGTAATCATCTATCCCCTAGTACCTTCTAGTACAATGGCTTGATCCTAAACCCACTTACATGCCATCGATCATAAACTTAGTTTGATCCATATAAGAGATCCATGTGGTATTCCTACTCCTCACTCTCAATATGATAGATTTTTTCCCCTTGAATGAGTATCCATGTGATCCTAGTCACATCCTCTACCAGGATGGTCATCTCCCTAGTAGGCAACATAAAGGTGTTCATCACTGGATCCCATCTCCCAATAAGCATGACGATCATCGCAACATCCTATGATCAGTGATAATAATGAATCATGGCACCTAAGCCTATTGTCTCCATGTGCTACCACTCTTCTATGGTTATCACATATTGAACCTTAGCAAAGATCCTAGGGATTCAATCCCTCATCTAAATCTAGTCATGGCCCTGCATAATAATCATATTGGTATGAACACTTAGTTTTTTAAATCATACTCAATATCAACGTAAACCTACCATTTTCAACCTATTCCACTCTACCCCTTCACATTTCTTATCTTAACCTTAACACTCAACACAAACATCTACTTTTATCTACACAAATTTTAACACCTAAATACTTGTATCTCCAACACTAGCCATATTCTTCATAACTATCATTCGACCTATCAAACATCAACCCTAACACATCATTTTTAATCACCTACATGCTTCTACTTACTCAACTCTACATTTAACCTTTACCACCCACTTGATAGACCTCTTAAAACATTTTAACCTCTTTCCTAACCTTTATCGACCCTTTACATTAATTAACCCTTCATCCTAATTTACCAACCTTGCACACTTTAACCTTTCCAAACACTCTAAATAACACAAACTTTACAAACTAACTTAACCCACTTTATAACACCTTTCCCCAACTATCCAACTTTAATAAACCCTTTACCCCATTTCAACACTTTAACATTTCAGAATTTACAACCTTCCCACACTCTTAAACACTTTCCACAACACTCAAAAATTCACCTAACTATAATCTTTTCTATCAATATTTACCTACCCACTCCCCACACCCTTTGACAACCAATAGTTCATTAAACCATCGATGGTCCCTTAGGATCCTCTCACCCTTAGTTTTTGACCATTGGTGGTTGGGTTGAACCACCGATAGTAACTATGTGTGATCATCGATGTCAAAACCCTAATGCCATTTCCTACCTAAAAACCACAAAAATCACCTAAATCACACATTACTCTCCCTCACCCTATTATATATTCCATTACACACCCCAAAAACACTTCATATCCACATTTACCCCACTAATTTGCTTAATTTCATCAGCTTCCTAAAATTAGGGCATTATGGCCTAGGGATACTTTCACACACCCTATCTACCCCACTTCAATATACTCAATACAAAACCATAACTCACAAATTCAAATATGTTATCATTTTCATAAAAACCTCTACCTCATTATGTGATCATTTGCATGGTTAGAGTCCTCGTACCAGCACCTGGCCACATCCACATCTACCCTCCATCTAGTCAACACTCAGTCACACTCCAACATATATTCCACCACTCAATCCACTCCACCTCTATCATATCAATTACAAGAATGAAAAATTACACACAATACCCAAATCAAAAATGTCAAAATTTAAATGGTAAAATTAACATTCCATTTTACTTTTTATCTCTCATATTTTTAGGGTTTCTATTGACCAACGTGGTCAAGTTGATCATCATTAGTCAACCCTATGAAAAACACCTAATCATAGACAGTTAAGATTCCCTTTTTTTCAATTTTTTCCAATACATCCAACCTTGGTGCTAATATTTTGGGAGATCACATAATCCCTACTTCCACTAGAGCTTGTGCTTTCAAATATTACCCTTCTTCATGTATGTTCAATCAAACCACACCATGTGGTGTATCAAATTGGCATAACCCATTTGAATATTGTTGTGTAGACTAATTACCTAATGATTACCAGATTAACCAGTCTAATTAAACATTAATTTTCAACCCTAAGTGCATAATATTTTCAAGAGTGTCAGCACTATATATGCATTACTAATTCAAAAATCAACTTACTTTTCCAGTTGTAGTATAATAAATTTATGCCAAATTTACTAGATAGATATATTATGAAATTACTGTGACAAAATTATATAACTATTCCACACTTATGTATCACATATGTATCACACTTATATAATCAAAATGAATAGTAAAATCAACTTACATAACACACTAATAATTAAAGATGTTCAGGATCTTCACAGTAGCTCATTCTAAGGGGGGCCTTCCTCATTCAAAATTGAGCTCCAATCTTTTTTCAAGATAATTCACAAACTTCTTACAAATTCAAATTTCTCATTACTCAATTATAGATACAAAATATATAGTAAAAACTTCTACTATTATTTCCTCAAAATTATCTCACTCTTAATTTGATCTAGGTTCTACCTTTAAATACAAAAGCTAGTTTATTAACTCTTAACCAAAAACACCAAACTAGGAAAGAATAGAAATACTTGGAAACTACCCTAGTTAGCCTTCAAGTAGTTAGTGAGCAAAGTTACTTATTTTAGGTTTGATTGGGTTACAGACAAGACATACTATTTTGTTGTTTTATTTCCTTCTGTCTTTTCTCATTATCCTTATCTTTACCATCTTTGGTAGCACATCCAATCTCTTATTGCATATAGGGAATCCGTACAATAATTATGACTCTTCTCAATCATTAATTTGGTTTCCCAAGATAGTTAGATGTGTCTATAAAGTCTCTTCAATAATGAATCTACTTTGCATAGTAGCTAAAAATACTCTTCAGTAGCTACATGTAACTTGTAGGTGAAACATTCAGTTACTACAGTGATTTTTCAATGGCTACAGGCAACCTATAGGTGGAGCCTATAGTTGTTGTAGGCACTCTACAGTGGCTGCAGGTAATCTGTAAGTAAAACCTACATTTGTTGTGGGTATTCTACAATGACTATAGGAAACCTATAGGTAAATTTTACAGTTGCTATAGGTATTTTTTATTGGCTACATGGAACCTATAGGTGAATCCCACAGCTGTTACAATAGCCTATAGAAGCTATGGCTTTAGTAAAAAAAATAGCTTTACATGACCCTTCAAATGCTTATTAGATAAAGTCACACCAATATAATTTAATCAAGGAAAAACATCAATAGTTCATAACATAACACATATATATTAATGAACATACAAAATCATAATTTCATTCATTCATTTGCATTAGTGATGGATAATTATGATATTTACATGGAAAAGGACATAGACTAAGCATGGATGAGGCTATAACAGTAAGAAATTGGTGGCCTCATCACACCCCTTACTTAATCTCTTACTCAACCTCGAGCAAACCTTGGTTGTATTCTAAAACCATAAAAAAAATAAAGTCTAGGACCTCAAGGCAGCCTGCCCCTTCAAAGATGTAAAAACATTTATCATTCTCAATGTCACTCCATCCTTTCTTCTCTTTCTCCCTATCAGTTGGAACATTTCCCTCCCAATCAGGAATTGAGAACCAAAATATAGGGGGTTAAAACATCAAACCCAACCATTGTACTTTCCACTTATTAACAAGTTTAATATACAAATATACCCTATGGATGGCCTCCCTAAGGTTTTGAGGGGAGTATGGTTCCTTTCTTTTTAAGGCATCCAAGAGCTCTACCCATCTGTGAGAACAAGAAACAAAATTTTGCATGCCATCTCCTTCTATAAGACCCAAATAATGGTTCTGGACTTCTACCTACTTTTTGGCAACCCATTCCCGATGAGTGTCTTTATTCATAAAGGAGATTCATTCATTTATCATAGTATCTAAATACCTCTCTTCACTCCTAATCATTAGGGTAGATTATTTTTATTTTGATTGATATCCTTCCATTTGTTTTTCTCTTCCAATTTCATTTAAAACATATGAAGAAAAGTCATTTAACAGAACATCCCCCAAATAGATGTTGGGATTCCATTCTGTATCACTAGTAATAGCATATTGGTGAATGTAGAATTCACTTAGTTGGGTTTGAATATTAGGATCAGCATGTCTATACTCTTCAAAGAAAGATTTTGGGTCATATACCATATAATATTAATCATTATAAATCCTATCATACCTGAATTTCAACCATTTTTCTTCCAGGTACATGGCATATACCCTACAAGGTGGTTTGCACTCCATTAGAATTTTAGTAGTTTCATGCAATTTGCCAATATTTTCCTTCAAATAATTGATCCTAATTTTAATAAATTCTAATTTTTCTTGTAATTCATCATGTTCTTTTTATTCAACATAACCCTTGAATCTTTGCACCAATTCTTTATGGTAAGCTTCATTATTATTGATTTTTTTCTTCAAAAAAAATTAAAAGATCATTAGTCTCTACTAGAGTAGTGATCCAAAACTCAAAAGCTTTGGTTGAAAGATAATTCAAGAAACAAGAACAACACAATAAAAATAATGTTATCTCTAAGAAGAGATGTTTTATTTATCAAAATTTGTAGATTTGAATATATGCTTATCTCTGAGAAGAAATGTCTCATTTCTATTTTAGGTTACATCTTCATTTATACATATTTTGAAGGTAGGAGGAAGATGTGTAAGGTCACCAATCTCGAGGGAGATCAATTGGTTTGACTTCCATGATTTACAACAATACAAAATTTGAGAAATTACTATTTTTAGAAACTTACTATTTTTAGACTGCACTACTAAAATTGAAATTTGGGGCACTTCCATTGGGTTTTCTAAGATCAAAATCCATCAATCAAAGCTCCATGCCATCTCACCACAATATTATTTATTATATTTCCAACAGTTCAAATGTTGAGTCTATTAGAGCTATGGTGCAAAAGTTATGGCTCTTAGAAGTTCTATCATCAATTGGTGTAGAACCATCATTTGAATTATTGCCTGAAATGTTTCTCGGATCATTCATCCCTCCTTGAGAAGCAATGGTCCCCATTGTATCAAGATTTGTCATCAAGTGTGGTAGTTGTGTTTTGATTTGATTTATGATGCAAACTTGGAATGGACTATGCTTTGTGGAGCTATGTAGGGCCTAATTATTTACCATTCTATCTGACCATTAGTCTATGGATGGAAGGCTATGAACTTCTTTAGCTTGTTATCTATTTGCTTTTGTTGTGTTGTTTGTGTATTCAGGTCTATAACATTAGCCCTTTTAGATTCCTATGGCTTGACCACCATGAGAATTAATTTCTTAGCACTAATCAGGGAGATATATGTAGAAGGTGGTACCTCTAGTACCCTATAGCACCATATTCCAAGAGTGAGGGTGATCCTTTGAGTTATTGATTCATAGATGCCATATCAATTATACATGAATGGCTAACCAAAGATTACATCACAAACATCTAGATTGGCCACATCACATAAGACCTCGTCTTGGAAAGGTTTTATTACATATGAGAGAAGACATTGGTGGGTGACACAGAGGTTTCTCCCTGGACTCAACCATCCAATATTGTATGGCTTTAGGTGAGGCTTCATGGACAAATTTAGGATTTTTTAAAACATTAGCAGAGATTAAATTCTTTTGACTCCCACTATTAAGAATGAAATGCAAAGGCTTACCTTTCACCCATAATTTAGAGTGAAATAACATTTTTTTCTCGTCTAGCCTCTCCTCGTGGGTCTGTGATGAAGCAACAATGGCATTGGGCTCAGCATCTACAATCTCTTCTTCATTGTTTTTGACTTTAGGTTATGTATCAGGCAAATTAACAAATGTTGATGATTATGACTCAGAAAGTAGGGACTTGATGGCTTGACATTATTCTTTGGAGTGTGTTCCATATTTGTGGTAATCACACCATTTCTCAGTCTTCCCTTCATTTTGCTTCCAATTTTGACCCCATGTTTGACCTCCTTTGTCACTTTTCCATTTTTAAGGCTGACTCTTCATATTCATTCTTCCATGCTTTTTCTTAATCTTCACCACAAACTTGTATGCCTCACTAAGGGTTTCTAAATTGAAGAGTTCCATCTCCCCCCATAGTACCATTGTAGTCCACCACAATATTTATGAACCTTATGTTTCTCACTTTCTTAGATGCCCAATCTTGCAGATAGAGAATAAAAAATGTTAGTGTAATCTTAAATAGACTATTCTTTACCTTGGCGAAGTTATTGCCACTCTATATACAGATCATCATATGCTCCAATGGGGTAGTATTTTTCCTTTATAGCTTCTATAAAATCAACCCAGTTAGGTTCCACCTCAAGTCCAATATCATCCGTACTGAATCTCTTCTTATACACTTCCCACCAATTTTTGATAGGCAATGATGCTATCAAAAGAGCAAAAGTGATCTTCTCTTATCGGTGAATTTATTTACTAAAAAATATGAAGACAATTGATCCAACCAATTTTTTATTGCATCAGCATTAATTTTGCCTTCAAATATAGGGATATCAAAATTCACCTAAACCTTAAAGGGTGTTAGGACACTGAAATTATGTGGAAATTATGTGGGGGTGTAGATAAGGAGCTAGAATTTCTCATGGAGATTTGTTGGAAAATTTGGGTGAATTGTTGTAGCATATATGCTTATTGCTATTGGAGGGCTTCATTCACCATTTCCTTGAAAGGATCAGATGTCTTGTTGTTATCTACCATTTGAGGTTGTTTGGAGTGAATAGGTGGATAGTTTTTTGGTTCTATTTTCCACCTAAGCTTCTTGTAATTTAACCTCATTCTCAAGATCATACACTCTAAATACAAACCACTTTGATACCACTAATCTAAAACTTATAATATTTGGTTGAAAAATAATTCAAGAAACAAGAACAACACAATAACAATAATGCTATCTCTGAGAAGAGATCTTTTATTCATCAAAATTTGTAGATCTGAACATATACTTATCTCTAAGAAGAGATGTCTCATTTCCCCTTCAGGTTAAATCTTCATTTATACACATTTTGAAGGTAGGAGGAGGATTTGAAAGGTCACCAATTTTGAGGGAGATCAAGTTGTTCGACTTCCATGATTTACAACAATATAGAATTTAAGGAATTACTATTTTTACAAACTTACTATTTTTAGACTGCACTAATAAAATTGAAATTTGGGGAACTTTCATTGGGTTTTCAAGGGTCAAAATCCATCAAAAAAATCTCCATTCCATCTCACCACATTCTTATCTTTCCAATAGTTTAAATGGTAAGTTGATTGGATTTATAATGCAAAATTTATGGCTCTTGGAAGTTTCGTCATCAATTGGAGTAGAACCATCATCCGAATTATCGCCTGAAATGCTACTCGGATCAAGTAGTGACTGAAAAATCCACATCAATGACTTATTTTGTACTAGGTTTTGGTGTAGTGGGAAAGGGAGGAGAAAATATTTGATAGAAGGGTACCAAAGCTAGATCATCCTCTATTGTAAGGGCTTGTGTGACCAAGGTGGATGAGGATGCTACAAGTTCCTCCATGAATGCAACTATAGGTTCCTCCACTATCTTCTCTTTGTCCCTAGAGGGGTCTACAAACTCTATTACTCCTAGAAGCCTTTCAATGCCTCATTTAACTTTTAGTTATGTTATCTAATTTTTGAGTCTGTATATTTCCTCCATAGCTTGTTCCAATGTTTATAACTCTTGATCATGAGAAAATTTTGCTTGTTCTCTTCCTTTTTCCATAACCTCCTCTTTAATAAATTCTTATTCTCCTTTTTCCATAACCTTTCTCAATTCCTCCTCTATGTATCCAATTTTTTTGAGGAGATCAATGTCTTTCTTAGTGAATCTGGATGGAAGAAGTGGCCATTCTTCTTCTTATGTTTAGCATATCCTTCATTAGTAGACCATTCTTCTAGTTTAAATTCATCAGGGGTTTTCATAAGCCTAGGATCTTTCCTTAGTTCTTCATCATCACTGATATCTATGGTTAAGGAAGCTAAAGAGGTCTTTTTTTCTTCATCCTTTGAGATCTCCTAAAAGGAGGTCTCCTTCTTGACACCATGGGTTTCTTCCCTTTAGATTTCACTTTCCTTATAGGAGGGGTGACTGATGAATTTTTTTCTTCTTGTGTATCAATTGATAGGGGAACTTCTTCTTATCCAGTAGGAGACAATGTGGAGGAATCAACCTGAGGTGAGTACATAATGGTAAAAGTGCCATGTTATTATGGTCTTTCCTCCTCTATGTCAGAAGGGGATAAGACTAGTATTCTCCTCTTCTTCTTTCCCATAGCAATCCCAGATGAACCTTCAGTGGCTATGGGCTAACCAATAGCACTAGTGGTTCTAACATCTTCTTGAATAGTTTTTTTGATTTTCTCTTCAAGAGATTCCCTCTCGTTAGTGCCCTCTTCTTCCTAGGGTAAAATATTTTCTAGGGTCAAAAATTTCTCCCAAGTGAGGTCAGGTCTGATAGAAGTTATTCCTTGTTTAATTATGAGCCATATGAGGCAATGGTGAGATAGGGATATTTCAGTGCCTTTTTGATATTTTTTAGACATTCTTTTCAAGATATTCCATAAAAATTTGGGAACATTAATGATTCTATTGTTTCTTAAATGATTTCAAAATTTGAACTAGAGAGTGTAAATGAGGGAATACCTTCCCTCACAGATCATGTACCTAATAATATATGCAACTATTTATCTCCATTCTATATGTAGAATAAGTCTTTGCATACCTCCCTTCTTTAATACTAATCTTTCATCTTCCTAGTAGAACTGTTGCCTAGCCTCTTGGCCATTGGGCCTATCTTTCCAATTTTCTTTCATACTTGGTAGCCCAATTGCTTGGCTCACGAAAGTCTCAATAATTATAAATGTGATGCCACATACAGTGGCTTGTTTTCCATCAAAAGAACCTACAAATTATCTAGAAAGAGGTTTTGAAAAATGTTGCAACCGTTCAAAATAGGTAGTCCAACCAACTCTATGGAAGACATCCTAGCTGGTTTGGTCTTCTCATAAGTGCCTATGGTCTGAGGGATCTCTCATCAAAATAGACCCCCCCCCCCCCATTTTAAATTATCTATCATTCCCTTCAATCAATAGTCAACTATACACTCTTTGAATTTATGGAAATCTACCTACAGTAGGTTTTGGGTCTAAAATGGTGAAATATGGGGTTTACAGGTTATAGAGTTTGGTTCACAAATGACAAGTGTGAGGTTTCAAGGTTCTTATGGTGCATGAGTTTTAACTCATATCATCTCCCCCCCCACTTTATATGTCTCATTTCCTCAAGTGATGTGGATGGAGAAGGAAGTACAGCATGAGACAGGTCATTATGAGGAATAGTGCAGGTGTAGTGGTGAGGTGACAGACTTTTTAATGAATGATTAAAGTCATAATTGAATATGCTTTATTAATACTATATGGCTAGATTATAATAATGAATGACATTTTAAATGATGAAATATATAGTGTACCTTTTAATAACAATGTTTCAAATTTGACACCTAGAAAGTTGCATGTGTTAATATGCAAATATTTGTATGGGAATGATTAACAATGCAATGATTGGTTTGGCAGTTAGAACTGGAGTGAAGTGGACCCTTTATGAAAATATTGAGAGATCACCGATGGTTAGGCATTGATAATACCTATAAAACACATGCATATGATGTAGGATAGGTTGCACGGAATAAGGGTCTTAGACTTGGAGTATAAATGATTGTTGTCATACCATAAGGTGGCAATTAAAAAGTTGAGTGCTCCAAGTGATGGTTGGAAGATCCTAAGAAGGTAACTAAGGGAAATACTGGCTAATGACCTTCATTTGGATGAACCAACTAATAAGAGTTTTGATTCTATGTATGCCCTAGAGTCTTTGTGCCTAAGCTTGGCTATAGTAATTAGCAGGGTCTTCATCATGGAACCCAAACTATAAATGAATCATGATTGTCTCTGTAGGAAAAAATTTTGGTCTACAACATTTGCTCATGGAAAGGGAATTTTTATGCTTTGTTATGGCTCTATAGCTTGATATTTAGAGGTAAATTTAGGTAATATATATGACATGTGGTGCCCCAATCTTCTTGTATTCATCCATGAGGTTGTCTAATGACTTTCATGCAATGCCCAAAAGCCAATATCCAAGCCATCAATGAGAGATATAGGAGGATGTATCTTGTATTTTCTATAAAAAGGTGAAAATAGGCATGAGAGGGAACCTAAAGTAGCTACAGAGGTGCCCGTAGCAAGATACAAAGTGATGGTCAACTGTGTAGAAGGTTCCCATAATAACTTCATGAATGCACATAACATCTTCAAGAAACTTGTGTGAATAGTTGAGGTTTGAGGGATTGTCTTCTCTCTGCTTCCATCTTCATGTTCTTATTTTTAATTTTTTTTTTTACCCCTAAATGTATAGCAATTTGGTTTTTTATTTAGGCCCTTTTTATAGATCTGGGTAGCCAGCATGTTGGTTTTCTACCCAAAAGATGCCAACACCCAAAAATGGGTTTTCATTGTTGGATTTTTTTAACTCTAACTATTATTTATAGTAGAATGTTTATTCAGTGGTCCTAGCCAAGTCACCTAGAAATGTGACTTGTCAAAGACTAGTGGAAGGTCTCATTCATCATGCCAAAGGAGGGAAAGGGTGTCCTCCTTTCTTTCCTCAACTGAGTGTGGATTGGTGCTCTCATTATCTAGTGGGGCAACCTGCCTAACCAACACATCATTGTATCCATCTTATAAATGCTACCATACATGACTGGTAAATTCTTCCTAAGTAAGTGGATTTTTGTACAACTTGAGTCTATGGCCATTAACCAGTAGACAAAATCTTACTAGATCAATGGTTTAGAGTTGAACTGCTCCATTTTAAAAAATATGCTCAATCTCAAAATGACCAAGCCATCTAGTTTAGATTTTACCTATGTGGTCCTTGTCTTTAGAGTCAAAAAGAAGGGCCCAATCTTTAGTATACAATTGCTTAGTCTTAATGTGCCTGTCATGCCATCTAATATATTACTACTATATAAGTTTTGTGTTCTAAAATTCCTATTGTCTATATTCATCTAAGGCATTCAACTACAGAATCCTTTCTTTTTGGGCTTCAGATATATCCATCCCAAGTTCTAGTGTTGTCCATAAGGTCTTGTGCTCAAATTTGATGGGCAAGATAGGTTTTTTTCAATAGACCAACTCATATGGAGTGAATTCTATAGTGCTCTTCCATGTGATTCTATAAGCCCACACAGCTTTAGGAAGCCTAACCTCCCAATATTTATGAGATAGACTAATAGTCTTCATCAAAATATTTTCTAACTCCCTATTGGTGACTTCCACCTATCCATTAGACTATGAATGATATGGAGTTGATTTATTATGCCTAATATCATATTGTTGTACTAAGATAGTAATTAAATTAGTAGTAAATTGGGGTCCCTAATTAGTGACTATTTCACATGGCACACTATAGCGAGTAAATAATTCTTCATAGAGGAAAGCTACCACCTTCTCATCCCTGGCATGTGTAAGAGCCTTGACTTTCACCCATTTAGTGACATAGTTAGTACATATAACTATGTACTCTTTGTTATTGGATTTAGGATCAAAAGGTCCTATAAAGTCTAGGTCCCACTTTTCAAATGATTCAAGCACCATCTGAGGCCAAAAAGACATTTCATCTAAATGTGTGGGTCTCCTTATATGTTGACATTTATCATAATATGTCATATATCTTATTGTTTCTTTATGGAGTGAGGGGAAATAATATCATGTATTCAAAATTTTGATTGTTATACACTTGATTGAAAATTATCCTCCACAGGGTTCATCATGGCAGGCTTTGAGGATATCTAGAACTTCATCTTCTTTGAGACATCTTCTGATGATAGAGTTAGGCCCACTATAGAAAAGGAATCTAGACAACCATGAAGATCTATCACTTTTGTGAACCAATGATCTCTTTTGTTTTGGGAAAAAGTAATGTAGAAGTAACTCTATGATAAGGTAGTTATTAATATTAGCATACCAGGGTGTGGTAAGGGTGAGAGAGAATAGGTGCTCATCTATAAATAAGTCATCCAATATGGTATCCTCTTCAAGGGTTTTCAAGCATGATAAAAATTTAACCACTACATTATTCTTACCAGTCTTATCAACAATGGTGATATCAAATTCTTGTAATAATAGCAACCATCTTATCACTCTGGCTAGAACAAATGGTTTGTTCATAAGGTATCAAATGATTTCATGGTATATATGAATAAAGACCTAATACCCTGTGATGTAGTAACAGAACTTGTTGATAGCATAAACTACCGCTAAGAACATTTTTTAGTAACTGTGTAATTTAATTCTACTACCTATAGGTTTTTGCTTATAAAATAGATATCATAATTGAGTGCTTCCTATTTTTGGCCGAACATAGATCTAAAAATAGTATCTGAAGCATCTATGTGAATGTGGAAGGGAAGCTTCTAATCAAGACCATGCAGAATAGGGGTGGTGGTCAATAATTCCTTCAATTATTTGAAGGCTATATCACAAGTAGGAGTTTAGATAAATTAGCATCTTTAGCCAGAAGGGTAAATAATGGTGCCGCTACTTTACTAAAATTATTGATGAATCTCATATAGTAACTAGCATGGCCTAAAAAACTCCTAACATCTTTCTATTTTTGAAGAATAATAGGTTTTTGATGATGTTGATTTTTTCAGGGTCAACATTAATTCCTTCAATAGATACATGGTGTCCCAAGACAATACTTTTTGTCATAAGCATGTAGCATTTATTGTGGCTAAGAGACAAATGGTTCTCTTGATAATGTTGTAGCACTTCTTTTAGGTTGTTGAGGCACTCATCAAATGTCTCTCTATAGACAGTAAAGTCATCCATATAGATTTCAACACATTCATTAGCAATATCTACAAAGATACTCAAAACAACCCTTTGGAATGTAGTCAGAGTGTTCCATAGTCCAAAGGGTAATATAGCATAAGCATAATTACACCAAGGACAAGTAAAGGTGGTCTTTTTTTGGTCTTCAAGAGCAATTCTAATCTGGTTGTAACCACTGAAACCATCTAGAAAGGCAAAATATTTCTTCCCTGCTAGTGTGTCCAGCACTTGGTCAATGAAGGGTAGAGGAAAGTGATCCTTCTTGGTTGTTGTGTTAAGTTCCTTGTAATTGATGCATATACACCATTCTCTATTTTTATTTTCTACAATTACTAAAGGTGACACCCATTCATTGTCAGAGATAGGATATATAAATCCAACAGTCAAAAGTTTTTGTAATTCCTTTTTGATGATATATTGAAGATCTGGATTCATCCTACATTGTGGTTGTCTAATTGGTTGGCATTATTCTTTGATGTAAATATGATGTGTGCATAGTTCAGGGCTGATTCCTTGTATATCCTCATATTTCCATGCAAAAGCACATTGGTTAGCATGCAACATGCTGACTAGGCACTTTTTCTCATTTAATTTCAAATTGTTATTAATAAGCAATATTTTCTTTGGAGAGATTTTAATTTGTTGTGAGATTGCTTTCATTATTTTCATATTTCTAATGGATTTAGTTTGGTTTTAGCTATGAGGCAACAACTGGTATAATGTTTCCTGTACAGATGCATTAAAATTATTTAATTCCTAGAAACTAGAAAAGGAGCATTCAATACTTTATAAGTGGTTGAGATATATAAAAGGATTGTGGTAATTATGCTAAATAATATTGGAGAGAATGGTATATTCATCTTGATTAGCCAATGTGCATGTATAGTCTATGGTAAATATAGGAATCATGTAAATTTGATCTACCTCCTCTTCTTTAGCCCATAATGTAGGCTCTAGCGAAAAAACTAGTTGTGTTGGCGGATAAAGAACAAACTGCTTAGTGTGGTAACTATTGGATATCATCATGTTACATATTATAAAAATGATGAAGGCATCTATTGTGGCAAGTCAAGGTCATTCCAAGATAAGGGGGTATCCACCCAAATTAGACTTAGGCTATAACACAAAAAAATCTACAAGATACTCCCAAGAATTTACAAAAATGACAAGATCTTCAATGATTCCATCTGGTCTGACTGTAGATCTACCAACCATTTATAACATTATAGATGTGGGATAAATATTAGTTATTTGTATTTTGTGCATAGTTTCAATTGTCATTACATTTATTGCAGCTTCAGGTCAATCAATGTGTTGGATAGATGTGTTGTTCCCAAAATCTATCACTCATTTTTGGGACAGCATATGAACTATTTTGGTCCTACAGGCCAAAATTATCTATTCCCTTCTCAAAAATTCATTTTGAGCATTAAATTTCCTCATTTTTCAAGCTTTTTCAGTTAAGGGACTAGCAGGTTCAACGGGTTCAATGGCTTTAACAGGCGATTTCTCACAAAGGAACAAGTTCTCAACACTTAAGCATTTTCAAGCTTGGTCCAATGCCTCAGTTCAATCAAAAAAATTCATTAAAAAGCTTCAAAGGAAGGATTGAACCATTGAACCCCGCTTCCAAAAGGTTCAAAGGTTCAATAGGTTCAAAGGTTTAATGACATCGGCAAGCTTAAAGAGTTAAGCACTTCGACAAAAGTTCAACAAGTTCAACCACTTCAAGGTTCAACGGCTTTAAAACACTTAACGAAAAGAAGAAGGCTTGAACCATTGAACTATTAAACCTTAAATAATTTTGGTTCAAAGCTTCAATGGGTTCAATGGTTCAAAGAGACAATGAGCGGTTGGTTCAACGCGTTTGGTTCGAGTGGTCAAAAGACTTAAGCCAAAATAAAGGATTCTGATAAAGAGATTGAATTGTTGAACTATTAAACCAAAGTTGGTTCAATCAGTCGATTCAAAGGACTACCCCAAAGCTGAAGGAACAAGTGCCCTTGTGGAGGGTAGTGAACTAAAGGTAGGTGCCCTTGTAGAGGGCAGGGAACATGAGGGCAGGGAACATTGGTTCAAAGATCAAAGAGAAGGCTGAAAGGGTAAGGTTCCCTTCAAATTTTTATCTGAAGAAATTACTAAGTAAAGAAACCAAAAAAATTCCTTCGAAAAGATTTTCCATGAAATAATTTCACAAAGACAAGGTGAATTCTTTCAGACAAAATTTTTGAAGGAATTCGCCTGAAAAGAAATTCCTGAAGGAAAACAAACAAAGCCAAGGAAAGGTTTCTTTTAGAGAAATTGTCTGAAGGAATTCTTTCAGACATTTTTTATGAAGGAATTTGTTTGAAAGGAATTGAAGCCTGAAGGCCGCCCGAAGGACCCCGAAGGGTAGGTACCCTTTTGGGGGGCTCTCGGTACCCACAAAATGGACATTTATCAAAGACCTGAAGGGATACCTTCCCTTTGGGGTGTTCTAAAGGCTTGATAAAGGCAGAAAAAAGCTTTGAAAGACTTAAACAAAAGAAGACTTCAAAGAACAAGGATTGAACTATTGAACCTTAAACCAAATGGTTCAACGGGTTCAAGGGTTCAACCAATTCAAAAGTTCGAATGACTTAGCCAAAACAAAGAATGTTGAGAAAGAGAATGAACCACTGAATTGATTGAACCTTGAACCAAAAGAGTTTAAAGTTCAATAGTTCATAAGTTCAAAGGTTCAAAGAAAGCTCAAGGTAAAGGAAAGAAATGGATGATTCCAGAGACTAGTTTAAGGAGACGGTTCAACTAAAGAGCAAGAAAGTGATTGAACCAGGGAAGCGATTGAACCAGGGAAGTGATGGAATAGAGGAACTAAAAAAGACTACCTGAACTATTGAACTATTGAACAAATAAACTTTCAAAGGTTCATGGTTCAATATGGTTCAAGCAACTAACAACCATTGATGTCCCTGTGGATGTCAAATTTAAGGTAATGGAAAATTTGTTAATTTTCAAATATAGAGTGGAACTTGAAGGATGAACCAAGTGACTAGCTGAAGAAGATAGCCTGAGAGCTCCAATTACAGCAAGAAAGAAGAGAAGGCTATAGAAGATATTGAAATATGTACAAGAGAGTTATTTTTGGTAGGTGAAACAGTCAACCAAGTAGTTAAGGCATGCCATAGTTAAGGAGGAGACATATAAGATGAATGGGCATACCATAGTTAAGGCAATGCATTGTTCCAAGCATGGCCCCTTGACAGAACTGAAAATGCATTTAAAGCATTGAATGCAATATGGGCCATTCCATGAAAAAAAGTGCCAAGCCTTTCTTGGCTGCCATATATTGTAATCTCTTATTTTATGCAAGGGAGATCTTTCCAATACAAAATCAAAACTCTGCCCAAATTGAAAGGTGATACTGAGACTTTGAGCTCAGATTGTTGATCATATTACTTTATCTGAATGAGAAAGCAAGTGACTTTCAGAATTTGTGCTGTTATAGTTTGTGTTATTTTAGGAAATTATTCTTATGTCTATTTCCTAGGAGCATTCTTGTTTATTTAATTTAATAAGCAGAACTAGTGGAAGTAATCAGGAAGATGTCCTGAAGCCAGTTGTGAAAAGACTTTATGATGTCATAGTTGTCTTCAGTGTGTTTTTAGTTTCTTTCTGTGTAAAGGATCTTGTGATGACTTTGTGCCCCCATTATCCTTTGTATTTCACTCTTTGGGCAGTTGAGGTGGAGACTTTGTGTTCCATTTCATCCTATTGGTTACTGCACCCTTGTTACCTATTAGTTACCCACCAGAAAAAAATCTTGCACCCAACTGCAAGACCACTTCTGAAAGAAGAGAAGTGCCTTTAGTATTATCACCAAATTTTCTCCTTTGTCTATGAACATCATCTCTAAAAAAAGAGAGATGGATGGTGTAGTCCTGCCCCTGAGTGTTACTTTCTGCTTATATATATTTATAGCTCCTCATATTTATAGGGAACCTCCCCTTAATGAGAGGAGAGATTTGTCCACCTCTGATGTGGTAAACCTGCACATTTGGCTGACCAATCTCCCTTGCTATGGTTAAAGAGACCTATTTTGCTCATCAGTTAGCTGTTGACAAAATATTCACCTAATAGCTTTTTGGTGACTCTGCTGGGGAATGATGTGCATTTCTTACCCTTATCCATTATATACTCTGGTGACTCTAGTCTATGTCTTACCCATTATCATTATAGCCTTACCAATTTCCTCTAGCTCCATGCTAACAATTTTTTGGTGACTCTACTGGGGAAGAGCGTGCAATTTAAAGCCTCAAGCTTCAAGCTAAAGCAGGATCAATTCTTTTCCATTTTTATTATACAATCTAGCAACTCCACTCTATACTAGAAGCCAGAGAGCCCAAAGTGTTGTTGACCCTATTTTTGAGTTGGTGCAGTAGGGCAATTTCAATTTGTTCCCTCCTCAACTTCAAGTTCAACAATCCAAGAGTGTTCCTCCTACCCATACCAGGTCACCAACATAAGGTAGAGCTTCTTTTTCTATTGTTAGCAGAGCTTTGCCTATACATACCCCACCCAAATTTTTTATTCCCCTTTTTCATAATCAAATCATGGTAGTTCAAGGCCCATGGAGTAACTCTTTTGGTCCACTCAATCTTATTCCACCTCTACATGAGCTTCCACACAGTTCAAGGAAGAATTTCTCTAGATTCTTTGTTGATGGGAGAGTTCATCCTGATGAACATATTACAGCCTTGAGCATAGCCTGTGGCATGATAGGTGTGGAATTTGAAGATGTAACTATCAGGCTATTTACAAAAACACTACAAGGCACTATTGCATACCAGTTTTACCATTTGCAGGCTAGGTTAGTGACTGACTGGGACACTCTTAAAGCTAAATTTGAAGCCAGGTTCAAGCCTATAGAATATGTCCATGCCTTGTTGGCCCATCTCACACAAATGAAGAAAGAACCTCATGAACCTATGAGGGACTTCATTTCCAAGTTTGACAAGTTGAGGAATAAGATTCTTGCAATTGTTCAGCCAACAACTGAGAATCTTAAATACTTCTTCATCAACTAACAGTTGCCTAAAGTGAGTTTTTTGTTGAGATGTGCTAGCCACATAGACCTTGTTACTGCTCAAGATTTAGCTATTGAGGTAGAAGATGACCTTATCTTGATAGGAAAGATAAGGAGAGATCCTAACAGAGGTAAATCCTCTTCATCTTGTAAATACTCACCTACAGTCACCACAGATCTAATGGTGCAAAAGCTGACAAATAAGCTGCTAGCTCTTAGAAAGTAAATGGTGCAAGGGATGTCTTCTTCCCCTTCATACAGAGATGTACCAAGGAGGACATTTCCCAATCAGTCATACCAAGGCAATGCTACCAAGAATCAAGGGCAAATAAATCATCTTCCTCCCCCATGGGGGAACCTTGCCATTGAAGTACCTCTAACCAATTCAGTAGTTAGATATCTTGAAGTAGAATCAGATTTCTCCTTCCAGTCTAAATTAAACCTAGAAGATGATGTTAATCTCTTCACAAAGGAAGAAGAAGAATTAGCGAGCGACTCCAACATTAGTTTTTTGAATTACCAAGATGAACCCAAAAGTGAAGGTAAAGTAGCTAAGGGATCATACGCTGTGTTCACTCAATCCAAGAATCAGTCAGTCTAGCAAATTGATAAAGAAAAGATAGAGTGACCTCAACCAGTAATTTCAATTACTAAGTGGAGAACCACTCTACCTTTCTAGCCAAAGGACCTGGTGATTGCAAGAAAGGTAAGTACATCAAACATCCCTACACCTTCTACTTCAAATTCATAGACTAGTCTTCCCCCTCCAAAAAACTAAAAGGATGAACTCCCATCCTCTATTCTTAATTTATTTTAGACATTTGACATAATTGACCATATAAAAAAAATTAAAATTCAAATGTCTAAATTTGAATTCTTGTAATCTAACCCTGAGCAGTTAGATAAGTTGGTTCAATGTGTAAAGAACTAAGTCATCCCTGTAGGACAAGAAATTCTAAAGGTAACTCATGATTCCCCCAAGAACACATCCACCAGAAATAACCTTGTCATTACTCTTGCTGCTCCTAAGAGGATTGAACCATTTTATGTCTCCCTACTGATAAATAGACACCAACTAAATAATTGCATCATAGATTCTAGTGCATCTGAAAATGTCATGCCTACCAAAGTGGCAAAATCCCTTGGTCTCAAATTGACCAAGACAATTGTGAGATGTTTCTCCATGGAGAAAAAATAAGTGCCACTACTAGGACAAATCAAGGATGCCTAATTTACATTTACAGCATTCCCAAACAAGAGAATCAAGATGACTGTCCTGGTGGTTGATATCTCAGCATCATATGGCATCCTTCTTGGGAATAATTTATGTAAGGATGTTGGTGGTGAATTAAGCATGAACCTATCTGAGGAAAGAATCCCAATCAAAGGTGTTATGCAGAGATTAGTTCCTAAGAAGGAAGTAAAATACGTGGTCACTCAAACATCAGCACTTGAAGCTCAAATTCTATTTGAGTCTTTAGGGATGGGTAATTAATTCTTATCCATAGAAGAAGTTTATGAGATGTCTTAGGAAGCTCCTAAAGGTGACAATCTAAAAATTAGTTCATACATATCAACAGAAGATAGGATGGAGCATGGTGTAAGTGTAGAAGAATCTCTCCCTCCAAACGAAGAAGAATCTAAGAAAAAATTAGTATGAATTCTAGAATTTGATGGTAGCTGCTCCTCTACCAATTTAGGAGCTATAATTTTGTTGATATCTCCTCAAGGAGATATTTTTCCTTCTTCATACAAGTTTTAGTTTAGCAACACTAATAACACATCTAAGTACGAATCTCTATTACTTAGATTGAAGGTTGCTCGAGACAAAGACATCAAACTCCTTCATGCCAAAGGAGATGCTGAAATAGTGGTGTGTCAGGTAAGGAACTTGTATCAAACTAAAAATGAGAGATTACACCACTACCACAATCTAGTCTAAGATCAAATTGAAATCTTTGATGCTTTCAGTATCTCTGCCATACCCAGAGAATTTAATGACTGAGCTGATGTACTAGCTATTTTAGCAACTCTTTTGGTTCTTCATCCTAATTTTAAATGAGATAGGTACACTATTGAACTGGTCTTTCAACCAAGTGTGCCTAACAATGCCAATCATTGTCAAGTGTTCAATAGTGACAACTAAATCATTGCCTTCTTGGAGCAAAAATATAGCTTTGAAAAACTTCATTTTGAAGGTAGTGAGCCTCACAAGTTTAAACTAACCCCTCAATCAAGTGCAGACACAGGTGAAGAATTCATGCAACTTAAAGGGAATAAAATTCCCAAAGCCCTGATTTCCCTTGAGAAGATGTTTGAAAAACATGACAGGTTCATCAAACAACAACAAACGGATTCAAACTCCTCCTAGGAGTTTGATCAAATAAATATGGGTACCAAAGAAAATCTCAAGATGGTGAACATTGGAAAGTGCTACACTCAGAAAGAGAAGTTAAAATTCACTACTCTATGTAGCCAGTACATGGATGTCTTAGCATACTCCTATGATGATCTGAAGTCACTCATGCCTGAAAAAATATGCCATAAGATTCCTCTCAAGAGTGATTCGGTACCTTACAAGCAAAAATCTAGGTAGTATAATCTGAAGATATCAGGTATTATTCTATCTGAAATACAGAAAATGCTGAATGTTAGGATAATTTTCTCAATCCATCATTCTACATAGATTGCAAATATAGTACCTATGAGGAAGAAGAATGGTGAAATTTGCCTCTATGTGGACTTCAAAAATTTAAATCAGTCATTCTTAAAGGATAAATATCATCTGCCCATCATGGATCAAGTCCTTTAGATAATAACTGGTTCAAAGATGTTATCAATGTTAGATGGGTTCTTAGGATACAATCAAGTTGAAGTTGGTGAAGCAGACCAACATAAAACTACCTTCACCACGCCTTGAGGCAACTTTGCATATCGAAGAATGCCTTTTGGCCTGATAAATGTTGGCACCACCTTCCAAAGAGTCATAGACCTTGCTTTCAAAGATGAAATGGGTAAGTTCATTATAGTATACTTGGATGATTTAACAGTCTTTTCTGAACATCACCTTAACCATATGCACCATTTGTAACAAGTGTTGGAACGCTACTGCTAGAATAGAATTTCTCTAAATCCCAAGAAGTCTATTTTTGGAGTAATAGAGGGGAAACTTCTCAGACACAATATATCTTGAGAAGGCATAAAGATTGACTCAAAAAGAGTCAAGTCCATTTAGGATCTTAATTTACCCATAAGTAAGACTGAAGTTCACTCTTTCTTCAAAAAAGTGAATTTTTTATGAAGGTTTATCCCCGAGTTTGCTGAGAAGACTCGCCATATTGTAAATATGATGAAGGGAAAGGCCACTTTTAGCTAGACTGAAGAAGGCAAATTGGCATTCTGAGACATCAAGACAGCTATTACCCAAACCTCAATTCTAGTTTGTCTAGATTATACCAAAGATTTTACCATGTACAGTTATGCTTTCGAGCACATGCTTTTAGTAATTTTGGTTTAACAAAACTACGAAGGTGTGGAATCTCCCATTTCTTTCATGAGTTGTCCTCTCAAATCTCATGAGTTGAAGTACTCAAACATGGAGAAGCATGCTTATGTAGTGATAAAGGCAGTGAAGCATTTCCACTTTTACATCTTAAATTCACACACTACTACCCTAGTTCCTGACACCACAGTCAAATCCATATTAACTCATCAAGAGTTTAGAATGAAAAGAGGCAATTAGATTGCTAAAATCTTTGAGTTTGATCTAGTCATCAAACCAATGAAGCTGGTGCAGGGAAGGGGCCTATGCCAATTGATTGCTAACAACATACTAGAAGAAATAGAGCATGGAGAAGAATAAATTGAAGACACACCAACAATATTTTTTGTCTCCACCACAAATGAGTGTTATTCAAATATTTCTCATTTCCTTACTTATGGTGAGTGTTTTGCTCACCTATCTCATAAAGAAAGGAAGACTGTCAGGTTAAAAGCTACCAATTTTGTCCTCTAGGACAATGGCCTATATAAGAGGAACCTTGATGGAGTGTTCCTTCGCTGCGTGGATAAAGAGCAACAGAACCAACTTTTGAAGTCCTTCCATAATCTCACCTATAGAGGATATTTTTTGCTCTTATAACTGCTTATAAGATTCTGTGAGCCAGGTATTACTGGCCTAATCTATTTCAAGATGCATACAAATAGGTACATAGATGTGAACTATGCCAACAATTCATTGAAAGACTCAAATTAGCTGCTCTACCTCTTAAACTAGTGGTGATAGAAGAGCCATTTCAACAATGGAAAATCAATTTCATTGGTGTTGTTAACCCATCTTCAAGTGCTGGACATGATTATGTCCTCACAGCCATAGATTACTTCACCAAGTGGGTGGAATCTATTCTAACCAAGCAGGCCACTTCAGAAGTAGTGTGCAATTTCTTTAAAGAGAACATAATTTCCAAGTTTGGGGTCCCAACCAAGATTGTCATAGATAATGCATCTTGTTTCTCTTCCTAAGAGATTACTCAGTTCTATTTTTACTATGGGATTACCCTCTACCACTTTTCTGATTATTTTTCACAAGGGAATGGCCAAACTGAATCAAGCAATAAAAACCTGGTGACCATCATCAAGAAGTTGGTGGATGACAACCAATGAATATGGCATAAAGCATTGGTTGATGCTTTATGGGCAGACATAATTACACCCAAAAGAGCAATTGGTATGTCACCTTTCCAACTTTTTTATGGTCTTAATGTTGAAATACCAATCACCTTAGAATTGCCAGCATTGAAATTAGCTAAGACATTCGAGAATTAGACATATGAAAGCTCCATTGATAAGAGACTCATGTGCTTGACTGAGTTAGATGAACAACGAACTATGGTGGTGGATTGAATTGTTGCACATCAAAGTCTGGTGAAGAAGTTCTTTGACCAGAAAGCAAAGAATTATGATTTCTAGATTGGAAATCAAGTCTTATTGTGGGACAAGAGAAGAGAATCAAAGGGAATGCATGAAAAATTTGAATCCCTTTGGAGGGGCCCTTTTACTATCCATCAACTCAATGGTGAAAACAATTTCTTGTTGAAATATCAAGATAGCACACCCTTTTCTCTGTCACACAATGGGCAACATCTGAAGCACTTCAATTCTTGAAGTATCAAATAAGATCATCTGTACATATGTATATTTGTATAATCTTTAGTTCTATTTTGTGCTTTTTATTTTCATTTTTATATCACCTTTCTTTTTGGTAGCATGACTTCGTAGCCCAATGGCATACTTAACGACACTAAAGATTCTAGTTTCTACTCCCCTTAGCTATTCCAAGTTTTTAACTGAATGAAGTTTCCCAACTAGAGCCAGCTGTTGTTCCCAAAATATGTCACTCATTTTTGGGACAACATATGAACTATTTTGGTCCTGTAGGCCAAAATTATCTCTTCTCTTCTCAAAAATTCATTTTGAGCATTCAAATTCCTCATTTTCAGTTAAGGGACTAACAGGTTCAACAAGTTCAATGGCTTCAATAGGTGATTTCTCACAAAAGAATAAGTTCTCAACACTTAGGCATTTTTAAGCTTGGTTCAATGCCTCAATTTAATCAAAAATGTTCATCGACAAGCTTCAAAGGAAGGATTAAACTATTGAACCATTGAACCATTGAACCCCGCTTCCAAAAGGTTCAAAGGTTCAACAGGTTCAAAGGTTCAACGACGTCAGCAAGCTTAAAGAGTTAAGTGCTTTGTCAAAAGTTTAATAAGTTCAACCACTTCAAGGTTCAATGACTTCAAAACACTTAATGAAAATAAGAAGGCTTGAACCATTGAACCGTTGAACCTTGAACCATTTCAATTCAAAGGTTTAATGGGTTCAATGGTTCAAAGGTTAAATGAGTGGTTGGTTCAACACATTTAGTTTGAGTGGTCAAAAGACTTAAGCCAAAACAAAGGATTTTGATAAAAAAATTGAATCGTTGAACTATTGAACCAAAGTTGGTTCAATCGATCAATTTAAAGGACTGCCCCAAAGTTGAAGGAATAAGTACCCTTGCAGAGGGTAGTGAACTAAAGGTAGGTGCCCTTGTGGAGGGTAGGGAACATTGGTTCAAAGATCAAAGAGAAGGCTGAAAAGGTAAGGTTCCTTTTCGATTTTTATCTAAAGAAATTACTAAGGAACCAAAAGAGTTCCTTTGGAAAGATTTTCCACAGAAGAATTTCATAAAGACAAGGTGAATTCTTTCAGATAAAAAGTCTAAAATAATTCCTTCAGACTTTTGTCTGAATAAATTTGCCCGAAAGGAAAAGCCCAAAGGAAAGCAGACAAAGCCAAGGAAAGGTTTTCTTCAGACAAATTTTTTGAAGGAATTCATTCGGACATTTTTTCCAAAGAAATTCACCCGAAAGGAATTAAAGCCCGAAGGCCACTCGAAAGACCCCAAAGGGTAGGTACCCTTGCGGGGGGCTCTCAGCACCCACAAAATGGGCCTTTCTCAAAGACCTGAAGGGACACCTTCCCTTCAGGTTGTTCCACAGGCTTGATAAAGATGAAGAAAAAAGCTTCAAAATACTTAAACAAAAGAAGACTTCAAAGAATAAGGATTGAATTATTGAACCTTGAACCAAATGGTTCAACGGGTTCAAGGGTTCAAAGGTTCAACCAGTTCAATAAAGTTCGAATGGCTTAACCAAAACATAGAATGCTGAGAAAGAGAATGAACCACTGAACTGATTGAACCTTGAACCAAAAAAGTTTAAAGTTTAATGGTTCAAAAGTTCAAAGGTTAAAAGAAAGCTCCAAGCAAAAGAAAGAAATGGATGATTCCAGAGACCAGTTCAAGGAGATGGTTCAACCAAAGAGTAAGAAAACAATTGAACCAGGGAAGTGATTGAACTAGGGAAGTAATGGAATAGAGGAACTGACAAAGACTACCTAAATCATTGAACTATTAAACCAATGAACTTTCAAAGGTTCATGGTTCAATATGGTTCAAACAACCAACAACCATTGACATCCCCATGGACGTCAAATTTAAGGTAATGGAATATCTGTTAATTTTCAAATATAGAGCGAAACTTGAAGGATGAAACAAGTGACCAGCTAAAGAAGATAGCCCGAGAGCTCCAATTATATCAAGAAAGAAGAGAAGGCTATAGAAGATATTGAAATATCTACAAGATAGTTATTTTTGGTAGGTGAAACAGTCGACCAAGTTGTCATATGAGCACACTAAATCAAGGACGTGGCCTATTTTTTCTTCCATGAAGTAAAGGCAAACTGGATAGTTGCACAGACATCAGAAAAAGGACCAGACAACTCATGCTAAAGAAGAGACATATAAGATGAATGGGCACTCCATAGTTAAGGCAATGCACTATTCCAAGCATGGCCCCTTGATAGAACTGAAAATGCATTCAAAGCATTAAATGCAGTATGGGTTGTTCCATGAAAAAAAGCACCAAGCCTTTCTTGGTTGCCATATATTGTAATCTCTTATTTTATACAAGGGAGATCTTTCCAATACAGAAGCAAAACTCTGTCCAAAATGAAAGGTGATTACTGAGATTTTGAGCTCAGATTGTTGATCATATTACTTTATCTGAATGAGAAAGCAAGTGACTTTCAGAATTTGTGCTGTTATAGTTTTTGTTATTTTAGGAAATTATTCTTATGTCTATTTCCTAGGAGCATTCTTGTTTATTTAATTTAATAAGTAGAACTAGTGGAAGTAATCAGGAAGATGTCCTGAAGCCAGTTGTGAAAAGACTTCATGCTGTCATAGTTGTCTTCAGTGTGTTTTTAGTTTCTTTCTGTGTAAAGGATCTTGTGATGACTTTGTGCCCCCATTATCCTTCATATTTCACTCTTTGGGCAGTTGAAGTGGAGACTTTGTGTTCCATTTCATCCTGTTGATTACTGCTCCCTTGTTACCTATTGGTTACCCACTAGAAAGCACTACTGCACCCAGATGTACGACCACTTTTGAAAGAAGAGAAGTGCCTTTAGTATTATCACTAGGATTTCTCTTTTGTTTGTGAACATCATCTCTGAAAAAAAAGAGATGGTGTAGTCCTACCCCTGAGTGTTACTTTCTACTTATATATATAGTATATAGCTCCTCATATTTATAGGGAACCTCCCCTTGATGAGAGGAGAGATTTGTCTACCTCTGACGTGGTAAACCTGCACATGTAGTTAACCAATCTCCCTTGTTGTGGTTGAAGAGACCTATTTTGCTCATTAGTTAGCTATTGACAAAATATTCACCCAACAAGCTGCTAGTCATGGAGTTGGATTGTTACTACTGGGCATCTAGGATTTGAATTATTTTTTGGTAGGGCATTCCCAACATGATGTCTGCTAGCTGGCAATTCACATGCATAGTATTGGGATATTTTTTCTTCTTTATAAATTTTTGTAGATAGAGGTCTCTAACAACTTTGAAATATATGGGTATATCTTTGATGGCTTAGAATAGAGGGACTTTGATGTAAAGGTTCTTAATTTATCCCATGAAATCAAACTTAGGTTTAATAATATGGTGTTGAAGGCTAAGAGGTTCTAGAAATGGTGGGGTTGTTTTATCAATAACTTTATATACTAGTTTAGAGAGTTTTTGAGGTGATGGAGGTGGGTTAGCATATTCTTTTGGGGTTTCATCATCTAACTCCCTTATTATGGGTGGTGTTGGGGGTGGTAGAACCTTCCCTGAATAGAGGTAAACTTCACTGATATTCATTGCATCAAACTCAGTATTAAATGTGGATTGCACTGATTTATTTATAAGATTATAAATGGGTTAGATAGGTAACTGGTTAGGCTTAGGTGCAGCTTGCATATTAGGTATAAGAGCAAGATGTTGTTATTTCTATTGTGGAGGACATCCTCTTGGAGAGATACCGCATAGTTGGTTAGGTATCTAGGGCTATTGCCACTTGTTTTTAAAGGGTGGGCCTTAAGGTGGTTGCCAAGCTTGTATCCAAGATGGGAATACATTTTATGAAAGCTTCCAAAAGGTGGTGGGGTAGCTTTCTTAAGGTGACTGCCAGCTAGAATTAGGAGGTGGAATGTTCATCCAAGGGCTAATCCAATTGGGAGTAGCATTTGAAAATTGTGAATTAAAGGATGTAGAATTTGAAAAAGGTGGATTTTGTCCCATACATTGATAAGGTAGTCATTGAACCCATAGCCTTCTTTATGCAACATATAAAAATTGATCACTATCTCCTCTTATAGTGTGTAGCTCTACTATTTTTGGTTCTTCAACTATTATGTGAGCTACTTTAGGCTGAACCTCATGACATCTATAATCAACCTTTTTCTTCTTACAGTTTGGACAATAAATGGTCAAGGCTTGATCCAAAGCTACTTGTTTTTGTCTTGAGTGCATGATGTCTAGTTGGGTGGCCAAATGGCTAATGATATCCTATTTTATATCTTGTAATAGGTTACTAACCTCAATTTTTGATATGTTATTTATAGCTACCAATGGGAGCTTACTATCCTTGAATTTGTTTATGGTAGATCTAGAATAATTCTTTCTCAACTCTTTGATATCTAAGAATGGTAGGTGAGAAATATCGCATCCACTCATTAGGTCTAAGGCTTCTAGACAATCTTTTTTGACTCTTTTCAAGAAGATGAGTTTCAAAGGTTCTTTCCAAGTGCACTTTTCTTGAGTTTTTATACACTGAACATGAACCATTCAACATAATCCTCCAAGGATTCATCCCCCTCCTGAGTGATTATGAAGATGTCATTTTTTTAATAACTTCTTCCTCTTCCATATTCCTAATACTTGGTCAAAATTTTCTTTTTCATGTCCTCCCAAGTGTGGACAAAATTAATACCCAATCCCATAAACTAGTGAAGTGTTGAGTCTTTAACAATATCCATAAAAAATTTCAATTTTTATGCATCCTTCCTGTAGTCATAGCTTCTACAAAGGATATCAAATTTGAACAAGAATGTGTTTGAGTCTTCTGATAATTTACCTCTAAAATTGGGCAAGGCTGAGGGTAGGATGTTTTTCATTTTTGTTGTGTGTATTGCATCTAGAAT
This sequence comes from Torreya grandis, assembly GCA_037957365.1. Lineage (NCBI taxonomy): Eukaryota > Viridiplantae > Streptophyta > Pinopsida > Cupressales > Taxaceae > Torreya > Torreya grandis. The sequence goes on along the minus strand of JARHVA010001158.1, from coordinate 3,300,787 downwards.
AAAAAATTCAAAAGTAACTATGTCTGGAGTCCCATTATCTTCCACAAAATATCCTTCTCTACTCATGATCGATTTTCTTGTGATATGGATACCAAAGGTACTCAGTATCTCATCCTTAAACTCTATTTCAATACCTTGATCAACATAATAATAAACATTTATTTATTGATTCTTAGTCTTCTTAGTGGATGAAGGATCTAAATATTCTCCTAAGCTTTATTTGATTTGATCAAGAAAGCCTTGCTAAAATTTTGTAAATATGTTACTTTTTAAAGTGTCTAGTTCATGTAGTTCTTCTCCTTCATTCCTTCTTACCAACTCAGCTAATACTTCTACTTCTATTTCCTTTCTTAGAGCTAATAGCGCTTCTTTTTCAAGCTACCTCCATTTTTTAGTGTTCTTTTCTTCAAGAGCCTTCCAATTTATAGTATATCTTTCAACAGGGTTCTTAATTGTTGCATGTATTTGTGGTTCTTTCCTACCAGCAACTTGTGGCGTATTTGGCAGGAATCTCCCTTGAGAATCTCTTTCTCTCTGTTTAAACATTATGTCACTCCTTCAACTGTCATGTCCCTTCCTACATAGAGTTAGTTTTTTTCTTTTTGTTTCAAAAGGGGTTATTTTAGACCAATTTTTTTAAAAAAATTGAAATAAAAGAATGTTGAAATCAAAACAACAGTAATTGAAATTTTACTTATAGAAAGCAATAAAAAATAACTATTGAAAGCTAAAAAAATTATTCTAGAAATCACGAAAATTTGTTCTAAAAAGAAAGAAAATTTAAATCACACTTTGCCAAAAATAAATCACTTTTACAAGAAATAAGTTCTAGAAATAATAAGTAACTTATACATTATTTACTTCTAAAAACTTAGACATCTAGCATAAGACACTATAGTGCCCTCACTCAACTTGTCTGACTAGAACTATATGTCCAAGAACTTAGACAGTTGGCGTAAGATATCACAATGTCCTCACTTGACTTGTCCGGCTGGGTAGAACTGTGTATTAACCAAAAAACAAATTAATGATTGATTTTAGAAATAATAATTGACACCCTCCTTAGAAATGATACTAAAATGTTGTGTAGACTAATTACCCAATGATTACTAGATTTGTCAGTCTCATTAAACATTAATTATCAACCCTGGATACATAAGCTTTTCAAGAGTGTCAACATTATATATGCATTATTGATTTAAAAATCAACTTGTTTTTTTAGTTGTAGTAAAATAAATTTATTCTAAATTTACCAGATAGATATATTATGAAATGTCTATGACATAATTATAGAACTATTCCACACTTATGTATCACACATGCATCACACTTATATAATCAAATTGAATAGTAAAATCAACTTACACAACACACTAATAATTAAAGAGGATCAAGATGTTCATAGTAGCTTGTTTCGAGGGTTCCCTTCCTCATTTAGAACTGAGCTTTAATGTTTTTTTGAGATAATTCACAAACTTCTTACAAATTCAACTTTCTCATTACTCAATTCTGGATAAAAAGGATATGGTAAAACCTTCTACTATTATTTCCTCAAAATTATTTCACTCTTAATCTGATCTAGGTTCTATCTTTAAATAGAAAAGGTAGTTTATTAACTCTTAATTAAAAACACCAAACTAAGAAAGAATATAAATACATGGAAACTACCCCAATCAACCTTCAAGTAGTTAGTAACTGAAGTTACTTGTTTTAGGTTTGACTAGGTTAGAGATAAGGCATATTTTTTTATTGTTTATTTTCTTTTATCTTTTCTCATTATCCTTGTCTTTACTATCTTTGGAAACACATCCAATCTCTCCTTGCATATAAGGAATCCATACAATAATTATGACTCTTCCCAATCATTTATTTGGTTTCCCAAGATAGTTGGATGTGTCTACAAGGTCTCTTCAATAATGACTTTGCTTTGTATAGTGGTGGTAGGCACTCTTCAGTAGCTACATACAACCTATAGGTGAAACTTTTAGTTGTTTTGAGAATTTTTCAATGGTTTTAGGTAAACTGTAGGTGGAGCCTATAGTTGCTACAGGCACTCTACAATGGCTACAAGTAATCTATAGATAAATCCTACATTTATTATGGGTATTCTAAAATTACTGCAGACAACGTATAGGTGAATCCTATAGTTGTTGTGGGCACTCTACATTGGCTTCATATAACCTATAGGTGAAGCCCATAGTTGCTACAACAACCTGTAGAAGCTATGGCTTTAGCAAGAATCTGTAGCTTTACATGACCCTTCAAATGATTGTTAGATAAAGTCACACAAATATAATTCAATTAAAGAAAAGCATCAATAATTCATAATGTAACACATATATATTAATGAACATACAAAATTATAACTTCATTCATTCATTTGCATTAGTGACAGATAGTTATGAGATTTACATAGAAAAGGACATAGACTAAGCATGGATGAAGCTATAATAATAATCAATTGGTGGCCTCATCAAATATCACTAACCAAATTTAGAAGAACTACATTTGACCTAAAGTTATTTTTAGATTTTGTGTTCATAGAACTATGTAAGCAGCATCCACTTGCCTAATGAATTTAGAATTAGCTCAGCCATCCCTTCCAATCCATACCCAACTAATTAACTATCACACCACATCCACCTCAATGTTGGTCATTCTTGACCCAAATAATTTGCATGATTTGTGATGACTTTGTATGGTCACTTTGATCACACTAACCAACCTTGCCATGTTGAAATTTGAAACTTTGCACCACCTCATACATGACTTGACCAATTATGTTATTTTGTAGGATCACTTCCTACCCTAGATACTTGTGACCAACACTAACCCTATATAGATAGCTTGATATGCCTAACTCGATCAACTATGACCAACATTGTGGACTGATCAACCCTATCACATATCCCTCTAGAATCAACCTTATTTTTACCAATATTAAAAACTTTAGTCTTTACGTGATCTTGACTATCACCCTTAGTTGTATTTTATGACATATTTACATCTTAAATGCCCAACCTTTTTAATTTTTTTATGTCACCCACCTCATGACTACCAAGTTACCATTTATTAAACCCCAACCTAATTTCACTTTTACCTCATCAACTCTTGTTTTGAAGGGGAACACCTCCTCCCATACTCGAGGCAATCAAACTTTGAACAACCATCTATTTTTATTCTATAGCTTGTTAGATCAAATTCACACAACAAAAAGGGGAAAAATATAGACACTCAAAAATTGCACACAACATCTTTCGATGTCAAACTACCTTGGGATACTTGGATGAAGACAACCAGAGGACGTTCTATTCTGCTTTATCGAGTGGTCAAAAGGGGTCAACTGAGCCATCAAGGTGAGTGGCTCACAGAGAATCAAATCAAGAAACAACTACCACACCTGATGGGGAGTATTGATGCAATGGGGACCATTGCTTTTCAAGGAGGGAGGAATGATCCAGGCATCAATTTAGGCGACAATTCGGGTGACAGTTCCACCCCAATTGATGACGGAACTTCCGGGAGCCATAACTTTTGCACCGTAGCTCCAATTGACTCGCCGTTTGAACCGTTGGAAAGCTAAGAATGAGGGGAACGTCTTGAAATGGCATTGAGCTTTGATCAATGAAGTTTGACCCCTGAAAACCCAACGGAAGTGCCTCAAATTTCAATTTTAATAATGCTGTCTAAAAATAGTAAGTTTCTAAAAATAGTAATTCCTCGAATTATGTATTGTTTTAAATATTGGAAGCCGTACCACTTCATCTCCCTCGAGATTGGTGACCTTCCACATCCTTCCCATGCTTTCAAATTGTGTATAAAAGAAGAGGTAACCTGAAATGTGAAGACAGACATCTCTTCCCAGAGATAAGCATATATTTGTATTGCGATTTTGAGTAATACTACATCTCTTCTCAGAGAATTCATTGTTATTGTGTTATTTCTATGTTATTGTGATATTTATCAACCAAAACTTCTGATTTTTGGATCAGATCAACCCTATCACATATCCCTCTAGAATCAACCTTATTTTTACCAATATTAAAAACTTTAGTCTTTACGTGATCTTGACTATCACCCTTAGTTGTATTTTATGACATATTTACATCTTAAATGCCCAACCTTTTTAATTTTTTATGTCACCCACCTCATGAATACCAAGTTACCATTTATTAAACCCCAACCTAATTTCACTTTTACCTCATCGACTCTTGTTTTGAAGGGGAACACCTCCTCCCATACTCGAGGCAATCAAACTTTGAACAACCATCTATTTTTATTCTATAGCTTGTTAGATCAAATTCACACAACAAAAAGGGGCAAAATATAGACACTCAAAAATTGCACACAACATCTTTCGATGTCAAACTACCTTTTGACCCTCATCTAACCTCTCATCTAGTGGACCACCTATTCAATTAGACTCATTTACTAGCTTAACCCCTAACTTAACATGTTTAACTAAACCATTTAATTTAACTTTCTCTAACCTATTTTATTTTTTCCTCTCGACTGTTGATAGTTAGCCTAACTGTCAATGATCAAGTCCTTAAATTTATTTTAAAGTATTAAAGCAATGATAGCTTTGTGTGAGATAAACATCTTCCTAAATGGAAACTTGCTTTTAAAACTTGATTTAAAACATCATGAATTAGCAAATTCATCTCCCCATAAAATTAGTAACTTTCTCTATCTGAATTAGCAACTTCATCCTATAAAAGGAGAAAATAAAGAAGTGAAATGGATCTACAATCTATAATAAAAAATCTAGAATCTTGCATCTAATCTCTCTTGCATACAGGTGTTCAACATCCTTCCAACAAGAAAGCAGCATCACTTGAGTTCTGAAGCTCTATTAGAATCACTTTTGAAAGCCAAAGTATTTTCACTCTAACCAAATCACTTCAGTATTACACCATAAATTTTTAGGTATCTTTGATTTATTTTGTTAAAATTATCTTATTTCTAATTTCCCTATCCTATCAAACCCGTCAGTATCTCATTCTCCACCCCTCAGCCCTATAACAAACATTTGTTTTCCCCAAAAACCCAATTTGCACCTTCTACTCTAATAATTTCTAGATTTATATAGGCAACTACAGATGGCTACCATAACCATATACAATTAACCCCAACCACCAATGGTTACCTAACTATCGATGGTTAACCCCAACCATCCATGGTTCACTTGACCATCGATGGTCACTGTGGCATAAAAATCCAGCAAGCTATTTTTAGCTCTTTGGCCCTAGTCAAACCTAATTTTTTCTATTTCTACTTGATTACGGTAAATTTTTTAATTTTATGGATCCGACCCCAACCATTTTAGCATAAGTATTAATCCACTTTTTTCTATTTTAGTTATTTTGTTTAAACAAGCATTTACCTTCTCTTTATTACATATATTTACTCTCATATCATTAAATGCAAGTATCCTTTCTTTTTGTTCTTATCAACTTAATTGTTATAATAATGGATTAATAGCCTCCCAGTAAGAAATATGTTTCTTATATTTAGCTCATGCTAGGAAGTCCATTCAATGATCCATCTAACAACTCCATTTTCTAGTGTCTTTCTTATCTACAAGTTATTCTTTCCAAGCCAAAGAAGAGTTACCACTATCATCTGTATTCATGCATGCACTTTACCAGGTATTGTTCTACACACCTTATTACTAGTTTCATTACTTTGCTTTCAAAATTAAGAAATGAGTGAAATTAATTGAAACAAGTATATGGTTCTGAGTTGATCCTTCCTTTATAATTTGAGCTTCTTTCTCTTCATTTATCTCTTCATGGTATTATTCTTGATGAATAATTGTGTGAATCTCACCTTCATGCCCTTGATCTTCTTGATGAACATCATTTTTTTACTTTAAAACATAACCGCCAATACAAGGCTCGTATTCCTAGATAACATAATAAACATGTTAAAATCCACGCTTTTAATGTTGGTGATTTTGTCTTTAAATTGGACTACACTCATGATAAAGAAGGTAAATACACCCAAAAATGGTGGGACTCATATTTAGTTAAAGATATTCTTGGTCCAAGTACCTACCACCTTCAAACTAATAAAAGTAATGTTTTCAAAGAGCCCACCAATGCTCAATTCTTTAAAAATTACTTTGCCTAAACATTTACTTCTTCTTTTCATGTTTTCTATCTAACACTTTTTACGGATTACTTAAGCATGGGTCTCTCTCTTTATACAAAGCTTCCTCTTTTTCACAAACCTTTAGTCCTCCCTTTTGGTCTTTTGGTTTTTTAAGTACCGTAGTCTTTTTTTGTTTTCTCTTTTGGCACCCCTTGGGTTTTTATTTTATGAATTGCTTCATAAGACCATGGATAAGACCCAACATTTCTCACAATATTACCAATATCTTATTTTTTTCTCACTTTTTGATTGTCAATTTTGTTTTGGAACCCCTTAGATTTTTTCTTTCATGAGTTACTTTGTAATACTATGGATAAGACCCGATGTCCCTGACAAAACTACCATCTCTTTTGCTTTATATTTTCCTTATTTTATACAATTATAGTATAATACCATGGATAAAACTCAGCCCTCATTTATTTAAAAACCCATCAAGTGGCCACTATTAGGTAAATCAAAAATATTCATTCAAGCTATGCAAAGGAAGATCGATGGTGCACCTAACGTCAAGAAGTCAACAAGTTCAGAATGAATGTGAGTCCATCATTTGGTATAAGTATAGGACTAGCTAGGACTGACTGTAGGATCCCTAGAATGAATGAAGAATTAATAGATGGTATAATATGAGAAGATCAGATCAAGATCGACAATTGATGTTAAAAGTCAAATCTAGGGGCTTTCAACTAGAGGTTAAACACAATTCAAGTTAAAAGGTTTCAAAGGGTGTATATCACCATTATATAAACACTATCAAGCAAATGCAGCCATATAGTCAAGGATGTTAATGATGAAGCTTTATTACCATTAAGGCCTAGAGGTAGAATAGGTCTGTGTAGACCTAATATAGTTCCAAGAATGAGGCTATGCTATCTTTAGGTCTTCATCGATATTATAGCTATATAAAAACCAATAAATGAGACTAGTTTTTAATTTATATTAAGACCTATGCTCACATTTTAAATTAAGGGTGGATACATATTTATGGAGTGTCTCATCTTCCTATATAGTCACAGCTCCAACAAGCATTAGTTGAAAATTAGACTTAAGCATGGCTCTATCAAGTCCATGGGTATGATGAGTTTGTCCTTATAATTAAATCCAAGTGGAGGGTGGCATCAAAGTTTATGGATAATTTTTAAGGATTGGAGAGTATAGTAGAGCATTTAATTCTTTTATAAAGCCTTTAAATATTTTATCCAATAGCAAGATCATAACTCATCATCTAAAAAATAGACTTTTATCTTCTAGTGCATTACTCAACCAATGAGAAGAACTTGAAGACTAATTAGATAAAATAAAGGCTAATTTGTCAATGAAGGATCAGTCCTGATTGGATTAAGTGTGTTAGACCATTTATTGAAATGTAATATCTTATTTATTGTTCTTGGTTAACATGATCCCTCTTTTCTCTTCTCTCTTTCTCTATATCACTTATTCTTTCTCATTTATAAGGACTTTTAGATTCTAGACTCTCACAATGAATCTTTGATCTTAAAGAGCAAGGGACTCTCTAAGATATTACAAAATATGCTCATATTGATTAGGCTAAACCCTATAAATCATTTGTAAGAACTATCTCTTGATGTAATAAAAAAAATACTTTACCTATCTCTTGTCTTGGATCTATTTTGAGTGAGTTGTGCATGATGGCATTATGTGAAGGAGAATCTTCCTTGTCCATTGTCCTCCTTTATGACCTCCTTTAGGGTGTGTTCAAGCTATTTTTAGGTATAGATTAGTGTTCTACCTGAATCTAGTATATAAAATACTTATGCGATTAGCTGGTATGAGAGGTTGTGTGAGCTAACATTGTCTTCTATTAATCTAGTGTAGATTAAAGCTTATGGGAATTTCCCATTTTTATTTTGTGCATTACCTTTTTAGCTTTCTTAGGAGGTATTTCCCCTTTCTAACCCTTTTCCCTATAGTATCATTAGTTTAGGTGGTTCATTAGAAGGAATTTGACCTTCTCCATAGGTTCAACCCTATCATAGGTTACCCATAGCCTAAGGTTGTCTTAATATTATGACTTAGTCAGAGGGATCCTGAAGAACTCTCTCCAAGGATGGAGATTAATGTCATAATATTTTATGGCATGTCTAAGTGGACTTACTATATTATTCACTGGCGAAGAATTTTGGTGTTCTCTGTATACACAATATTTTTAACTTTTAAAAAATATTAACACTTTATATTTTGTAAGAACCTGTCGAGACTCAATCTCTCTTTGTGCATGCCTTAAGGGGTACACCAGGAAAGGGGTGGGTAGACCTTTGGTGCTTCACAATATTATTGTCCCTTATTTTAAAATTATTACCAATCCAACCAACTCTTAAAACCATTATCTAAGCTATTACTCCTCCCTTGAACATTCTTTCATTTTTTTTCCTCTTTCCATCCTCATTTTCTTGCCTTAATTCCCTTTCAGACTATCAGTTGTACTAGGTTGACCAAGGTTGACCCTATATAGTTTAGGGATGTTTTTCACTTTTTGGTTTTATTAGCCTTTTGACTGACCTAGCTTAGACCTAATGAATTATCCCCAAAAACATATAGGTTCGACTAGGTTGACCCTGTATAGCTAACATTTCTAGGAGGATTTAGAGAAAGATCCACCTATAAATATAAGATCATTTCATCATTATTTCAATATGAAATCAAGAGTTATTATTTGGTCACACTTCTTCACAATATGATCTTACACCATTCTACTTGAGGAGTCTTAACTTAGGGTTTCTACTTGGATAATCTAGTCTTGTGGATAAGTCTTGGATGTTTTGGCATTTCTTAGTGATCCTTAAAAATCACAAAAAAACTCTTGAGAAGCCCTTTTGTCTAAAGGAGAGATTTATTCTCAATGGGTTCACATTTAGGTAAGTATAATCTAACTTTATTTTCCTCTCTTTAGTAGATAGAAGTAGCATAAGTGTTGGCTCAAATAATATTACTCTTCATGTTTTATGTATTAGGGTCTTACTCATACTTAATTGAGATTCTCTTATACATGTTTTGATTAATTTACTAACCCCTCATGTTGTGCCACAAGTTTTGGTGTGCACTAGATTAGATTTACTTTTTTGTTTATTAGAATAGAGTGAATATTAAACTTATGACTCTTTTAGGGTTATTGCATGACTATGTTAGATTGTAAGATTTGGAACCCTACCTCACATAGTGTATTTTGATAAGTGATCCCATAATTAGGTCTAGTGGATTCTAATATTAGTAATGTTCCTATTTAAAAAATGTATTCCCAATCGAAAGTGTAGGTATGTTCTATATTTTCTAAGTTAGGATTGATTTATAGACATGATGCATTTCTGATTGCATACATTCTCTTCATCCAATCAGCTTTTGGAGGCAAGTGTTCAAACATCAATGGAGACTCTAAACATCTATCAACTAATTTAAGTAGCCTAATTAAGTACATAATCATCATAATTTAGTTTGTATAATCAACCTTATTTCATCAGTATGTTTATTTTCTATCTTGGTATCACACTTATTAGGTAAATAATGTATATGTGTTCCCCCAAAGTGGCCCTCAAACAACCTATCAACTCTATCATGGCCTTTGTCCTCTTCCCACTCCTAAATATGACCAAGGTTAACCTCCTTTGCATTCAAATTAGTCTTTGAATTCCCCTTGTCAAGATCAGGCTTATCCTATTACATCCTTGTTAGGAGACAAGTAAGTGTTAGCCAATTTTCACACCCAAGTTTTGCATCTTTCATTTTGGTTAAGTGTAGCATTCTTAATTTGTTTATCTCCATAGAAAAGTATCAAGTGATATTTTTTTAGAAGCCTTTATTCAGTCTTTTTGTAAGTGTTATTTTGATCTTTTTATTCAAGTGTTATTTCTTTCAGCAAGGTTTTGCTTCAGGTTTTTTGTTCAAGTCTCAAAGGAATTATTTTAGATTTTTTATCTGAAATAAAAAGTTTGAAAGAATTGCTCCATTTCAAGATTTTTTAAGGGTCACTTTCAAAAATTCCAAAGGGTCTTTTCTCATGGAAGTGTCCTTTGCAAAAATTTTGAAGGGTACATTTTCAATATTTATTAAGGGTTTTTTCTCAAGAATGGATCCTTTTAAATTTTCTAAAGGAATTGGATCTTTCAAATTTTTTTTAAAAATGTCTCTTTTAATTTTTTTAAAGGAATTATTTCAGATATTTTATCCAAAATAATCTTTTCAAAGGGTCTTTTTCTCATGGAAGTGTCCTTTGCAATATTTCGGAAGGGACATTTACATTTTTACCGAAGGGTCTTTTATCTTGTGAAGGGACACTTTCAAAAAGTCCAAAAGATCATTTCTCAAGCAAAGGGATGCTTCTTTATCTTGTGAAGGACATTTTTAATACTTCTAAAGGGTATTTTCTTAGGAATTGGTCCTTTGCATTTTTTTTAAAGAAACTATTTCAGACATTTTATCTAAAACAATCTTTCCAAAAGAATTGGCTCTTACATTTTTTCTGAAGGATAATCTTTTTGAAGGGTTTTTTTTCTCATGCAAGTGTCCTTCGCAATATTTTTGAAGGGAAATTTTCAATTTTTTTGAGGTTATTTTCTCTTGTGAAAGGTCCCTTGCAAAAATCCCAAAGGGACACTTGTAAAAAGTTTGAAGGGTCTTTTCTCAAGAAAGTGTCCAATTCAAGATTTCTAAAGTGACACTTGCAAAAAGTCCAAAGGGTCTTTTCTCAAGAAAGTGTCCAGTTCAAGATTTTAAAAGGGACATTTCAAAATTGTTGAAGGGCATGTTCAAGATTTTTGAAGGGTGAAAAGAAAAGGGTCCATGAGAAAATTGTCTATGAAAATGCCCTGAATGAATACTCCCAGTAGAATGATGGTTATATAAAATTCAAATTTAAGGTGATGAGCTAGCCATTGGTGTTTAAATAGTGGGTCCCAGGTAGATCGATAATCTTCACTCAAACACTCAAAGATATAAGGGCTCACATTATTCATCCACCAAAGCAGATTAGAGGGTTCATCTCACCATTGATCAGATCAAAATCCAATTCATTTTTTAATGGTCAATCAAAGAAATAATCAATTGAGGGGTTTTATAGGATTTTAACATTCAATTAAAATCAAGCTAGGCTGAGATTCCAAGGGATGTTTGTTGACATACACATGGAGCCATCATTCTAAAAAATGCCATGAAAGCATGCACATAGAATCCAAGTGATGCCACTCCAAGGCCAATAGAATGAAAAGGGATATTCCCCACATTGTTGCACACCTTAGTGAGCCAGTGAGAAGCTGTTAGTATCAAGACAAATACACAATAGGTGGACTCATTTATGATAACCACATTGATGCCATTTCAAAATATATTCTACTAGTGCAACCATTGGGGAAGCATATTTGAGAGAGCAGGTTAATTATGTAACCACTTGAGGTGTTATAGATCAATTAAATGACTCAAATTAACAACATTTGTAAAGATGATTGCAACTGTAGATGGATACTTCTAATAGATTGATTCCTCTTTTTGGTGCCAAAGTTCTCCTCCTTTCTCTTATTTTTTACTATAAATACATCCCTTGGGCTAGTGTAAAAATAAATACATAGTGTATGGCAAAGCCCTATTGGATTGATGTTATATTTTGACTTTAAGAAATAGTATAAGTCTTTTCTTTCTAGTTATGAACAATTATCTAAGCATGTAAGTGATGTATAGTGACAGTAAGTGATGATTATCCATCCTTCTATCTTTTATCTTTCACACCTGAGCAAAATTTCTTAGTCTAATAGGTCATATAGAGTGTGTTCAAGTGTGTTGAATTACTGTAAGTGTATAACTATTCTTGGAATGTTCAATTTACCTTTTAGTTCATTTGTCTTATGTCATTTTATACATCTCACCTCTATATTGAAATATTGTGTTAGAACCCCTTAGAGTTTGAAAATGGTCTATGTATTTTGTTGTATTGTGCATTAGAATATGATATTCACATGGAAGATAATCTCAATGCATCACAAATTTTATAATAGGTTTTATTTTGTGTAATTTTTAACTATTTTCCTTTAAATCAAACTAGTTTAGACAAAGATTATTTTGCAGAGATACATTTAGAGAGCTAGTCCTTTAAATCTAGAGGTTCATTTCCTCTATAAACAGACCCACATGTTCATAAATGTTTCAATATTTATTAAATCTAGAAGAGACTTGAACACTCTCTTTTAGGGTGCAAGATTTTGAGACAATGGTTCTGGCATGTTCGATGGGACCATAGGCCTTAATTATTTACATGTTAACGTGAATGTTGGTCTTGACAAGCCTAAGTTTATATAAATATTCTTAATCTAGCATTTGGTGACTCTAAAAGGTGAGAATATTTGGTTTTAGATCAAGTTTCTCATGTTATACTTCATGGTCCTAACTAGGTCATCTAGGATTTTTTATCAAACCCCTCTAGCTAAAACCCTTTTTGAAGAACAACACCTTGAACCATTCCTAACACTTAGGTATCCTAGATAAGGAGGTTTTGAAGAAGAATAAGAAGAAGAGGAATTTTAAGAGATAGTAGATCAAGAGGAAATAAGAGAAATGGATAGGCAGTAACCTTTCCTGACCTTCAACACCCAAAATCCAATTAACCTTCCTGCATACAACCTTATTCCTCCCAAAGCCACCAAGAATCTCCTTAGTTTCAATAGAGAGGGTTCTATTACCCCATCTGAGCATACTAGGGACATTTAAATTTTTTTGAACTTTCATAATGTCCATCGATCCAACATATCCATTAAATTGATTATCATGTCTCTAAGAGGTAAAGCACTTGACTAGTATAGGACTTTGGAAGGTGGTTTCATTACAAGTTGGGATGGCTTTGGGGAATTCTTGGTAATGAGATTTGAGAATAAAAATGACCATAATTTGTTAATCTACCATTTGAATGTGATAAAGAGAGGTCCTAACAAATCTATGGGAGATTTTAATGAAATATTTCAAAGGACATGGCATAGGTTGTCACTTGTCATGAGACCTTCTCCTAGATTTGTGTTTCCTATTTATCTCAAGGCTATCAGTATTGATGTGGTAATTATGTTGAAATAAATGGGAGGATTTTCTCTACCAGATGCATATGAGATAGCTATTAAAGATGAGAATAACTTGACATAAGCTAAAAAGCTACCTCTAATAGTTTCCATGCCTTTTCTATCTCATAGTTCAGTTGAAGATCCAAGACTAGCACAAGTTCCTAATGCCAATATCAAGCTAAGAACCTTTCCTAAGAAGGTGGATAATGCTATGGACAAAGAAAACAAAATCTGATTATTACGTGTTCATCTCAAGCAAGATTAGTTCTAGGCAAGTGTTCCACCTAACCCTCAATACTATCCTCAATAAGGATATAAAGCTCCATCCCAATACAACTACCAAGGAAGAGGACAAGGTTAACAAGGTTTCAATAGAAATACCAATGCCTATAATTATAATTCCACTCCTTCCATGAAGGATGTTGTTCTAGTGTATGCTAACCTGGTCTAAAGGGAGGATCATTTAGACTAATGGGGATAACCATAAGGTCAGTTTCTGCATGATGGTGGAGAAGATAGCCAAGCCTTTGTGGCATAAGAAGAATCTACTCCTTATGTGACATCAAAATAAATTAATCTCATGCAAAGGGATTTTCATGGAGAAGGTAGCATCCAGAGTGTAAGTATGATGAATATTCAAGAGAAAGATGATTATGCATTAAATCAAAGCACATCAATTGCATCTAACACAAGAGCTAAGAAGAGAGCTCTAGGAGATGTTCCCAAAGTACATGTGACTCCAAGTGATACCTCTCCAAGGTCATAAAGTGTGAATCCTAGTACAATACCTACTACCAGTCATGCTCCTCAACAAAGTGATAATGCAAGTAGAGTTGTCAAGCCTATAATGTAGTAGGTTCATACTCCCTCACTACCTTCAATAATGCATGAAAATTTGAATACTTTCCCTCTAAACATTATTTATTCTTTGAAGGATACCAAGATAAACATATCTCTTTAGGAAGTCTTACATATGCCTGGTCAAAAAGAGTTCTTACAAGAGTAGATCATGACCATTCATGTAACCCCCTAAACTTCAAAGCACAATAGTGTAGCCCTTACCAATACTCTAAGTCATGTCTTAGATCCCTACAATAAATTTGAAAATCCTTCACCCTTATACCTCACACTCATCGTGGGAGACCAGTTGGTTCATAATTATATTGTAGATAGTGGAGCTAGTACCACTATCATGCCTAAGGTGGTGGTTGATAAATTGGGATTGAAATATGAACTATGTAGTAAAGGTGTGTCTCATCTTGATGGGGCTCCAACCAATATGGTGGGATTGGTCAGAGGTCTAAAAATATTTATACATGATTGCTCAAGTTTTCCCATTATACAAGATGTTATGGTGGTAGACTTTCCAGCTCATTTTACTATTTGCTTGTCAAGGGACTTCACAATTAAGATAGGAGGGTAAATTTCTATTGATTGGTCTTTTCTGGATTTCAAAACAAGATATGGAAACAAGGTGGATATAAGGACACAACCCTTAGCAAGGTTTCATATTGAGCCATATATGGAGACAAGTTGAAATCATAATTATTTAATTGGTAAAGAAGAAGAAGGTGTCATGGATGGTGAAGCATCCTCCCCCCTTAAAGGTACTTCTGATCTTTTTCTTGATAAGTAAATCACTAAAATGCATGGAATTAATCTATATACATTCATAAAAGAGACTGACTTTGGAGTTTATTATATGTGTGAAAAGGATGTTTCAATCCCTTCACTCACTAATGAAGATCATGATCTTGAAGGGATTTGAAAAAAAAAATTATGGCTCAAGAAGCAAAGTAGGTGCAAGAGCTAGTGTTATGTTAGTTTATCCATCAAAGAATAAATACTACTCCTCATATATATTCCACTTTAGCTACACCTACAACGTGGTAGAACATGAAGGCCTAGTTCACAGCCTCCAATAGGCAAAGAAGAGAGGAATCAAGAATTTGAAGGTTTATGGGGATAGTGAGTTAGTCATCCACTAAGTGAGAAATTAAGCTATAGCTAAAAATTCCTTGCTTAAATTCTACAAGCATAGGGTATGGGACCTACTTTAAGACATTGACTCCTTTAACATACAATCCATACCAAGGGATTTAAATAAACATGTTGATAGATTTATTGCCATAGGAGCACAGTTTGATGCAGTTACTAATGTAGGAAAGGAGAAAGATCAGTCTCATATCAAGGTCATTATGAGGCCCTCTATTCTAGATAATAAAATGTCATGGAAAGTGTTTGAAAGTGATGAACATATTGTACACTTCTTACAAAATGAGGTAGGATTCTCCTTGAGGAACCAAAAGAGACTGTATAATCAATATAAAGAACAAGTTATTCAGTTGAAGACAAACAAGATACCTAAGGGGCTGATTACTTTGAAGAGTGTTTTCAATGAAGATGATCAAAAGAAGAAAGAAAGAGTGATAATGTCAAAAAAATAAGAAAACTATGAGAGAGTCATGATTTACAAGGACAAGCTTCTAAAAATTGGTAAGATATGTTCTCCATCCAAGAGGCAAACCTTTATTGAATTATGCAAAGAGTTCCATAACATCTTTGCTTGGAAATATAAAGATTTGAAAGGGTTTGATCCAAGTCTAGATCATCACACCATTGAGTTAGAACCTAGATCTAAACTAGTCAGGAAAAAATAAAGGCCTATCAATCCCAAGATAGAGAAACTCATGAAGAAATAGCTGGCCAAGCTGATTGATTCTAGGATTATCTTTCTTATCAAAAACTCAACTTGGGTGGATAATATTATACCTATCTAATATAAGAATTGAGAGATTAGAATTTGTTTGTATTTTCAAGACCTTAATATAGTGTTTCTCAAGGATCATTATCCACTACCTTCCTTGGAACAAATTATGTAAGTTGTTTCAGGTTCTCAATGCTTCTCACTTCTCGATGATTATTTAGGTTAAAATCAAATACTGGTGAATGAAGAGGATTAGTTCAAGATAGCCTTAACTAAAAAATGGGGGACCTTTGCCTATAACAATATTCTTTTTGGTTTATTCAATGCTGGAGCTACATTTCAAAGGGCAATGGACATGGCTTTTAAAGGTTTGATCAATAACTTTTTACTTGTGTACTTTGATGTTATAACTATTTTTTTAAAGATGGTACTGATCATATAAAACATCTAAGTTAGGTGTTTAAAAAATTTAGGGAGTATGGAATATCCCTTAATCCAAAAAAGTGCATCTTTGTTGTCTATGAAGGTAAGTTACTAGATCATATTATTTCAAAAGAAGGCTTGTCTATTGACCTCGAGAGGATTGAGGCTATTCTAGGCTTGTCTTTGCCTCAACATAAGAAATGAATTCAAAGCTTCTTGGGGAAAATAAACTTTGTAAGAAGGTTTATTTCAGGCTTTGGAACTATGGTAAAGCCTATCACAACCATGATCAAGAAGAACCAAGCTTTTACTTGGACAAAGGAAGGTAAGAGTGGTTTTGAGGCAATCAAGCAAGCAATTTTAAAATTTACTACTCTCTTGAACCCAAAATTTTCCAAATATTTCATACTCTATACCTTTTTTTACCTTGATACAATCTCAACTATGCTTATGCAAAAAAAATTATGAAGAGGTAGAGAAACCAATTGCATTTTTCAACCAAGGATTGGAAGATTACGAGATCAAGTATATATTTGTTGAGAAGCAAGCTATAAAAATGACAAGAGGATTGAAAAAAATTAGACACATGGTTTCAAACAACAAGATACATGTCATGGTTTATCATCCTAGCACCAAAGAGTTTCTCCTAAGCAAAAACCTTAATGAAAAGCAAGCTGGGTGGATTACCAAAGTAATATGATGTGGATATTAAGGTGATGAACTTGGTAAGAGTAAAAGGGTTATGCAAGAATTTAGCTTCAAATTTTCAAGAGCCAAAAGAGGAAGTCTTGATCAACCAAGTTCATCCCCAACTATCTGATCACATACAAGTTCAAAGTTGGACACAAGACATAATTAATTTTCTTCAAAATGGTGGGTGTCCTAGTGGCTTGAACAAGTCTCAAAGGAGATATTTTAGATTGTATACCCTTCCCTACTATCTTGTATATAGTGTTCTCTTTATAAAAGATGTGGATGGTGTGTTATTGAGGTGTGTTAATGGTGATTAATTTGATATGCTATTAGAAAAGTTTCACAATGGTGTAGATGGAAGTCATTTATCTCTTAGGATAATATCTACAAAGATAATAAGGGTTGGTTACTATTGACCTAGTCTTTTTAAGGACCGTTACCATTGGGCTAAGATGTTTCTTCAATGTGCCTTCTTTGTAGGCAAATAGAAACTTGTAACCCTTCCATTGAATCCTATCCAAATAGACTATCCTTTTATGCAATGGGGCCTTGATTTAATTGGTGTGATAAACCCTCCATCAAGGGTTAAACACAAATGGATATTAAATGTTATTGACTACTTCACAAGGTGGGTAGAGACTATTGTATTGAAGGAGGCAAGTGAAAAGCTATCTTGGAGTGCTATGAGAATATTATAATAAGGTTTGGAGTTCCCCATGTTATCATTTCTGATAATGCAGTTACTTTCATAAGTGCTAAAACTTTTAATTGTCTAAATAAGAATGGATTTTACTTGAGTACCTCATCCAACTATTACCCTCAAGGTAATGGATTAGATAAATATACTAACAATAATCTCATCAAGATCATCAAGAGGACATTGGAGAATAATCAAAGAGCATGGCACAATAAGTTGAAGACAGTCTTATGGGCTAAATAATTACTCTTAAGAGATTAATTGGTAATTCTCCCTTTATGTTTATTTATGGGAGAGAGGCTAGGTTGTCCATATCTCAAGAACTCCCTACTCTAGAACTTGCATAGCAATTGGAATTACTTGAAAATACTCCAATGGATGTTAGATTGATAGAACTAATGCAACTGCAAGAAGAAAGAGACAATACACACAAGTCCATCGATCACCACTAAGTACTCATGAAGAAGTCCTTTGACAAAAGAGCAAGTATAAGAGTGTTTAAAATAAGGTGACTTGGTCCTGAAATGGGATGAAGATAGAGCAAAACCAAGTAGACATACAAAGTTTGATACTTTATGGAGTGGCCCTTATATCATTAACAAGTGAAAGCAAAGCAAATCTTTTCAGCTAACCAAGATGAATGGAGAAGAATTGTCTATCTTTATGAATGGGATACATCTAAATTTCTACTATTAGTCCTTGTAGGACATGTTTTGTAAATAGTAGCTTAGGTGTGAGTGTTTGGTTTGTTGTTGTGTTCCCTAAGTGCTTTATAGCACAAGTGTGTTTCATTACTTTTGTTTGATGTGTATCTTTGTCTTTGTGCATGTGATCAACCAGCTTGTATTTTTTTTGAGCTAAGGGTCTGTTTAAGTCATTTTTTGGGTACTTATATGAATGACTCCATGCCCAATGGAAGGATTTAGGCAACTAATCTTAGGCATTTCAACCCTAGGAATCACTAAGAATGTTAGCCAATTTTCACACCGAAATTTTGCATCTTTCATTTTGGCTAAGTGCATCATTCTTAATTTGTTTATCCCCATAGCAAAGTTTCAAGTGTTATATCTTTCAGCAAGGTTTTACTTCAGGTTTTTTATTCAAGTCTCAAAGGAATTGTTTCAAACTTTTTATCTAAAATAAAAAGTCTAAAGGAATTGGTCCATTTCAAGATTTCTTAAGGGTCACTTTCAAAAAAATTGAAGGGTCTTGTTCTCATAGAAGTGTCCTTTGTAAAAAGTCTGAAGGAATTGATCCATTTCAAGATTTCCCAAGGGTCACTTTCAAAAATTCTGAAGGGTATTTTTCTGATGGAAGTGTCTTTTGTAAAAATTTTGAAGGGTACATTTTCAATATTTTTGAAGGGTCTTTTCTTGGGAATTGGTCCTTTAAACTTTTTTGAAGGAATTGGCTCTTTCAAATTTTCTAAAGGAATTGGCTCTTTCAACTTTTTTGAAGGAATTATTTCAGACATTTTGTCTGAAATAATCTTTCCAAAGGGTCTTTTTCTTATGTAAGTGTCCTTTGCAATATTTTTGAAGGGACATTTTCATTTTGCTGAAAGGTCTTTTATCTTGCAAAGGGGCACTTTTAAAAAATTTGAAGGACCATTTCTCAAGCAAAGGGATGTTTATTTATCTTACAAAGGGACATTTTCAATATTTTTGAAGGGTCTTTTCTCAAGAATTGGTCTTTTGATTTTTTTTGAAGGAATTGTTTCGTACATTTTGTCCAAAATAATCTTTCTGAAAGAATTGGCTCTTACATTTTTTTTGAAGGATAATATTTTTGAAGGGTCTTTTTCTCATGGAAGTGTTCTTTGAAATATTTTTGAAGTGACATTTTCAATTTTTATGAAGGGTCTTTTCTATTGTGAAAGGTCCCTTGCAAAAATCCTGAAGGGACACTTGTAAAAAGTTCAAAGGGTCTTTTCTTGGGAAAGTGTCCAATTCAAGATTTTTGAAGGGACACTTACAAAAAGTCTAAAGGGTCTCTTCTCAGGAAAGTGTCCAAATCAATATTTTGAAGGGACATTTCAAGATTGCCGAAGGGAATGTTCAAGCTTTTCGAAGGGTGAAAAGAAAAGGTTCTACAAGAAAATTGTCCAAGAAAATTCCCTAAAGGAATGATCCTAGTAGAATGATGGTTATATGGATGTCAACTTTAAGGTGATGAACTATCCATTGGTGTTTAAACAGTGGGTCCCACGTAGATCAATGGTCCTCAATCAAATGCTCAAAGATCCAAGGGCTCACATTTTTCATCTACCAAATCAGATCAGAGGGTTCATCTCACCATTGATCATATCAATATCCGAATCATTTTTTGATGGCCAATCAAAGAAATAATCAATTAAGAGGCTTAATAATATTTGAACATTCAACTAAGGTCGAGTTGGGGTAAGCTTTTAAGGGATGTTTTTGGACATACACATGAATCCAAAGTTATGAAAAATTCCATGAAAGCATACACATAGACTTTAAGTGATGCCTCTCCAAGGCCAACAAAATGAAAAGGGATCTTCCCCACACCGTTGCACACCTCAGCAAGCTAGTGAGAAGCTTTTAGTATCAAGACAAATCCATAATATGTGGACTAATTTATGATAACCACATTGATTCCATTTCAAAATATCGTATGCTAGTGTAATCATTGGGGAAGTATCTTTGAGAGAGCAGGCTAACTATGAAACCACTTGAGGTGATATGGATCAATCAAATGACCTGAATGAGAATCATTTGTGAAGATAGTTACGGCTAAAGATGGAGACTTTTAATAGATTGATTCCTCTTTTTGGTGCCAAAGGCCTCCTCTCTCTTCTTTTTTGATATAAATACATCCCTCGGGCTAGTATAAAAATAACCACATAGTGTATGGAAAAGCCCTCTGGATTGATGTTATATTTTGCCTTTAAGCATTAGTAAAAGTGTTTTCTTTCCAGTTCTAAAAAATTATCTGGGCATGTAAGTGATAGTAAGTGATGATTTTCCATCCTTCTGTCCTTTATCCTTCATGCCTAAGCAAAATTTCTTAGCCTAAAAGGTCATGTAGAGTGTGTTCAAGTGTGTTTAATTTTTGTAAGTGTATAACTATTCTTGGAATGTGAAATTTGACTTTTAGTTTATTTTCCTTGTGTCATTTTATACATCTCACCTCTATACTAAATACTTTTGTTAGAACCCCTTAGATCTTGAAAATCATCTATGCATTTAATTGTATTGTGCATTAGAATATGATATTCATGTGGAAGATAATCTCGGTGCATCACCAATCTTAGAGTAGATTTCTTTTTATGCAATTTGTAACTCTTTTCCTTTAAATTAAACTAGTTTGGATAGAGATTATTTTTTAGATATACATTTAGGGAGCTAGACCTTTAAATCTAGAGGTTTATTTCCTCTATAAGAATACCCACATGTTTGAAAATGTTTCAATATTGCTCAAATCTAGAAGAGACTTGAACACTTTCTTCTAAGGTGCAAGATTTTGAGACAATAGTAAGTATTATCAATTTATATTGAGTTGATAAAGGAGATCAGTAGTAGTTTATAGTTTTCTCTAGTCATCCCTATCCATGTTCTATAGGAGGCAAATTGTACTCTTTAGTTGGTTAAGAACATATGGCCACTTTTGTAGGGTGAACAATGGTCATCTTGTAAGAATGAGGACATAGTAATGATGAGAAGCATGATCCAAAATGCAAATAGTCTGTTGATATCTCATTAAGAGAAGTAGGCTCATTTGGATCAATCTTATGTGTCCTTTTCCTTCTAATATCCTCAAGCTCAACCTTTAAGAGTTCATGATCAGCCCCCTAGTCAACTTTATCAAAGTCCATCTTATCAAAACTTAGAGAGGCAATACTAGACCAAGGCAGAATAATCATGAAAATCAATGAGGGGTTAAACTTGGACAAAAATTCCCCATTCATGCCATGGATGGGATAAGGATATTCTTTTAAGAGTTTTGTAATGTGTGGGCATCCATTAAAGAAGCTGACTATCCATAGATTGAGAAGCATGAATTGAAAGGGTGGATATTATCCATTGAAAAAGTGTTTGAGAAGTGGGAGAAAGAGTATGTCAAACCTAAGATAATTAGTTTGCCCTATCCTACCCATACACACATTCCCACTCAAGAGCATAAATCCATTCCATCATGGATTTTCTCCAACACATTCAACCTTGGCTATGTCATGCCTTCACTTGTGAGGCCACCCTATCTTATAACCATTCAAAAGGAATAAAAGTATATGTTCCATACTCATTTCCATTAGGGAAAGAAGTTTAGAAAGGCATAAAATAGGAGGTGTTAGTTTGGGCAGTTCCTCAAGATCCACCAAAGAGACCCTATAAGGTACCTAGCTGGAAGGACACTCTCTTAATCTACAAGCAAGGTGAACTTCTTCACCCTCACATCATCTCTATCTTGGATAAAGAGTCTATTTTACAAAGGATAAAGTAAAATATTGTAGTCATAAGTGAGCCATATGAGCACAATGCAAGTGTCTATGATGAGGAAATCATGATAGGTATCCCACTTCATAGAGAAGAGCATGTTTCAGCTTTCAAATTGTAGGATCTTTATGAGAAGCAAGAGGATAGCCTTCATGAACCTATTATGGAGGTCAAAGGAATCTTAAATGACTTAGAAGATCAATGGTAGTATTTGTGCTCATATTTCTTGAATGAAATAGAGTAGCTTAATGTTAAAAACTTACCTGAAGAGGATAATACTCAAGATAAACATGGGTCATACCTTGAATGGACTATTGAAGATCTATTCTACATAGATGAAGAAGAAGATCAAAACTAGGTGCCTGAGGTTTGTCCACTTCAAGATGAGGTTTTAATTAAAGATAGCCCTGATATATTGGAGATAGAGGAAAGTAAATTAGATCTTAAGAAAGATAAATGTGATTTTTCAGACCTTGGATGGTCAAATCAACCCTTATTTGTAGTTGAAGAATAAGATGAAATCTTGAGTGAGGTTGATGAAGGAGACATCTCAAGCACAGAGGTGATGAAATTTAATGAACATACTAGTGAAGAACTTGAAGAGTTATGGTATCATTTCAATGCCATAAATAAAGAGTTTAAAGAGATTAAGGGACATGTCTTTCTTCTAGAAACCTATGAGCATGCTACTCTATGCATAATATGTCCTAATTTGTATAAGGACAAGGTGGAAGAACATGGTCTTTTTGAGCCACCAAGTGAACCAAGTGTAGTTTCTCCCAAGAGCCTAAATGAAGTCTTTATGAAAGGCTTTCTCAAGGGTAATGAGAAACATCAAACAAGTGCTCATGCAGTTCAACATGAACCAAGCTAGGAAGAATTAGACCACTATGTCTACATTAGAGACATGTTTGTTCCATTTGATCCATTGGAGAGAATATCAAAAGGATTGGCCATCAAGATTCTTGGTTCACCATTTTTCGTACCTCCAAAGCAAGGTATTTTTCATTTTGTTTCGTTACAAGTGAACAATACTAAAAGTTTTTCCTTTGACCTAGGAGGGAGGTCCTTATAAATTGATATACAATATTGTATATACTAGATTAGATGTCATTCTTTCCTCTAAGTCCCCGTGTACACATTTATTTAGTAGGTTAGTTGTCCTTTTTTTTTAGGTTAGTTTCCTTTCTTATTGTGTGTTTCCTTTTTCAAAGTGCCTTGGACACTTCATTTTTTTTGTTTCTTTTGATCTTGTTACTTTAAGAGAGAGTTTTCAAGAAAGGGATAACCTTACCCAATTTTAGATCAACTTATGATTCCATTATCAATGAATGAGATAAGGCAAATTGTCTAGGTTCTCAAGCATAATATACATACTTCCCTATGAGTCACCAAATATGTTGGCTAAATTTGGCACACATATAAAGCTTTTTCCTGAATAGATGAGTTGAGTAGAGTTCCTATTTGAGTAAGTGATCAAATGGTTTGGAAGTATGTCTAGGATTATAAGGTTAAAAGGATCATTAATTTTTCATGGTGATCATGACCTTGATGGACATTATTGGTAATTTGTCTTGTCAAGGCTAAATTCTAACCCCTCTAATATAAACTTTTCAAAAACTGTCAATACCCTCTACAAGCTAATCAAACTGGTATATTGTGGTCTAAAAAATAATTTTTTGGTCTTTAAAATTTCAAATTAATCTTAAAATATAATTAAATTATTCTAAATTATTTTATTTATATTCAAAAACATAACTTTAACCTTATCCTAAAGTTTCATGGATTAAAAGGGTAATTTAATGCAATTTTTAAGCCAAAAAATGGTTATTTTGGACCCACATGTGCCAAAATTAATCTTCCAAAGTGTGTAAAATTCCAAATTTTATATTTTAACATGAAATATATTCTTTTAAATCTATATCATGCATTATAATGGCATTTGAATCTTGAATTCTTTTTTAAAAGCCAAAAATAAGCTATTTTCTTCAATTTCAATAAAAGAAGTACAAATCTGTATGGATTTTTTACATAAATGGTATGTAAAATCAATAAAATATTATTAAAAATCTTCAAAAAAAATTCATGGTGTTTTTATGTATCAAAGTCTCAAAATAGTTTCATACAAGCATTCCTAGTTTACACATAGTGACATGTTTGCAGGTTTGATGATGGTATGATCATCTGGAGAAAGGCAAAAGTATGAATTTTTGGGTGTGAAAACTAAACTCAGATATATTTCTCATAAATTATTTTGTTTTTGAATTATATTTTTTATTTTTATGTGTTAGAGTGTGGAGCTAAAAGCTTCAACTGTTGCAGACATGGAGAGGTTGCTGAGTTCTAGAAGTGTCGGCGTCGACAGTATAACCGACGTCAGTCACAAACAGTGCAGAAGGCAACCGGTGATGGTAAGAAGTCAGCCGACGTCGGTCAGAACCAGTCAGACAGGGACTGACGTCGGTCGCCTGTGTGTTCCAAAACTGTTCGTTGCATGAACAATTAGTTAGTTGCACTGAGTGTTTGCATGTTAAGGGGCTAATTATAGTCTCAAGCTGCGTGTCTAATTATTGTAATTAGAGTTCTATTTTTGTATGCATGGGATCTTATTTAAAGACCCATGAGGCATGTATTGTAATCATCAAGAAGGAAAGTAAAGCATTGAAGCATTGAAGCAAGGTCAAGGAGATCTACAAGCAAGTAAGGTCAAGGAGATCAGCTGAAGCATTCAAGGAGGGGATTACAACTCAGGTTGTTAAGTTGGTTTTGGTTGAGCAAGAGAGAGAGGGAAGAAGGTCTTGAGGTGTGGCAAGCCTTTGAGGTGGAGGAAGAAGTGGCATCTTCTTTATTGTATTTTCTTCTAGTAGTATTTAATACAAGAGTGTGTATTGTCTCTCAAATTCTTTGTTGTCTCAAGTTTCTAGTTACTTAATCATTTTGGTATAATTCCGTGTTTAATTGCTTATAAGAAAGTAATAAATTGTGCTTCCGTTGGATAAGGGGTTCCTAACAGTTGGTATCAGAGCTACGGTTTGCAGGGAGCAGGTTATTGTTTTTGATTACAGGTCATTCACAGGGTTTTTTGATTGAGTGGGAGTTCAGCAATGGCAAAAGAAAGTAAGCTACGAATGGAGAAGTTTAACGGCAAGAATTATCAACATTGGAGGATGCAGATAGAGGATTATCTATATCAGAAGGATTTGTACTTACCGTTGGGTGGGGTTGCATGCAAGCCCATAGATATGAAGGTTGAAGAATGAAACGTTCTTGATCGAAAGGCTCTAGGTTCCATAAGGTTGAGCCTTGCATCATCTGTGATTTCCAACTTGTCACAGTGTAAGACAATGGAAGAGTTGATAAAGTCCTTGGAAAATTTATATGAAAAGCCCTCAGCATCAAATAAGGTATTTCTTATGAAACAGTTATTTACTTTGCAAATGCAGGAAGGTGGATCGGTATATAATCATCTTAGTGATTTCCATGGTTTGGTAAACCAGTTAGCTTTAGTCAATATTGTTTTTGATGATGAAGTAAAGGCTCTCTTGATATTATGCTTTTTACCTGAAAGTTGGGATAGTTTGGTTATGGCAGTAAGTAATTTTGCATTTACTTCTAAAATCTTAAAAGTTGATGATGTTGTGAGTGTGATCTTGAATGAAGAAATACACAGGAAAAGCACAGGTGAATCATCAGGGAATGCTCTAAGTGCAGAAAGCAGGGGAAGGCAAAGAGAGAAAGTAGAGCAAGGGAAATCAAGATCGGGAAGGAGATCCGAATCCAAAGGTATTACCTACTGGTTTTGTGGAAAGAAAGGGCACACAAAGAAGGAGTGTTGGTTGCGAGATAAAGAGAATCAACCTGAAGGTAAAGAAGAATCAAAGGACACAAATATTATGGTACAGGATGCTCTCATACTTTCTTTGGATAGTCAGGTAGGATCATGGATTTTAGATTCTGGTTCATCTTTTCATGCATCCCCAAACAGAGATTTGTTCCATGAGTATGTCCAGGGAGACTTTGGAGTGCTTTATTTAGGGGATGGTACGCCTTGTCAGATAGTTGGCAAAGGGAGAGTGCAGCTGAAATTGCAGATAGACAACACATGGGTGTTGAAGGAGGTCATGCATGTCCCAGTTCTGAAGTAGAGTTTGGTTTTTGTAGGAAGGTTGGGTGATGAGGGGTGCACAATAACCCTCACAGCGAATTCTTGGAAGGCTACCAAGGGTGCACTTATTCTAGCAAGAGGTAAGAAAGTAGGTACTCTTTATCTATCTATTTGTATTATTTATTCTACTTCTGGTTTATCTACTTCAGCTGTAGATTCGAAGATGTGGCTTAATAGGCTGGGTCACATGAATAAGAAGGGAATGGATGTTCTTGATTCAAAAGGTATGTGTTTAGATTTGGAAAGCATAGATAGAGTTCATTGCAAAAAAAGGAAATTTGATGCTTTTGACAGGAACAAAGAAGCCTTGGTGTTTACGGAGGAGATGAGGAATAGAGATAAGTCACAGGGGCTAAATAATTCTGAGCAGGGCAGTATGGATAGAGGTTTGATCGAAGATGAGCTTGTGGATGAAGGTTTCATCACTTACAAGAACACACAGACACCGACGTCGATCACATGGCATCGACATCGGCCAGATAGGTACCGACATCGGTCATGTGTAGACCAACAGGGTCAGTAGAGTCGGTGGGAGAAGACTGACATCGATTAGGCAAGAACCGACGTTGGTAGAGGGGACACCGGCGTTGGCCAGGGGTAACGACGTCGGTAGTGTTTGGATAAATAACCAAAAGCACACAATTGATTACCAAGCAACTTAATATGTGGAAATTAACCAGAATACACAAGTAACTAGAATTCAGAAATAATACATGATATGAGAGACAATACACAACTTGTATTAAAACTCTTTCAGAAGGAAATACAACAAAGAAGGCTGCCACAGTTATTCTTCCTTACACACCTCTAGGGCTCTCACACCTCTAGGGCATAAATAGTAAATCTTCCCTCAAAGCTCTCTCCCCTAGGTCCTAACACCCAACTCAAACATAGAGTTGGTGTTCACCTTACACCTGTGCTCCACGCACTCCACAAGTACACACTGTACTCCAAGTAGATCCTGCCTGATTCTGCTCCCTGTTGTGTTGCTATCCTCTCTGATCTTGCACACTTGCAAATCAACCTAGTTCTACACACCTGTGAACCTTGACCTTACACACACATACACCTGCAAATCAATTATCTTACTTACTCATGTAGATCTCCTATCGTAGCCATGCTCACCTGATGACCAAGATCATACATACATGAAGAACCTTGCTGATTTTCCAATCCAACACCCACACTTGGTACTGTGGCACTAAGAGGAACACACCATTGCTCTCTTCTCTCTGAAGGAGCTTATTTTTGCTCTCTTACTCTCTAGCACTAGTTTACAATACAACCAATGAGTCTCTTAAATAGATCTCATGTAAACAATAATTAGACACCTAATTACAATAATTAGATCTGTAGCTCTCAGTCTAAAATTGGCTCTTGACATGCAAACACTTGGTTCGTTAGCTAACTGCCCGTAAAACACTCAGTCCAAACCACACAGGTGATCGACGTCAGTCCCTGTCTGCCTAGGGGGTGTCGACGCTCGCTGACTTCTGACCGACATCGATTGCTCTCCTGTCTCCTCCCTATCGATGTCGGTTGGCCTGATCGATGCCAGTGTCTGTGACACTCTGCAACCTTTCACAACCTCCTTCCCAGCTTGCATCAATGAAGCTTTTATCTCCACAACCTAACAATCTCCCACTTGGAGATAAACAATTGCACTTTACCTATACCTATACCCCATCTAATCTGTTTCTTGGCTTGTATCCCTCTTCAAGCTCAATTCTGAAGATAACCCACCACACAACTTATGGTGTACCTTCTGTCATTTGAGTACCCTGCCGCATCCGCATCTACAAATCCATGTAGTGAAGTCCTATCCCTGAATAGCATGAATCCCTGTTGTTGGTCCCTCTCAAATACTTGAGAACCCACTTCCCTGAATTGGCTCTTAACTCTCTGACAACACCCAACGCTTGGGCAAACTCAGGTCCATACCAGACCTCATGTGATTTCAGACACTTAACTGTCCAGCGCTTAGTGTGCTCCGATTCTGCATCCTGAACCTCACCAACACCTGATTCACATCAGCTCCCACTGGAGATAAAATCAACCTGTGATCTCCCGTGTCCCCCATGCCAAAGAATTTTGCTACTCCAAATTCTTCATAGCAAACCACTGAACTAATCTTACCCTTAGCTCAACAAAACCCTATATGTACAAACCTGCTAGCAAACATACCATCCACATACAAAAACAGAATGATGTTGTAATCATCATCCACCTGGTAAGACAAACCACAGTAGTTACCCTGACATTGACTAAAGTCATGCTTTGTCATCCCACTATCAAAACCTGTACCACTGTCCTGCAGCTTCTTCAAGACCATATGCCTTGGTCTTCCATCTCACGTGTCCATTCTCTCTATTCTTCAACTAAGGTATCCATTCGTCTCTATGCTTTATTCCAGCTGGTAACCCTACCAAATCTCATGCTTGGTTCTGCAATCTCTACATGCCATGCTCCCACTGTTTCCTGGATCCTTCCTGCTCTATAGTTAGCAACTAGTATAAAGAAGAGGAACAATGAATTTGAGGCTTACTTACCATCTTCAGTCCTCTATATGGGTGTTTGAGACTCCTTAACAGCTTGTTGTCCACCCAAAATCCATTACAGTGACTGACCTCGGTCACCACACAGTCTGCATCCAACTGACATCAGTTCCATACGCCTGTCCTGACTACCAACCCTGCCGACATCGGTGTCCTCCTGCTACCGACGTCGGTCCTTGTGACTGACATCGGTCTTACTACTACCGATGTTAGTTTTCCTACCGATGTCGGTACCTGTGTTCGCCTGTGAGTGATGACTTTTCCCCGTGAGCTCCTTTGAATCAAGTCCCATGTCCAAACTGCCCTGCCTAGAAGTATCCAGCCCCATCCACTAGTCTCTGTCCACCATCTCCTCCATAAAAACCAAGGCTTTCTAGTTCTTAAGCCTGTCAAATATATCTGTCTTCCGCTTAAGAACATGCATCTCCTTCCTGCTCATGTGGCCAAGCCTACGAAGCCACGTCTCCACAACAAAAGAAAAATTAGTAATATAAACAAGTAGATAAAGAGTACCTGTTTTCTTACCACCAGCTAATTCAAGTGTATCCGCTATGAGAGCTCTCGTGCATCTCTCATCACCCAACCTTTTTGAAGAAATTAGCCACATCTCCAAACCTGGGACCTACATGACCTCCTTCAACACCCATGTGTTGGCCGCTTGTGATTTCAGCTTCACTTCTCCTTTGCCAATTCTTTGACAAGGCTCTCCAGCTCCTCTCCCTAGGGCTGCATGGAAAGAGGCAACATAATCGGTTATCCAAGATTCAACTTTATCCAAGAAACCTCCCAGAGCATCCTGTGCAACAACCCCTGCAACATCTATATCTTCAGTTCCTTCATGCTAATCTGCTACCAACCAACAATATTTTTTTCCCTGCTCATTATTTCCATAGGACCGTAAGTGACCATCTATGCTTTTCAACTCCTCCATTCTTAGCTTACTTTGATCTACCATTGCTCTACTCCCACTTGATCAGAAACCCCTGAGAGTGACCTGTAACCAAACACAAAACTTGCTCCCTGCAACCTTAGCTCTGATACCACGTGTTGGGATAAATAACCGGAAGCACACAATTGATTACCAAGCAACTTAATATGCAGAAATTAACCAAAATACACAAGTAACTAGAATTTAGAAATAACACATGATATGAGAGACAACACACAACTTGTATTAAAACTCTTTCAGAAGGAAATTCAACAAAGAAGGCTACCACAGTTCTTCTTCCTTACACACCTCTAGGACATAAATAGTAAATCTTCCCTCAAAGCTCTCTCCCCTAGGTCCCAACACCCAACTCAAACATAGAGTTGGTGTTCACCTTACACCTATG
Source organism: Torreya grandis (assembly GCA_037957365.1). Lineage (NCBI taxonomy): Eukaryota > Viridiplantae > Streptophyta > Pinopsida > Cupressales > Taxaceae > Torreya > Torreya grandis. Next base: position 3,270,554 of record JARHVA010001158.1, on the reverse strand, counting down.
CTCCATGCACTCCATAAGTACACACTGTACTCCAAGTAGATCCTGCCTGATTCTGCTCTCTGTTGTGTTGTTGTCCTCTTTGATCTTATACACCTACAAATCAACCTGGTTCTGCACACTTGTAAACCTTGACCTTGCACACACATACACCTACAAATCAATTATCTTACTTACTCATATAGATCTCCTATCGTAGCCATGCTCACCTGATGACCAAGATCATACATACATGAAGAACCCTGCTGATTCTCCAATCCAGCACCCACACTTAGTACTGTGGCACTAGGAGGAACACACCATTGCTCTCTTCTCTCTGAAGGAGCTTATTTTTGCTCTCTTACTCTCTAGCACTAGTTTACAATACAACCAGTGAGTCTCTTAAATAGATCTCATGCAAACAATAATTAGACACCTAATTACAATAATTAGATCCGTAGCTCTCAGTCTAAAATTTGCTCTTGACATGCAAACACTTGGTTCATTAGCTAACTACCCGTAAAACACTCAGTCTGAACCACACAGGTGATCGACGTCGGTCCCTGTCTACTTGGGAGGTGCCGATGCCAACTGACTTCTGACCGATGTTAGTTGTTCTCCTATCTCCTCCCTATCGACATCGGTTGGCTTGACTGACACCAGTGTCTGTGACACTCTGCAACCCTTTGCAACCTCTTTCCCTGCTTACATCAGTGAAGATTTTAGCTCCACAACCTAACAATCTCCCACTTGGAGATAAACAGCTGCACACAGACACTGATATCGGTCACATGGCACCGACATCGACCAGATAGGTACCGACATCGGTCATGTGCAGACCAGCAGGGTTAGTAGAGTCAGTGTGAGAAGACTGACATCAGTTAGGTAGGAACTGACATTGGTAGAGGGGACACCAGCGTCGACCAGGGGTAATGACGTCGACAGTTAGGGTCAGTACAAAGAACCGACATCGGTCGAGAGCAGACTGGGAGATGGCTGAGATCAGTCACTGGAACGGATGTTGGGTGGACAGCAAGCTATCAAAGAGTCTCAAACACCTATATGGAGGTTAGAAAGGGTAAGTGAACCTCATATTCGTTGTTCACCTTCTTTATATTGCTTACTGATAGTCAAGAACTAGGAAGATGTGAAGAAGCAATGCAGGTAGAGTCCAGAAACAGTGGGAGCTTGGCATGGATGAGGAGTGTGAGTCCTTAGAGAAGAACCAAACAGGTATTTGTTGGTAGAGTTGTCAGCTAGAAGAAAACACTAGATAGAGGGATGGATTCCCATTTTAGAGAAGAGAGTGAATGGACACGTGAGACAGAAGGCTAGGGTATATGGTCTTGAGTTAGCTACAAAACAATGGAGGTTTAACCATTGTATTTTATCTTTACCAGGTTGGATAATATTAGCTACATTAACCTGTTACTGTATTGTGTTACTTTTTGCAGGGTTACATAAACAGGGAGTTTTTTGAGCTAAGGGTAAAGTTGGTTCAGAAGTATGTCATGAAGAATTTAGGAGCAGCAAAATTCTTTCGACATAAGTGATAGGTATAACATCACAGGTTTTGTGGCGGTTGGTCTTTAGGGGAGAGCTTGAAGAGGGATATAGAGCCAAGGGAACAAAATAGATAGAGTACAGGTACAAGTATAGTTTCAGCTGTTTATCTCCAAGTGGGAGATTGTTAGAGTGTGGAGCTAAAAGCTTCAACTGTTGCAGACATGGAGAGGTTGCTGAGTTTTAGAAGTGCCAACATCGGCAGTATAACTGATGTCGATCACAAATAGTGCAAAAGGCAACTAGGGACGGTAGGAAGTCGGCTGACGTCGGTCAGAACCAATCAGACAAGGACCGACGTCGGTCGCCTGTGTGTTCCAAAACTGTTCATTACACGAACAGTTAGTTAGTTGCACTCAGTGTTTGCATGTTAAGGGGCTAATTATAGTCTCAAGCTATGTGTCTAATTATTTTAATTAGAGTTATATTTTTGTATGCATGGGATCCTATTTAAAGACCCATGAGGCACGTATTGTAATCATCAAGAAGGCAAGTAAAGCATTGAAGCATTGAAGCAAGGTCAAGGAGATCTACAAGCAAGTAAGGTCAAGGAGATCAGCTAAAGCATTCAAGGAGGGGATTACAACTCAGGTTGTTGAGTTGGTTTTGGTTAAGCAAGAGAGAGAGGGAAGAAGGTCTTGAGGTGTGGCAAGCCTTTGAGGTGGAGGAAGAAGTGGCATCTTCCTTATTGTATTTTCTTCTAGTAGTATTTAATACAAGAGTGTGTATTGTCTCTCAAATTCTTTGCTGTCTCAAGTTTCTAGTTACTTAATAATTCTGGTATAATTTCATGTTTAATTGCTTATAAGAAAGCAATCAATTTTGCTTCTGTTGGATAAGGGGTTCTTAACATTATGTACCATCAAGTTTAAGATATGCCAATTTTGGCAATATTATAACAAGAAAGGCAGCAGATTTTTCTCAATTTCTCCTCACCTGGGAAGGGTTTCATGAGATTTAAAGTTATTACATAATATTGGGGAATTAATATATATCTCCATGTAATCTTTTAGATATTATTCATGCATTTTATGGTCTAAAAGAGTAATAAAAAATAGCCTATGAAATCTACAAATTGACGTGCTTTCAAGAAAAGTGTAGGGTTGGAGAGAGAAATAGATTTTTTCAAGATTCTATTTTTGGATTTTTTTATCATTTTATCCATGTTTTAATATTTTAAAACATTTTTCCCAAATAATTTTTTTTAAATATCCATTATTTGGCAAATCTTGGTGCTTTCAAGCTTTCAAAAGGGCCTAGTTTAACATGGTTTAAGGAAATTTTGCATTTTTTAATATTTTTTTGTAGAAAACTAGGTTTTAATATACCATTAAATTAATTAAATATTAATTTTATCTGAAAAACATCTATTACCCATGAAATAAAATCTAAAAACATGCAAAAATACATTCAAGTATGCGCACATTCCATGCAAAAAGAGCATTTTTTGAAGAAATTTGAAATTTCTAACATCTACAGGTGGAGTTTTGAATCTAAATTTGGTGTGTATCATAATAATGAATTTATTAATCATCCATAAAAATTTAAATTCCATTGGAAAATTAGAGGTGGTTTATGTTTTTACACAAACCTAAGCCTCTCAAAACACGATCAAGAAGAAAGCAAGCTTGAGCAAGATGAAGCCTCTAAGAGCAAAATTCAAAATTTTGGTTGTTTCTAACCCTTGTGTGAGTTTCAAAGGTATATAATGGTGTTTTAAAATATGTAAAAAATAATAAATAACCATCTCTTTCTATTTTGAAGATTCTAGTAAGCTTTTAAGTGATAGAAATTATTTTAATGGGTTTTTTTATCAATCAAATAAATGAAGGTTGGAGTTGAAATATTTATCTTAGATGTAAAATGGAGTTTCCCAAATTCCATATATGTTTTTTATATGTAAATATCATTATTAATTAAATCCACAAGTTCCACTTCATGTAAGTTGAGTTCAAGTGGAAGTTGACTAGTCTTTGAGTCTACATCTTTTCAGTTGACTAGTTTGACTAGTTTGATGCATCTCCCATGCTTTTCATCCAAGATAGGGACATTAAATAACTTAAAACAACTCTAAATATGGAGTTATATTCTAACTTATGATGTTATTTTCATGTAAGGAATATTGACAAGTCAATATAGGCCCACCACCTCCAATTCTATGCCAAAAGTAAAGGCCATGCAAATTTTTGAAGACTTGAAGACTTGAAGACTTTGTTTAATATTCTAAAATGAATTTATTATTGAGGAATGGCATGGATTATCATGAATGATGACTTGAGTTAACATCAAGATGGGCCCACCACTTGTCTAATGCCAAAAATAAGGTTTTTTTCAAGATAAAGAAAGGAGATATTTAAATAATATTGTAATTAATTTGAACTCAAAAATTGACTAGAGTTCACATCTAATTAATCTCCTCTTCTTTTTTTCAGCTTAAATATTAGATATTGATTCTATTTTATATATATGTAGGATTTTTAGCTATTTTTTAGGGAAATCCCTCTCTTGAGAAGACCAGACTCTGCCAAGAAAATAAATTAAATGACTATTTTTAGATTCCATTATGTTGGTATAGTGTATTTATGTAATCAATTTGTATATGTGGTAGAGCTTTCTCCCTTGTCAATTCTTGATTCTTACCTAGTTACTATTTGGTCATATTATGCATGTCATGCTCAATGTTTTATATCTTTTAGTTGAGCTTACATTGGATATAAGTTGTTGGTTAGTGCCTTGAATCAGATCTATTCCATCATTTCTCTCAGGCTTTGATCACCAGATAAAACCTCTACATAAAATATTGATACATATGAGATATTTAGAATTGTAGATTCATTATATACTTGTCTAATCAGTACTTTAAGAACACAAATAGAGTGGATGAACTAGAAATATAGGTGTATCACCAAAATTAAAGTAGGATTTTTCTTTTAGTTTCTTTCTTCCCCTTTTCATCTTAACAACTAGTAGTTTAGTAAGTAGTGCAAAGTGATACATCAAAGGAGCTAGCCTCACCAAAATCTAAAGGTCTAGTCTGATTTTAGGTTTCTTACATCTTAGATCATTCTTGTTAGTGCCTAAGATTGCATTGAGGCAATTGGGCCCTTGTCAATAGAGAATGCTTGAAATCTAGACCACATTGAATATTGAAGTCCATGTATAAGTATTTTTATCCTCATGCTTTTCTTAGGAAGTCAAGTTCTTCATTGAAAATTGGCTAAGTCCTTTGTGTTTTGTCTTTGCTTGGTAAAACTGTTTATCCCTTAGACTTTTTGGGCCTCTTATAATGAACACAATGCCTGATAAAAATGGTTGTTCAAACTTTTTTTCTCAAGAAAAAAATCTAAAGACTTATTTTCATTGGATATTTTGTCTGCTACAAAAGTCCCAAAAGATTCCTTTATTTTAGAAAAGGCTGTTGAGTCTTATTTGTTTCAAAAAAATTATCTGTGGCAAAAAATCCAAAGGTCATTTTCCCTTCAAGAGTTTTGCCCATATAAAAAGCCTAAAGGAATTGTTTACTTGAGCTAGGTCATTTTCAGTAATCCTAAAGGACACTTTCACAAGTTTTGAAGGGTATTTCTACAGGCAAAAGGACACTTTCAACATTTCTAAAGGATAACTTAGAGGGCACAAGACACTTTTCAAAGTCCCAAAGGCCACTTTCAAGACTCCTAAAGGGGCATGTTGGAGATTTTAAGGGACCTTTATAAGACTTCCAAAGGGTATGTTCCACTTTTGAAGGGAACTCCTAGTCATTATCAAAGGCCATTTCTCGAAGGATTCCCCAAAAAAGATTCCTTCAGGTTATGTGCTCTCATAAATAAATGAAGTCTCTTTAGAGGGTGAAAGAATGTTGCACTCCTCCTCAGGTTGATTAATGGTATAAAGCTAAAAGATAGCCAAAGGATCGAGCAAGTGTATATGATGGACACATGGTAGCATCCCAAAATGATTTTCATTTTGGTTGTTTTTCAAAGGTTGTCACACTTGTGTTTTTGCTACCAAAGGTGTAAATAGCTTCCAAAGTCCAGACTCATCAAATCATGTTATATGGTAGTCTCTCAAGGGTTTTAGTTTTTGGGCCGTTTTATAGGAATACCCAATCTCAAAAAGGGGGAGGAGGTGCAATGAGTCCCTGAGGATCGGAACATTGGGGTGGTCAAGTAGGATCACTGGGTTATTGACTTAGTTCTTTGGAAATGAAATTTGAAATAATTATAGAGTTAGCCATCAAGAAAGGGTTTTCTTCAGTTTAGGGGAAGGCAAGTCATGTCGATCAAGAAAAAATGGCTTCTTCTTCTTCAATCTCTCTGAAAAGTAATGTTACCTCAATTTTTGATGGGATTAAGGACACTGATGTCCAAGATTTAGATTTTTCTTCCTTGTCAAATCTTTTTTAGAAACTTAATCACCCTAAGTTGGTAGACAATTTGGGTATGAGTTATATGGTTCCTATAGTATCTTTTCCACTAGTAGCCCCTTACCCAAAGCTAGTCATTACATGTGCAAAGGTGTATCATGAGGATAAAAGAACTATAATTGATGGGAATCAATCAATTCTCTATTCATTCACCTCTCAAGCTCTTAGTTCCATGCTCGGGATACTACCACAAATTGAGGAAATTATTTTAACCATGGAAGGATGCCAGGCATACACTAATGAGAATGATAGCTTCATTTGGGATATTGTAAACACTTGATAGCTCACCAAGAAGAGAACTAAGGTTTCTAGATTGACTCGGAATATTAAGTTAATAGAATTCAATAAATTTCCATGATATGTAATTACCATGTGCTAGAGTTTATGAGGTACCCACGATAGAGAAGTTTGAGCCATGGATGTTTTCCATCCTTATTTATGTGCTGGAAGGTAATATGCAGTTGGACTGGGCTTCAATTCTAAGTAACAACCTACACAACCAAATAATATAGTTACAAGTGGCCATATCTTCCAAGGAGGCATTTAATGGTACATTTTACATGACTTCCTACCTCATGTATAGTTTAGTACATAACAAATATTTCCCTGAACTCACTAAGAATCCCTCTAGTCTCAAAATTTATGAGTTGTATCCTAAAGTGACTTTGGAAGGTTTTAGTAACAGTTGGGCCAAGGTTTGTAATTAATTTTTCAATGACATGATAAGTGTTTTCTACCCTCTAAAGAGCTTAAACAGAATGACTAAGGTGGTCAGGGAGGTGATCGACAAGTTTAGTGTAGTGTATATTCAATTATGTACCTTCACATATTTCTAGGTAGGAAAATTTATAGGGGTACCTCACAAGCTACCCAGGTATGTTGATGACAAGGTAACACTCATGGAATTATGTAGAAAAATGGTTCCCCCATATAAGATGATTGTGTCAAAGAAGATTAATAACCCCTTTAAGTTCTTTTTATAGATAAGATATTATACATGTCATACTCTAGCTAGAGCAAAGGGGTTGGAATAAGAAATGGGGTGGTTTTAGATGGACAAGATACCTCCTTAGTCTAACTATGACATAAGGTGGTTGGTTAACAATGATATAAATGTAATTATTCATTAAGCACACTATGAAGATATCTAGTCAAAATGCATAATGGAAGAGCAAGTAAGGAAAATTTATTACCTAAGGCTCACCCTTCAGGAGATTGTTGCATGTGGAATCATCCCCATCCCTAAAGACATGATGGATAACAAGGATATAATATCATTAGCTTACACTGAGGAGAATATAGAGATGTGACCTATAGCCAAAGTAGACTTCATAGTCATAGATAATGATTCAATTAGATGGAGGGCTTATCATAATGAAAAGAGCATTCAGGTGGTTAAAGTCCTAAGGTGTGGACCTCAGTGCACATGATACCCCTACTCTCAAGGAACTCAAAACTCTAAAGAGCTAAAGGAGATTCTTCCCACTCACACTGGGCATTTAGTAGGCCCTCAAGTAGAGGCCGAAGGCAAAGGGAAGAAGTTGGTAGGTGATACTAGTTTCACCAAACTATTCAATGTTGATGAGATTACAGTAGCACAGTCTAATTTTGGACTTTATTTCATAAAATTAACCATCCTAGATAAAAATTAGACTCAAATTACCATGGGGGAGGTGTAGCTTTCAAGTTCTTCTCCTTTATTGATCACCATTTAGGGAGATCCTGCCACATTAGCTAGACCAACCATCGCACCAGCCCCTCAGCCCAAGAAATCACCAGAGCCCATTCCACCCCTAAAATTATATGCAAGGAAAAGAGGAAGGGAGGAACAAGAAGAGCAACTGAAGACTAAAAGGAAGAAGAATGTGTTGTAACCTCTTCCTGTAACCCTAAAGAAAATGAAAGAGGTTTTACATCTGAATATACCCTCTCAATGTGAAGCCACAAAATCCCAAAGAGAAAAGTCCTCATATGCCCAGTTGCTAAGGGATATGAGTGATGAAGAATATTTGGATGATGATAGGCCTATTTTAGAGATACTAAAGTGGCCAGAGGTGTTCACTCTTCCCCCAATGAGGATAAGACAAAGAACTCTAAGGGAAAGACCACAAACTCTGATTAAAATTCTAACAATGGAATTGTTTGGACCACCAGCACCCTTAGGAAGAGAAGGCAAAGGTGATGAGGAAACTGTGTTGGCCTCAAATGACCCTTTGTCCTTCAAATATGTGACACAAGTAGGTGTCTAGGTGGCCATGCAAGCCCAAACTCCACTCTAGAAAGAAGCTATTTCCATGGACACAAAAGCATTTGTCTAGGATATGTTCACCCAGCCATCGGGGCAAGAGGTGGAGGGTGAGACAAAAAGTATGCAAGGGCCTAGGGAAAAACTTGAAAATGAGCTAAGGCCAGAAGATCAAGCCCCCACCAATAGTGAAAAGGTAGAGACTCAAGGAAAACAACAATTGGATGTTGTGGTGGCTATGGAGATAGCCCCACAAGACAATCCCTCTTTAGTACACACAAATTCAATACAAGAAGGAGAAGCTACACCTAAGGGAGATAGGGGATCAAGCTTTAAAATGGGTACCCCTATACCTTCAGGTATAAATAAAGAGGCAAACTAAGGTGATGAATTTTTAAGGGAGGGACCTTCAACAGGAACTACTTCTGTTGAAGTACCCTAGGGGATCCTTCCCTAAATAAAGGTCCATGATCCTACCAGGCATAAGAGTTTTGAGGCCATGATTGGTGATGAGCCATCTAAGGGAATAAGGAAGATGCCATAGCCTCTTCCCAGATCTCCCAACTAATTACACAATATGAGTTGGAAGTGAGACCACCTCCTCATCCCACAGGATGATAGACTACTGTTGGGGTCCCAAAAGTAGTCTGAATTAGTTGTTGAGGTCTTGGAACAAGTTGAACTAGGTAAAGAAGGAGAGTAGGAAGATGAAAAGGAGAAAATCAAGTTATATAGCAATGAGGATATAGAGAAAATGATATTATGTTTACACCTGACTCCCAGCAAATTCCCTTTGGTTAACATTCCATTAATGCCACCTTTCAATGCTCCTAGAATGGCCTCAAGGTCCATAACTCTAATGGGTTTTCAGACCAAGCCTTGATATGGGTTGAAGAAAAGATTAAGTAAAAATAAATCATTGAAAGCAAATTGGGAGATATAAATGTGATGAGGAATGCTCAGGCATATAATGCAAACTATCCCAAGAGGATTAAGGCACTCTACTGAACTACTTTCACTGATGATGGGGAGAGAACATAGGAAATATCCATCCATCCACAAGGCACTATAAAGAAGGACATTCTCCTTGAAAGTTACTTAGTGTATAGATATGATCTAGGGGAGCCTTTAAGAAATGATATCAAGCATAACTCACAAGTTCTAGTGAGCAAGGTGGCTCATCAGATGGAAAAAGATCGAGCATCAATGGAGGAGCTTAAGATGTATAATTAGGTGATGCTTTAGTACTTACAAAATTTACTGAGTGAGCCTAAAGCAGTGTTTTCAAATACCAACATAGCCTTGATTCCACCCATTTCTTCTTTGGATATGCTTGATTTTGGCCTCAGTGAAGATTTAAAGACTAGAGGATGGGTGACAAAAGAGTGGTGGAAATACTTGATGGTCTGAGCCAAGGAGGTCATCTATAGAGCATTAAAATGGCTCGATGATGCAATAGATAAACAAGAGGCATGCAAATCCTTAGCATTAATTTATGATACTAATTTTAAGAGCTAGGAAGAACTTGGGCCCAAGGTAGATGAATTATGTAGTGTGGGTGAGAGTACCTTAATTTTAGAAAAGGTCATCACCTCAGTTGATCCTAAAATGCCCAGAGAATGCCAACTAGCCATAAAACATAGGTTAGTAATGCTTAAGGATGGAACCTTTGATATAAAAGGGGAAGAGCAGTCTCTCAAGACTGTTAGGGAAAAAATTAAGGAAACCTTGAGGGGAATGGTGAAGTTTGAAAGTATAGTTGACATGATAAAGGAATTGATAGAAGATGCCTTGAAGAGTCTTGTCGATATACACCATGTAAACTTTAGTAGCCAAAAAATAAAGGAGTTGGTGCTACTTGAAAAATCCTAAGACCAGTTGAGGGCATTGGTCGAGAAGAAGCAAAAGGCACTCTAGAGGACCACCAACTGGTTAGATGAATATGATGTCAAATTCAAATACCATGTGGGTCCAAATAAGAAAATCCTCCCCACCATGATCGAAAAGTTTGTTACATAAAAGAATAGGTTACTATAGGGCTCGTTCATCAATGTTGATTCCATGATATGACCAAATCATTTTTATTTCTTCTTATTTGATGTAAAGATTCTTTTCTCCTCCCTCTTCCTCTTCTCTTTTTTTCCCTTAATCTTTGTATTGTGCCCGTTAGTGGCACATCCCTCATATGAATATTCTTTAGACAAAGGGACGTTTTGTATTGGTTATGCAAGTGGACATAGGTTTTTTTATCCCTTGTTGGAGTGTGATTTACATGGCATATGGAGAGCATCCCACTAGGATGAGATATCAAACATGTCACTTTCATCAGAGCATGTGCATTATCCCAAGAATCCTTTTTATTGAAACTAATGAGCTCCAAGCCTATGAATGATTTTTCTAGCTAGAGCATATCATTAGGATATTCCACGTATTGATTTGAGAATGGTATATGTAAAAGAGATTTATTCCTTTATAAAGTTTGGTCAATCAAAAAAATTTGATAAATAGCTATCACTCTAGAGAAGTTCTTCCTATGTAATCTCTTTGGTGTCAAATTGGTTTCTTGTGTAAAACCATTGACAAGATTTGAGATCATATTGAAATGTTCCCCTATTACAAAGATGAATTTCATAGTGTAAATGTTGTATAACTTCCACCACATGCTATATGTATTTAAGATTCAAATGGATAATGGAATATACTTTTGCTTTGTTGCTCTATCTTATTGTCAAAATCTAATATGTTATTTTGAGTTCTTAGTATATTGGTGCTCTCACGCTTTCTTTTTATGGTAGTCATCTAGGAAATGTGTTGAGATTATAAAATCCTTTTAGTAATAGAATTTAGGATGAAGTATTAATAGTCTTTTTAGGGGTAGTCCTAGACTAGTGGATTTAGTGAGAAAGAGCTCTTGAATGATTACTTGTAGCTTTGATTTTGATTCTTTTAATAAATTTCAAAGTATTGTTTCATTCCATTTGTTTTGAGGGTTCTAAAATGTTTATTTGTGGAAGTGACATGATAGTTTAATGAATTTATCTTCTCTCATCTGGCATCCATCCATATCTTTGTTTAAATCAACCCACATTGTCTTACCCTATGCTTAACACACCATTTGCATAGCATAAGTGTTACTTGTATCTCAAATACATAAGATCTTGTATATTTGGAATGTATTTGTAGTTTTGTGCTTAAAATATTAAAGCTACAGTATCTTATCTAGTTTCTATTATTGAATGTTTCATAAAATGGACATGGTAGCCATCCTTTCATCTATCTCTAGTATCTTGTGTATGACTTAAAGCATTTATGCATTTCATGTGATAACCCTTATGATTAAAGTGTACAAATTTGGTTATGCTTTGGTCATATTCCCCTTATGTGCCAAGAATCCTCATGAAGATTGAAGTGTGAAATTCTTCCATGTGAGTAAGCTACCCTATAGGTTCTCTCACCTTGGTTTTGGTAGAGCCAAAACTACCAAGGAGTTAACCATACCCTTTGTAAGTGTCTTAAAGTAGTTATCTATGTTTAGTTATTTTTTTGATGCTAAACCCTTCCCTAGCTATAATGACATATTAATGGGTTTTTCATCTTTGTTTGCCATTTTTTGTAAGTGTGCAAAGTTGAGCATATGAGGTGTATAACTGAGAATCAACACATTTTTGGCACCATTACTAGGGAATTTTGTAGAGAGATTTGATCACTTTTGAAAGATTCTTTGCCTACCTATGGTGTGTAGATGTTGCCGACTCATTGTTTAATGAATCTCTGTGGTTTCATACTCAGAGACAAAAATTGACCAATTATGTGTTAGAAGGTGTCTAACCTCTATTGAATATTGTCTTTCATATCAGTTTTTTGTCTCTTATTTTTCTAGAAGTCTATTTCTAGTGGTGACTCTGAGTTTTTTATCTCCTAGTTATTGCAAGACCATTTCTTGTTGTATCCCTCACCTTCCTAAGCTTCTTATTTGAGTATCTTGTTGTTTACAAAGCTAGAAGGATTGAGATCATCCTTTAATACTGACCTTTTAAAATAATGTTTCCCTCTATTACATACTCCTCCAAAAAAAGGAGATTAGCTTAGAGACCTATTGAAGGGCTTAGTTATATCATTGAGATTCATCCTGGTGCCACTAATGTTCAAAAATATATAGACCAACCTCTTGTTGAATATTACCATAGCTCTTCTGGTACTTTTGAGCCTTATAGCCCTTTTTACTATCCCACTCCATCCCCACCAGATCAATCCCCTCTTAAATCTGACCCACCCAATTCTCCTCATTCTCATCCTCACATCCCATTACTAGTGGTTTCTAAACCCCAAGATATCCCAATCATGAGGCATAAAGACCAAGAAGAAAATGCATGCCCTATTTTCTATGTTCCCAGATTTAGACCTATCAATTTTGAGGAGATGTAGGGTTTTCCTAATGAAGTTCCTAATGAGATAAGGAAGAGCCTCCTAAAGTTTCAGGGGAACAATATTGTGATTGGTGATCAACATTTGAAGGCCTTACAGAATGTTATTGAGGATTATGAAGTCGAGCATGAAGACATCTACATTAAGATATTTATTGTTATGTTGGAGGATGATGTTAGAGATTGGTTCAACTCCCTCCCCACTGTATGCATCGACTCATGGGAAGAGATGCAGAATGTCTTTAGGATTTAGTATGGGGAAAGGCTAGATTCAAGGTTCCTCTTGGCTGAGTTTGAAAATATCAATAAAAATCCTAATGAGTGTGTGCAAGATTTCAACACCCATTTCAATAAGGCCATGATGCATTTACCTAAAAATATTAGGCCTAATGATACTGCTTGTCTAATAAAATACTATGATGATTTTGACAAGAAGTTTGCATACTAATTAAGAGACAAAGCTCCACCAAACATTAGGTTGGCCTTTAATATGTCCATCCAAATTGAGAATAATATTAAAGTTATGGGAAAGCCTATGAATAATAGATCTGATGTGAAGCTAGTCAATCCTAAAAATACATGATCTACCAAGGCCCCCAACTTAGAAAACATTAGCAATACTTTGGCCTCCACTATTAAAAAAATGTCATACAAGTTGGCTAGGGTAGAAAATGGCATTTTACATGTATCTTCTAGCCATGATAGGGCCCTGAATTCATATCAGTCTCAGTGAAAGTTGACAAAGGAAAGAGGCCTACACATGAAGACTAGATAGAAAGGAATCAAGGTAGGGGTGTTGGAAAGGAAATGTTGAATCCCCTAAATGCTAAGGTAAATGTTGTGAGCTCTGATATAGACATTGATTAGTGTGACAGATGCTTCCTGACCCACCCACCATGTGATATTATTGAGGTAGTGCATCAAGAACTAGATGAACTAGAGGATGCACCATCTGATTATGAAATTTTCATGTTTGATTTCCATAATTCTCTGGTTGAAGTAGTGACTTCCATAGGGATGCCTACTAACACCATGACTATTGAACTTTGGGGTGTTATTGAGTTAGAACGTATCCCTATCTTTGATTCTATGTGCGATGTCAATGTAGCACAATCATATGAGTTACCTGTCCATGGTTTTGATCATATACACTCTATGATGATCAAGAAATATCTGGAAGGCAATCTATCATAGGAAGACTAAAGACTCTTGATTAATGTAGTAGCTACTCAGAGAAGTGAAATTAACTTGAAAAGTAGGCAAGTAGGTGTTATCCCTCAAGGCATTGCTCCTCATTACTCGAAGGTGAGGGATGCAAAAAAAGAAGAAAATAAAGATATAGCTATTTTAGAAGCCTCCAAGAGGGCACCTATTTCTCAAAATACTAGACCAAGAGAATTTTATGCTAAGAACAATAAGATTCCTATATTGTCTAGTGTCCCCAAGGGTACTAATGAGACTAGGCAAAACCCACCACTGAATACTCCCATAAATAATAATAACCCCCCTCAACCTAATCCATTTCATGTGTTGTCTAAGCATATCCCTACTGAAAATGTCACCACCCTCCCACCAGACATGCCCCTCTCTCAATATAATGTATGTGATATGGCCCAATTATTGAATTAAATAAAGATCACTATTCCACTCATTGAGTTGTTACAAATCCCTAAACATAGGAAGAGATATTTTGAATATTTAGAGTTTGGAAAGGGATAAATGACCAATGAGTTTGAAATGTCCCAAGTGTTATTAGAAGATCAAGAGTCAAGGGATGTTTATGAGCCTTCTCTTGAAGTCTATCTAGGAACTACATTGGTGGAGAGTCAGCTAGATGTGAATCCATTTTATACAACATTGATGATCAATAGTTTTATTATCCATAATTGCATGTTTGATTCCAGTGCATCTTGCAATGTTATGCCTTTATGTGTCTTGAATAAACTCAGTGTAAAGATAACATCTTCTTTTGGAAAGTGTTATGATATAGATTCATGAGAGGTGTTAGTTGTTAAGCAAGTCAAAGGGCTGGTTGTGCAATTGGTAGTTTACCCAAGTAAGTTTTTGAATATGGATGTGGTAGTTGTAGATTGCCCTCGCAAATGGGGAATGTTGTTATCATGAAAATGGGCTGCCAATATGTGAGGAAGTGTGCACATGGACCTCTCTTATGCTACCATCCCCCTAGAAGGTAAAATGGTCAAACTTCATAGATAGCTTGTAATGAAATTACTTAGATATTCGCATAGAATGATTTTATATTACATTTAATAAGAAAATATGAGAGATTACATAATGATAATTGATAATAGAATAGAATACTAGATAATATAGCAAAACCACTTTGATGGGGTTACCTCCATAAGAATGCAATAATAATAGAATACTCAACATAATCCATAAATACTAACCACTACCTCTTATATATAGTCTACTTATCCAAATTTATTTTATAGGCTGACCTATCTAAGAACATAGAGAAATGTAACAAGTAAATAAAAGAGGTATGTAAGCCACAAGTCAATCACACATATCCCTAGACACACCAATGGTTAAAGATGTAGCAAGCCCTCCCCCTTCAAAACAACATTGTCCTTAATGTTGTGGTAATTCTAGATGTTATTGCACAAATGCTTCATCCTCCCAAGTGGCATCTTCACATGGCAAATTCTTCTATTTGATCAGGTATTCTATAATTTCTATGAAACATAACTACTTGATGTGCCTTTGAAGGATTGACTTAGGATCAAGAACAACTCTACCTTCCTCATCTAATTTTGGTAATTCTATTTGAATGGAAACTTTATGTCCAATGACTTTCTTCATGCATGATATATGAAATACTAGATATATGCGAGTGGATGAAGGAAAATCTAACTTGTAGGCCACACTACCTATTTTTTCCAAGATCTAATAAGGCCTATAATACTTAGAGGATAGCTTGTTATCCTTTTTTTGTTGCTTTAATGACATTTATTTGTATAGATATAAGTGAAAAAAGACCCAATCACCAATGTTAAAATGCCTCTCACTTCTATGTTGATCTACTTGTTGTTTCATGTGATTCTAGGCTATAGCTAAATTTTCACACAAACTTGTAAGGACCTCCTATTGATGGTGAATATGTTCTTCAAATTCACGAACCTTAGGATGGACCTTCAAGGTTAAATTTGATAGATGGAGGGTGGTGTCTATATAGTGCCACAAAAGAAGACATTTTAGAAGAACTATGAATAGAAGTATTATACCACCATTCAACAAGTGGAAGCCAATGAACCCATTTATCCTATTTATCAAAAACAAAACAATAGAGATATCTTTCCAAACATTTGTTGACTACCTAAGTTTGTCCATCAGATTAAGGATGATAGGATGAACTATGAGCCAATTAGGTGCCTAAACATGTAAATAACTCAGTCTAATATAGTAAAAATGTGATCTCTATCACTAAAAATTATCTTAGGGGTCCCATGCAATTTTTGAACTGTATTAAGCAATAATTACTATACTAGCAACAAATGGTTGGGATAATGAACAAAAATGAGCATACTTACTGAGACAATCTACAACAAGCATGATAACATTTTGACCATTAGATCTTGGTAACCTTGTAATGAAATCCATAGATACCTCTTCCTAATGTTGGCTAGGGATGGATAAAGGATATAAAAGACCTAAAGTTTTGATGGTTTCACTTTTGTTTTGTTGATAGATCATACATTCAACCACATATTTCTGGACATCCCCCTTGAGACCTTACTAAAAAAATCCTGTTCGATGCTGTGATAGGTTTTCAAAAATCTTGAATGACCCCCAATTAGAGTTGCATGAATTTCTTGAAGATTTTTTGTTTAAGAAGAGAATTCTTACATAGGTATAATCTATCTTTATACCATAATGCATTACCTTTTCATGTGAATTTTTCAAATCCACCTCAACCTTGTTGAAGATTTTGAATCAAATCATGATCAGTACTATCATGTTCCCATTTTGATCATGCTTCCTCTAGCTAATCTACCTGCAAAATAGTTATGGCACATAGCAATGCCTCAATTGATTCATTTTTTTGGATAGTGCATCTACCACCTCATTGTCCTTACCTTTTTTGTAGACTATTTTAAAATCATAGCCTAACATCTTAGTTACCCATTTCTATTTTTCTTTATATGACAACCTTTGTTCTAAAAAATATTTAAGACTATCATGATCAGTCTTTACCTAGAAGTGATGACCCATCAAATAAGGTCTCTATTATTTGACAACATGCAAAATGGCCATCATTTTATTTTCATAGATGGGCTTGTGTTGATTTTTACCCTTGAGTTTATGAATTTCAAATGTAAGTGATCTACCTTATTGTATGATTAAAACACCCATACCATACCCAGATGCATCACATTCAACCATAAAAGTCTTATAAAAATCAGGAGTGGCCAATACTGAGTAGTGCACATAGCTAATTTCAATTGTTCAAATGCTTGGGTAGCTACATCAATCCACTAAAAGGAGTCTTTCTTTAACAAAGAGGTGACTGGTGTTGCAATGCTACCATAGTTCTTGACAAATTTGTGATAGTAACCAGTAAGCCATAAAAATCCCTAAAGTTGCTTAAGTGTCTTAGAAATTGGCCAATCTACCATTACTTGGATTTTTTTAGGATCCACTTTCACTCTTTTATAAGATACCAAATGACCCAAATATTCAACCTCACTAGCCACAAAAGCACATTTGGAAGGTTGGGCATACAATTGATTTTGCTCCAAAATGGAGAGTACTTGTTTCACATGTTGCAAATGGTATGCCCAATATTTACAATAAATGAGGATATCATCAGATAATACCAAAAAAAAAATTCTTCACAAATGGCTTTAAAATAGTATTTATCAAACTCTAAAAAGTAGATGGTGTATTTGTTAGACCAAAAGGCATAACCAAAAAATCATAATGGCCCTCATGAGACCTGAAAGTGGTTTTGGGTATGTTTTCATCACAAATCCTGATTTGATGATACCCAAAATGTAGATCTAACTTGGTAAAATAAAGAGTACCATTCAATTCATCTAGTAAATCATAAATGATAAGAATTAGAAACTCATCTTTCATAGTGTATTTGTTGAGTTCTTTGTATTCAAATCACATCCTCCAAGTGTCATCTTTCTTTCTCACCATGACAACTAGTGAAGAGTATTCACTTTGGCTATGGTGAATGACTCCTGCATCCAACATCTCTTATACCATCTTTTCAATTTCACTTTTTTGGGCATAGGGATACTTGTATGGCCTAATGTTGGGTGGTGTACTACCAAAAATAAGTGTGATATCATGATCATGCATGTGGCTAGGTGGAATTCCTTTTGGCATGTCTCCAAAAACAATGAAATGAGCATCAATTACTTTTTGCAGATCAAGAGGTGGAGATGGTTGAGTTGGTTATACTTCCATAGAAAATAAGTGACCTATAAATCCCTTAGCACCCTTACAAAGAGTATTTGTCATTTGATGGGAACTAATAAGTTGGGGATATTTAGCCTTTAATCCTCTTAACTCAAATGTCCTTTCTCCAAAATGAAAATGCATGAATAATTCTTGAAAATTCATCTCAATAGTGCCCAAAGTGGTGAGCCACTGGAATCCCAAAACTATATCAACTCCACTCATCAGAATAGCAAACATAGGAGAATCTAATAAGTAGTCTCCCATGGCCAACTTAATATTATGACATTTTCCTGAATAGCTGACAATACCACCATCTGCAATCATAACCAAAAATTCTAGAGTTGGATAAATGAAATAGTTCAAATGAGCAGCCAACTTTCTATGAAATAAGTTGTGTGTGCTCCTAGAATCAATCAAGATAGTGACCTTCTATTTCTTAATAAAACCCATCACCTTAAAAGTTTGGGGAGTACTAATACTTGATAGGCAATGACATGAAATAGTAGGCTGAGAGTCTTCAAATTCCTCCTCGGGAACTTATGCATCCTTATCATGTACTTCTACGTCATCTTCATCATCATTAGCACCTTCAATATAAAACAACTTATTTTTAGCATAATGATGATCGTTGCTATGTTTTTTATCACAACCATAACACAACCCTTTGGCTTGCTTCTCCTCAATTTTTCATTGTGTTAATCTAGTGGGCTATGGAAATGATAGTGTTGAAAAGTTACGATCATGACCAGTAGTGAAAGTTTTCCTTTTGACCATATCTTTCTCTTCTATCATACATGCCTTAGGGATATCTTCTGATACAGATGTTGGGTTAAACATTATAACCTCATATTATATGCTATCTTTGAGGCCACCCAAAAATAGATCAGTCAAATTTTCCTTAATGATATATTCCACCCATAAAGAGATATTCTAAAATTGATTAATATAATCCTTCATAGTTCCTGTTTGCCACAACTTGGCTAATTCACTGAAATATTTCTCAAAGACATTATTTTTATAATGACCTATCAACTCCTCATTAAAAATAGTCCATGTAATAGGAGCACCATTCTTTTTCTTTTGAGCACATAATCAATGATACCAAATGAATTGCTTAGGTTATAAATATAGGGATGCCACCATCACCCTTTAAGAACTAGGGGTTTGATGCAAATCAAATAAATTATCAATTTGGGTAATCCAAGTGAGAGGATCCTTCCATCAAACTTACGCATGTCCACTTTTGGAAACATCGGTTTTATACCAGCATGGGAGTTATTGAGAGGAAGATTTGAATGCTGAAGTGGAGGGTTGTTAGGTGTGAGGGTGGCCAATTATGTAGTGATATGTTGTAATTCACTATGAACCCCATTAATCTCTCCATGCATCTTTAAAACATTGGCTTGGACTGCAACAAATTCATCATGCCTCACCAAGTTTTTGATGTCCATTTGAAGCTGAGAAATTACCAAATATGAAGTTCTAGATTTTATGTCATCGGTAGGAGTCTTAGGATTTTTTGGTGCCCCTTTTCTTCCCTAAGTTGAAGGACTTTCCATAAATAAACCCTAGGAAGATTTTAACCCCAAAAAAAGTGTACCAAGAAATGGTACCATTGTGATCACCTTGTCAAGATGAGTCTAATGACTACCTTTGCACACTATAATAAAATTATTGATACCAAAAAAGTTTACTGATATAATATACTATTGTGATCATCTCATCGAGATGAATCCAATGACTACAAGTGTGCAAGAGGAATTTTTTTTTTAATGATTTAAAAAAATATATTTTGAGTAATACTCATTGACAGAAAAAATTAATTCTTCCCAGATTGCAAGTTATGTTTTTTTGCTTTCACTACTCCCAGAAGCCACACCTCGCCAGATCTAAAAAAATTACCACAAAAAACTTGCCCAAATAAAATCTCTGATACCACTTGTAATGAAATTACATAGATATTCACACAAAATAATTTTATATTACATAAAATAAGAAATTTTGAGAGATTACACAGTGATAATTGATAAAAAAATAGAATACTAGATAATATAGCAAATTCACTTCCAGGGGGCAACCTCCACAATAATGCACTAATAGTATAATAAATAACATAACCCATAAAGACTAACCACTACCTCCTATATATAGTCTACTTAGCCAAGGTTATTTTATAGGCCGACCTATCTAAGAACATAAAAAAATGTAACAGGTAAATAAAAGAGGTATGTAAGCCACAAGTTGGCCACACATATCCCTAGATGCACCAATGGTTAAGGGCATAACACAGCCTAAGTTGTTACATATAATTGAAAATCCAAATCATGCTCTGAATGAAGTAATGTACACCAATATTGAGCTAGGTGTTTTTGTTGGTACTATTGATGTGGATGAATAATCTGTTATCATTAATGCATAACCTGATATAGAAGTTATTGTTTAGGAATTATTCTTTTATGGGGCCTACTCTAGTGTCAATGATGGGGTTGAAGAGATTATAAATGATCCTAATAGAAGGAGGTATACTTTTTCCTTCCACCTTGCTTTCAATTGCACTAACAATGTTGTTGAGTATGAAGCACTTCTAATTGGTCTAAGGATTGCATGTGAACATGGGATCAAGTGTTTCTCTATCAAAGGGGACTCAAAATTGGTGGTGAAACAAATCCATAATGCATATGCTACCAATTTTAAAAGGTTGAAATAGTATCAGAATGCTATATGGGATTTGATTGAAGGCTTTGATGCATTCAACATATTTTACCATGATAGGGAATTCAACCAAGAAGCTAACAAATTTGCTAAAGTAGGATCTCAATTTGATATTTCAAGCATAAGCCCATATTGTCAGTACTAGGTGGAGGTGCTTACTTGAACCTCTATCCCAGATAATATTTATCACTAGCAGGTGTTTGAAGATGATGACAAAATCAAAAGGTTCTTGACTTGTGAAGCAAAATTTCATGGTCAGCTTGTGGACCTAGAATCTATGGTTCAAACTTATGATAGAAAGGACACTTTATTTGGGAAGGAGGTAATTCAACTCAAAATGAACATTATCCCTAGGGGATTGGTTAGCTTAGAGGCATCCTTTGATGGAGTAGATAGATTGAGTTCAAGAGAAACATTTGTCTTGAGGGATGTCACTAAATATGATTTGGGTTCCCTTGAGCATCCAAGAAAAGTATGATTGGGTACTTGTCTCAGCACTAAATAGAAAAGAGATTATGTACAACTATTGAGGAAATATTAAGACTACTTGACATGGTCTTATTCAGAGCTTAAAAATTATAGGAAGGACCTATTCCAACATGTCATCCCATTGTATCTAGACGTTAAGCCGTTTAAGAAAAATTAGAGGCCTATCAATCCCTCTTGGCCACCAAGATATGTGATGAATTGAAGAAGTTAATGGATGGTGATATTATTCATCATATTAGGTACTCATCTTGGGTGGCTAAATTGGTCCCTATGTGAAAGAAGAATGGTTATATTATCCTCTGTGTGGATTTCTTCAATCTAAATAAAGCCTCCCTAAAAGATAACTATCCCTTGCCCAACATGGATAATATATTGCAAGATGTTACTAGATCCAAAATGTTGTCTAGTCTGGATGGCTTCTCTAGCTATAACTAGGTTGTGGTCAAGGAATTTGAGAGGTTTAAGACTACATTTGCCACACCATAGGGCACCTATCTATATATGTGAATGCATTTTGGACTAATGAATGCTGGTGCAACATTTTAGCATTCCATAGATGTTTCTTTTACAAGGATGATTAATCAATTTATTGTTGTGTATCAGGATGATGTCACTATGTACTCTAAGTGAAGGGATGAGCACTTAAAACACTTGGAAATAGTATTAATTAGATGCAGAGAATTTGGTATCTCCCTCAATCCTAATAAGTGTCATTTTGGAGTTTAAAAGGCTAAATTGTTGGGACATATAGTGTCCAAGGAGGGTGTTATGATTGATCCTAAAATAGTTAATGCCATTGACAAAGTGCCCATCCCACAGTCTAAAAAAGTAATTCAATCTTTCTTTAGACAAATTAATTTTGTAAGAAGATGTGTATCTAACTTTGTATAAATCACCCTACCTATTACTTTTATGTTGAAGAAGGATCAAGTTATTAATTGGGATGCAAGGGTTGTAAAAGCATTCAATGATGTCAAAGGAGCTTTGAATTCTTCTCCTATTTTAGCCAATCCTAATTACACCAAGCCATTTAATATTTCCTCCTTTGCATCACCCCATACCATTGTTGTTGTTTTATTACAAAATAATTATTATGGCCACAAATAACCCATAGCATTCTTCTGTAAAGCTATGCAAGGTTATAAGTTGAATTACACCCTTATGAAGAAACAAGCTTACACTTTACTAAAAGTGGTTAAAACATATAAACATCTAAACCACTAAATTAGTGCAAGGAATGGGCTTGGCCAGGCTTATGGATGAGGCAAATTTTTAAGTAGTTGAGGTGAATAACATTATTTCCAGTACTAGTAGTGCTTTGAATCAATTTAGTGCATCCCAGTGGTATAAGGACATTGTTTATTATCTTTGGAGTATGTGTTCTCCTCCTGACTTGGAAAAAACTCAGAATCTCAAATTAATCTCCTAGAAGTACCTCCTAACTAATAGTGGATTAGTATAGATAAACCTGATGGGGTCCTTCTAAAGTGTGTGTTAGAACACCAAGTTGATGCTCTGAATAAATATTTTCATAGTGGAGTGTGTAGTTGCCATTTTGTGCCTAAAGTTACTACTCATAAAATTATTAGAGCTGGTTATTGGTGGCTATCGCTATTCAAGGATGTTACTCAAATAGTTAGGTGATGTGAAAAGTGTCAATGCTTTGTAGGAAGATTAAAGGCATCTATTTCCCTCCCTTTACAACCAATTAATATTGAAGCTCCATTCAAGAAATGGGGCATGGATTTCATTGTTGAGACTAGTGAGGCTTCAAGTGCTAAGCATAAATGGATATTTCTTGTAACTAATTATTTGGCCAAGTGGGTGGAAGCAATCCCCACTAGGAAGGCAACACACCAAGTTGTGATGGACTTTCTATTGAATCAGATTATCTATAGGTTTGGTGTGCGAGTAAAGATCATTGTTGATAATGCAATGAGTTTCAAAGCCAAACCTCTAGAGTTGATGTGCAAATATTATGGGATTGAGCTCACTTATAATTCTAATTACAATCCTCGAGGGAATGGGTAAGTGGAATCAAGTAACAAAAAATTGCTCATGATTATCAGAAGGACATTAGAAGTCAAAAAAAAGAGGTGGGGTGAAAATTTGAAATTTTCCCTATGGGCCCATAAGATTACTCCTAAAAGAGCCACAAAAATGAGCCCTTTTGATCTTTTCTATGGAGCTCAATTGGTTTTTCCCATCAATCTACAACTTCCTACCTATCATCGAATGTATCAACTTAAGGAGGATGAATACACCGACCAGTATGAAGAAAGAATGAATTAGATTTTAGAATTGGATGACTCATGTAAGTTATCCCATGAGAAGCACCTAAAGTTCAAGGAGAGGTTTAAATGAATATTTGATAGGAATGTCACTCCCATAATTTTTTAAGTAGGTGATATGGTTCTACTTTGGGATATCAAGCATGAAGAGAAAACTAAGCATGGAAAGTTTGATGCTTTGTGTATGAGCCCTTACGCAATTGACTACAAGATTGGGGAGCACACTTTCTTCCTAAGAGATCTAGATGGGGAAATATTGGTGTTATATGTCAATGGTAGGCATCTAAAACACTTCTTAGATTGAATCCATTTGTAATTATGTACCATATTGTATAATGTTTTATTTCTTTGTTTTCTTATTGTTTTATCGCCCCTTTGTATGGGCCTTGTTTATATAGTTCTTCTCATTATGTTTTTGTCATGTGTTCATTTTCAGATCCCCTTGATTTGTGTTTTTTTAAGGGTGCCATGTTTTATTCAACCTTCCCATTTAGTGGAAGTTATTTTGTCCTGACTCTATGGCCTAATGGATTGGCACCTGGTCTTGTGTTTTATGATTCTTTGCACACCTATAAGGGGTATGCATCCTTGAGTGAGAGCCTATGTTAGTGCCCAATATTTCATTGAGGTAATTGGGCCCTTGTCAATGGAGAATGCCTAAAATCTAGACCATGCTAAATATTGAAGTCCATGTCTAAGTCTTTTTGTCCTCATGATTTCCTTAGGAAGGTCAAATTCTTCATAAAAATTTGGTTAAGTCCCTTGTGTGTTGTCTTTGCTACGTAAAAGTGTTTATCCCTTTGACTTTTTGGGCATCTTCTAACGAACACAATACCTGATGAAAATGGTTTTTTAGACATTTTGTCTCAAGCAAAAAATTTGAAGACTTATTTTCATCAGACATTTTATTCGCTATAAAAGTCCCTAAAGATTCCTTTATTTTAGAAAAGGTTGCTAAGTCTTATTTGTTTCAAAAAAAATTATCTGTGGAAAAAAATTTGAATGGCACTTGCCCTTCAGGCATTTTGCCCATACAAAAAGCCTGAAGGAATTTTTTACTTTAGCTAGGTCATTTTCAAGAATCTTGAAGGACACTTTCACAAGTTTTGAAGGGTGTTGTTGTAGGTAGAAGGACACTTTCAGCATTTTCAAAGGATAACTCAAAGGGCAGAAGACACTTTTCAAAGTCTCAAAGGCCACTTTCAAGACTCCCAAAGGGGCACATTGGATATTTTGGGGGACCTTTCCAAGACTTCCAAAGGGTATGTTCCACTTTAAGAGGGCACTTCCAGACATTATCAAGGGCCATTTCTTGAAGGATTCCCCAAAAAATATTTATTCAAGTCATGCTCTCTCATAAATAAATGAAGTCTCTTTGGAGGGTCAAAGAATGTTGCACTCTTCCTCAGGTTGATTAATGGTAAAAAGGAAAAAGATAACCGAAGGCCTAAGTGAGCATATATGATGGACACATGGAAGCATCCTAAAATGATTTTAGTTTTAGTTCTTTTTCAAATTTTTTTACACTTGTGTTTTTTCTACCAAAGGTGCAAGTAGTTTCAAAAGTCTAGACTCCTCAAATCATGCCACATGATAGTCTCTTGGGGGTTTTAGTTTTCGAGCCCTATTGGAGGAATGCCTTATCTCAAAAAGGGGAACGATGTGCAATGAGTCCCCAAGGACTAAAACATTGGGGACAACAAGTAGGATTATGACACATGGCACTTTTATGTGATCTTAGAGTCAATTGTACCAAGACACTAGGGAAGAAGAAGGGTAAGGAATTGCAAATGTCACCAGCACCTTGAGTACCCAAATTTTTGACACATGACAAGGTTTTTATTTTCAAAGGGAAGTTCAGGGCATGTGGCATCTCTTCACTAAATAATATGAGTGGTGAGGAGGTGAAAAGGTTCTAGAAGACTTGAGGAGTTCCGAAAGTGGATTTTCATTTATATGATGCCATGTGTCACATGGAAAACTATTCAGCTAGAAGGGGAAGCACCATCAAGTTTCCATCCTTTTCTTTTGAAAGATGTTTAAGGTTATTATTATGGTAGCTAAGGATTAACTATTTTAAACCAAGGATTAATTACTAACCCTAATTTAAAAAGGGGATGATTATAACTAAGTATTTTCCTTCACGTTAATCCATCTTTCACAATTAGATCTCACACTTGTGTTTTCAATCGATTTACAAACCAAAGTAGTGTGAGACAAGAATAGCAACAGTTATCATATTTTTCAAGTGATTTATTGCTCAAGTTGCATATTTTACAATGTGGTTTCAAGTAACTGTTCTTTGGGTTATTGACTTAGTGCTTTGGAAGTGAAATTTGAAAGAATTATAGAGTTAGCCATCAAGAAAGGGTTTAATTTGGTTTAGGGGAAGGAAATGTCACATCAGTCAAGAAAAAATGGCTTCATCTACTTTAATCCCTCTAAAAAGTAGAGTTACCTCAATTTTTTATGGGATTAAGGATACTGATGTCCAAGGTTTAGATTTTGCTTGCTTGTCAAATCTTTTGTAGAAACCTAATCCCCCTAAGGTGGTAGACAATTTGGGTTTGAGTTATATGGTTCTTGTAGTAGATTTTCCACTAGCAACTCCATACCTAGAGTTGATCATTACATGTACAAAGGTGTATCATGAGGAAACAAGAACATTACTTAATGGGAGCTAATTAGATGTCTACTCATTCACCCCTCAAGATCTTAGTTCCATGATCAGGATACTGCCACAACCTAAGGGAATTATTTTAACCATAGAAGAATGCTAGGCATATGCTGACAAGAATGATAACTTCATTTGGGATATTGTAAACATTTTTTGGCTCACCAAGAAGAGAACTAAGGTTTCTAGATTGACTATGAATATTAAGCTAACATATTTCAAGTAACTACCATGATATGTCATTGCCATAGCTGCTAGAGTTTACGAGGTACCCATGGTAGATAAGCTTGAGTTGTGGATGTTTTCCATCCTTATTTATGTGTTGGAGGGTAATAAGCAACTAGACTAGGCCTCAATTTTGATAAATAACCTACACAACCAAATAATGTAGTTAAGGGTGGCCATCTTTTCCAAGGAGGAATTAAATGGTATATTTTACATGACTTCCTACCTCGTGTATAGCTTTGTACATAATATATATTTCCTTAGACTCACTAGGGATCCCTCCAGTCTCAAAATTTATGAGTTATATCCTAAAATGACTTTAGAAGGTTTCAAGAATAGTTGGGATAAGGTCTATAATTGATTTTTTAATGCCATGATAATTTTATTCTACCCTCTGAGGAGCTTAAATATAATGACCAAGGTGGCCAAGGAGGTGATCAACAAGTTCGGTGTAGTGTACATTCAATTATGCACATTCACATATATCTAGGTAAGTGGATTTGTAGGGGCACCTCATAAGTTTCTTAGGTATGTTGATAACAAGGTAGCACTCATGGAATTATGTAGACAAATGGCTCCCCCACATGAGATGATTATGGCAAAGAAGATTAATAACCCCTTTAAGTTCCCTATACAAATAGGATATTATACATGTCCTAATCTAAACAGAGTAAAAGGGTTGAAATAATAAATGGGGTGGTTTTAGATGGATAGGATGCCTCCTCAGTGTAACTATGACATAAGGTGGTTGGTTAACAATGCTACAAATGTAATTATGCACCAGGCACAATATGAGGGCATCTAGTCAAAATGCATAATAGAGGAACAAGTAAGGAAAATTTATTACCTAAGGCTCACCGTTCAGGAGATTATTGCATATGGAATCATCCCCATACCTAAGGATATGGTGGATGATAAGGATACAATGTCATAAACTTACACTGAGGAGAATATATAGATATAGCCTATAGCCCAAGTAGACTTCATAGTCCTAAAAAATGATTCAATTGCATGGAGGTTGTATCATGTAATGAAAAGAGCATTCGAGTGGTTTAAGTCTTGAGGTGGGGACTTTAGTACACATGATATCCCTACCCTTAGGGATCTTAGAATTGTAAAATAGCTCAAGGTAATTCTTCTCCCTCACATTGGACATTTAGTAGGCCCTCAAGTACAGGTCAAAGTCAAAGGGAAGAAGCTAGTAGGTGATACCAATTTCACCAAACCATTTAATGTTGATGAGATTATAGCAACATAGTACAAATTTAGAATATATTTCACAAAATTGACCAACCTAGCTGAAAATTGGACTTGAATTTCTATGCAGGTGTAGCTTGTAAGTGCTTCTCCCATACCGATCACCACTGAGGGAGCTCTTGCCATATTAGCCAAACCAACCATTGCATTAGCCCCTCAGCCCGAGCAATCACCAGAGCCCATTCCACCCCCACAAATATACACAAGGAAAAGAGGATAGTAACAAGTAGAGTAGCCAAAGACTAAAAGGAAGAATAAGGTGTTGTAACCTCCAACTACAACCCCCAAGAAAAGGAAAGAGGTCATACATCTGGATGTACCCTCTCAACATGAATCCATAGAATCCCAAGGAGAAAATTCTTAATATCCCTTAGTTTCTAAGGGATATGAGTGATAAAGAAGATTCAAATGATGATAGGCCTATTTCAAAGATAGTAAAGTAGCTATAGGTGTTCATTCATCCCCCGATGAGGACAGGTTAAAGAACTCCAAGGGAAAGGTCACAAAATCTGAACAAAATTCTAATAATGGGATTGTTTGGACCATAAGCACCCTTGGGAGGAGAAGACTAAGGTGATGAGGAAATTGTGTTGGCCTCAAATGACCCTTTATCCTTTAAAGATGTGACATAAGTAGGTGTCAAGGTGGCCATGCAAGCCCAAGCTCCACTCCAAAAGAAGCCATCTTCATAAACATAGAAGCATTTATCCAGGATATATTCACCCAACCATCAGAGCAAGAGGTGAAGGGTGAGATAAAAAGTAATTAAGGGCCTAAGGAGAAACATGAAAATGAGTTGAGACTATAAGAGCAATCCCCACTAGTAGTGAAAAGGTAGAGGCTCAATAAAAACAACAACTAAGTGTTTTAGTAGCTGTGGAGATAGCCCCATAGGACTATCCCTCTCCAGTACACATAAGTTCAATATAAGAAGGAGAGGTTGTACCTAAGGGAGATAGGGGATCAAGCTTGAAAATTGGTACCCCTATGCCTTCAGGTATAAATAAGGAGGTAGACCAAGGTGATGAAGTTATAAGGAAGGGACCTTCAATAGGAACTACTTCTGTTAAAGTACCTTGAGGGCTCCTTCCCTAAATAAAGGTCCATGATCTTGCTGGGCACAGGAGTTTTGAGGCCATGATTGATGATGAGTCACCTAAGGGTGAAAAAAAAGAAACCATAGCCTCTTGATAGCTCTCCCAACCAATTACTTAGTATGAGTTGGAAGTGAGACCACCTCTTTAGCCTATAGGACAAGAGAGTGCCATTGATATACTATTCTTGGGGTCCCAAAAGTAGTTTGAAGTAGTTATTGAGGTCTTGGAACAAGTTAAACCAGGCAAAGAGGGAGATCAAGAAGATGAAAGGGAAAAACTTGAGTTAGATAGTGATGAGAATATAGAGCAGATAATATTAGGTTTACACCCAACTCCCATCAAGCTCTCTCTAGTCAATGTTCTATTACTACCACCTTTGAATGCTCCTAGACTGACCTCAAGGTCGACAACTCCAATGGGTTTTTAGACCAATCCCTTGATATGGGTCAAAGAATAGATTAAGGAGAAATAGAGCATTGAAATAAAATTGGGATATATAAATGTGATGAGGATTGCTTAGGCATATAAGGAAAAACCTCCTAAGAGGGCTAAGGCACTCTCCTAGACTACTTTCACTCATGATGGGGAGAGAACATAGGAAATATCCATCCCTCCACAAGGCACTATAAAGAAGGATGTTCCCCTTGAAAATTACTTAGTATACAGATATGATATAGGGGATCCTTCAATAAATGAGATCAAGCATAGCTTGTAAGTTCTATAGATCATGGTTTCTCATTGGATGGACAAAGATAAAACATTAATGGATGAGCTTAAAATGTAAAACTAGGTGATGATCTAGTACTTGCAAAAGTTATTGAGTGAGCCTAAAGTAGTGTTTCCAACTACTAGCATAGCCCTAGGTCAACCTATTTCCTCTTAGGATATGACTGATTTTGGCCTTGATGAAGATTTAAAGACCATAAGATGGGAGATAAAAGAGTGGTAGAAAGACTTGATGATCTAAGCCAAGGAGGTCATTTATACAACATTAGAATGGCTCAATGATGTAATAGATAAAAAAGAGGCATGAAAATCCTTAGCATTTATTTATGATAATAATATCAAGAGCTGGGAGGAACTTGGGCCCAAGATAGATGAATTGTGTAGTGTGGGTAAGAATACCTTGATTTTAAAAAAGGTCATCACCTCAAATGATCCTAAAATGTCAAGAGAATATCAACTAGCCATAAAAAATAGGTTAGCAATGCTTAAAGATGGTGCCTTTGATATAAAAAGGAAAGAACAGTCTCTCAAGACTATTAGGGCAAAAATTGAGGCCACCTTGAGGGGAATAGTGAAGCTTGATGGTACAGTTGACATGATAAAGGAATTGATAGAAGATTCCTTGAAGAGTCTTGTCAATGTACCCCATGGAAACTTTAGTAGCCAAAAAATAAGGGAGTTCATGCTACTTGAAAGATCTTGGGACCAATTGAGGGCATTGGTTGAGGAGAAGTATAAGGCACTCCAAAATACCACCAATTGGTTAGAATAATATGATGTCAAATTCAAATTCTAGGTGGGCCTAGATAAGAAAATCTTAGCCACCATGATCAAAAAGTTCATTACATATAAGAACAGGTTGTCGCAGGGCTTAGTCATCAACATTTACTCCACGATATGACCAAATAATTTTTGTTTCTTCTCATTTGATGTAAGGATTCTTTTCTCCTCACTCTTCCTCTTCTCTCTTTTTCCATTAATCTTTATACTATGCCCATTAGTGGCACATCCCTCAGAGGAATATTATTTATAGAAAAGGACATTTTGGATTGGTTATGCAAGTGGACAAAGGTTTGTTTTGTCCCTTACTGGAGTGTGCTTTACATGGAATATGGAGATCATCCCACCAAGATGAGATATCAAACATGTCACTTTCATTGAAACATGTGCATTATCTTAGGAATCCTTTTTGTTAAAACTAATAAGATCTAGGCTTGTAAATGATTTTTCTAGTTGGAGTATCTCATTAGGATATGCCATGTATTGATTTGAGAATGGTATAAGTAAAGGATGTTTGTTCATTTAAAAAGGTTGATCAATTGAAATTTTTTGAAAAAATAGGTATCACTTTGGAGAAGTTCTTCTTGTGTAATCTCTTTGGTATCAAATTGGTTTATTGTGTAAAACCATTGACAAGATTTGAGATCATATTGAAAGGTTCTCATAGTATAAATATGACTTACACAGTGTACATGTTGTATAATTTCCACCACATGTTATATGTATTTAATACTTAGATGGATAATGGAATATACTTGTGCTTTGCTACTTTATCTTGTTGAAATCTAAAGTATTATTCTGAGTTCTTAATATATTGATGCTCTCACACTTTCCTTTTATGGTAGTCATCTGGGAGATGTGTTGAGATTATAAAATCCTTTTAGTTATAGAATTTGGGATGAAGTATTAATAGTCTTTTTATGGGAAGTCCCAGGCTAGTGGATTCAACAAGAAAGAGCTCTTGAATGATTACTTGTAGCTTTCCTTGTGATTCTTTTGAGGAATTGCAAAGTATTATTTCATTCCATTTGTTTTGAGGGTTCTAAAATGTTTATTTGTGGAAGTGACATGATAGTTCAGTGAATTTATCCTTTCTCATCTAGAACCTATCCATATCTTTGATTAAATCAACCCACCCTATCTTACCATGTGCTTAACACACCATTTTCATAACCTAAGTGTTACTTGCATCAAAAATACATAAGATCTTGTATATTTGGAATGTATTTGTAGTTTTGTTCTTAAAATCTTAAAGCTATAGTTTCCTATCTAGTTTTTGTTGTTGAATGTTTCATAAAATCGAAATGGTAGCCATCCTTTTATCTGTCTCTAGTAGCTTGTGTATGACTTAAAGCATTTATGCATTTCATGTGATAACCCTTATGGGTGAAGTGTGAAAAATTGGTTATGCTTTGGTCATATTCCCTTATGTACCAAGAATCCTAATGAAGATTTAAGTGTGAAATACCTCCATGTGAGTAATCTACCCCATAGGTTCTCTCACCTTGGCTTAGGCAAAGCCAAAAGTAGCAAGGAGTTAATCATACCCTTTGTAGTTGTCTCTCAGTCATTATTCATGTTTGATTCTTTATTTGATGTTAAACCCTTCCCCAACTATAATGAAATATTAATGGGTTTTTCATCTTTTTTTTCCATTTTATGTAAGTGTACAAAGCTTAGCATACGAGGTGTATAACTAGGAACCAACACATTTTTGGCACCATTGCTAGGGAATTTTGTAGAGAGCTTTGATCACTTTTGAGAGATTCTTTGCCTACCTGTGGTGTGTAGATGTTTTGAATCACTTTTTAGTGAATCTATGTGGTTTCATACTCAGAGATAAAAATTGACCAGTTACATGTTAGAAGGTGTCTAGCCCCTATTGAACATTGTCTTTTATATCAATTTTTTGTCTCATGTTATTCTAGAAGTTTGTTTCTAGTGGCGATTCCTAGTATTTTTTCTCCCAGCTATTGTAATATCATTGCCTACTATATCCCTCACCTTCCTAGGATTTTTATTTGAGTATCTCATTATTTATAAAGATAGAAGGATTGAGATCATCCTTTAGGACTGACCCTTCAAAGCAATTTTTCCTTATGTTGTATACTCCTCTAAGAAAAAGGGGATTAGCCTAGAGACCTATTAAAGGGCTTAATTCTATCATTGAGATTCATATTTGTGATACTAACCTTTAAACATATATAAACCAACCTCTTGTTAAAGATTATAATATATCTTTTGGTACTTTTAAGCCTTATAGCCTTGTTTACTATCCCACCCCATCCCCACTAGATTAATCCCCTCTTAAATCTGACCTGCCCAATCCTCCTCATTCCCCTCCTCAAATACCATTACCAGTGGTTCTTCACCACCAAGATATGCAAATCATGAGGCATAGAGACTGAGAGGAAAATGCATGCCCTAATTTCCATGTTCCCATATTTAGACCTACCAATTTCAAAGAGATGGAGGGTTTTCCTAATAAAGTTCCCAATGAGATAAGGAAGAGGCTCCTAAAGTTTCAGGGGAATAATTATGTGATCAGTGATCAACATTTGAAGCCCTTCTTGAATGTTATTAAGGATTATGAGGTCGATCATGAGGACATCTACATTAAGATATTTGTGTAAATGTTGGAGGATGATGCTAGAGATTGGTTCAACTCCCTCCCCACTAGATGCATTGACTCATGGGAAGAGATGTAGAATGTCTTTAGGATTCATTATGAGGAAAGGCTAAATCTAAGGTTCCTTTTGGCTGAGTTTGAAAATATCAAGAAAAATCCTAATGAGTATGTGTAGGATTTCAACACCTATTTCAATAAGGCCATGATGCATTTACCTAAAAATATTAGGCTTAGTGATACTACTTGTCTAAAAAAATAATGTGATGCTTTTGATAAGAAGGCTGCATACTACTTGAGAGACAAATCTCCACCAAACCTTAGGTTGGCCTTTAATATGGCCATCCAAATTGAGAATAATATTAAAGCTATGGGATAGCCTATGAATAATAGAGCCGATGTGAAGCTAGTCAATCCTTAAAATCCATGATCCGCCAAGGCCTCTAACTTAGAATAAATTATCAAGATTTTGGCCTCTATTGTTAAATAAATGTTGTATAAGTTGGCTAGGGTAAAAAAGGGAATTTTGCATGTATCTTTTAGCCATGACAGGGCCTTGATTCTATTTTAGTCTCAGTGAGGCCCTCCATTCCATAACTGAGAAGTTGATAAAGGAAAGAGGCCTACATGTGAAGACTGAACAAAAAGGAATCAAGGTAGGGGTATTGGAAAGGAAATGCTAGATCCCTTACATTATAAGGTAAATGTTGTGAGATTTGATATAGACATTGATTGGTGTGACAGATGCTTCCTGCCCCACCCATCATGTGATATTATTGAGGTAGTGGATCAGGAAACAAATGAACCAGAGGATGCACCATCTAATTATGAAGTTTTCATGTTTGATTTCCATAGTCCTCTAGCTAAAGTAGTGACTCTCTAGGGATGCCTAATAACACCATGACTAGTGAAATTTGGGGTGCTATTGAGTTGGAACATGTCCTTATCTTTGATTCTATGTGTGATGTCAATGTAACACAAGCATATGAGTTACTTGTGCATGATTTTGATCATCTATGCTCTATTATGATCAAGAAATATCTGGAAGGTAATCCATCAGAGGAAGACCAAAGACTCTTGATTAATGTAATAGTTTCCCATATAAGTGAGATTAAATTGAGAAGTAGGCAAGTAGGTGTTATCCCTTAAGGCACTGCTCTTGATGACCCAAAGGTGAGAGATTTAGGAAAAGAGCCAAAGAAAGCTATAACTATTCTAGAAGCCTCTAGGAGGGCACCTATTGCTCAAAATAATAGACCTAGAGAAGTTCCTACTAATAATAATAAGATACATATGTTTTTTAGTGTCCCTAAGGGTACTAATGAGACT
This sequence comes from Torreya grandis, assembly GCA_037957365.1. Classification (NCBI taxonomy): domain Eukaryota; kingdom Viridiplantae; phylum Streptophyta; class Pinopsida; order Cupressales; family Taxaceae; genus Torreya; species Torreya grandis. The sequence goes on along the minus strand of JARHVA010001158.1, from coordinate 3,236,281 downwards.
AAGCAGAACCCACCATTGAAAGCTCAAAGAATAATAATCCCCCTCAACCTAATCCATTTCATGTGTTGTCTAAGCATATCCATACTAAAAATGTCACCACCCTCCCACCAAACATGACCCTAACTTAGTATAGTGTATGTGATAAGGCCCAGCTATTGAGTCAAATAAAGATCATTGTTCCACTGATTGAGTTGTTGCAGACCCTTGAACATAGGAAGAGAGATTTTGAATATTTGGAGTTTGGCAAGGGATCAACTACCAATGAGTTTGAAATGTCCCAAGTGTTATTAGAAGATCAAGATTCGAGGGATGTTTATGAGCCTTATCTTGAAGTCTATCAAGGGAATACATTGGTGAAGAGTCATTTGGATGTGGAGCCATTTTATACAATATTAATGATCAAGAGTATGATTGTCCACAATTGCATGTTTGATTTTGGTGCATCTTATAATGTTATGCCTTTATGTATCTTGAATGAAATTGATGTAAATATAATGTCTACTTTTGGCAAGTGTTATGATATGGATTCATGAGAGGTACCATTTGTTGGGTAGGTCAAAGCACTGGTTGTGCAATTGGTAGTTCACATAGGTAAGTTTTTTAATATAGATGTGGTAGTTGTAGATTGCCCTCCCAAGTGGGGAATGTTACTATCACAGAAATGGGCTACCAGTATGGGAAGAAGTGTGAAAATGGACCTCTCTTATGTTACCATCCCCCTAGAAGGTAAAATGGTCAAACTTCATAGATAGCATAAGATGTTACATATAATTGAAGATCCAAATCATGCTCTAAATGAAGTAATGTACATCGATGTTGAGTTGGGTGTTTTTATTGGTACCATTGATGTGGATGAATAGTATATTATAATTAATGTACATCTTGATACAGAGGTTATTGTTTGGTAATTTGTATTTGATGGACCCTACTCTAGTGTTGGGAATGGGGTTGGAGTGATTATAAATGATCCCAATGGAAGGAGGTATATTTTTTCCTTCCACCTTAATTTGAATTGCACTAACAATGTTGCTAAGTATGAAGCACTTCTACTTAGTCTAAGGATTGCATGTGAACACAGGATCAAGTGTTTCTCTATCAAAGGGGACTCAGAATTGGTGGTGAAATAGATCCATAATGTATATCCTACCAAGTGTAAAAGTTTGAAATAGTACTAAAATGTTGTATGGGATTTGATTGAAGGATGTGATGCATTCAACATCTCTTATCATTATAGGGAATTCACCCAAGAAGTTGACAAGTTTGATAAGGAGGATCTCCATTTGATATTTCAAGCATAAGTCCATATTGTTAGTACTAGGTGGAGGTGCTTGCTTGACCCTCAGTCCCAGAGAACATTTATCACTGGTAGGTATTTGAGGATGATGACCAAATTAAAAGGTTCTTGACTTGTGAAGTAGAATTTCATGGTCAGCTTGAGGACCTAGAATCTATGGTTTAAACTTGTGATGGAAAGGACACTTTATTTGGGAAGGAGGTCATTCAACTCAAAATGAAAACCATCCTTAGGGGACTAGTCAGCTTAGAGGCATCCTTTGATGGAGCAGATAGTGTGAGGTCAAGAGAAACATTTATCTTGAGGGATGTCACTAAATATGATTTGGGTTCCCCTGAGAATCTAATAAAAGTATGGTTGGGTACTTATCTCAGTACTAAAGAGAAAAAGATTATGTACAGCTACTAAGGAAATATTAGGACTACTTGGCATGGTCTTATTTAGGGCTTAAAAAGTATAGGGAGGACCTATTCCAACATGTCATCCCACTGTAGCCAAACAGTAAGCCATTTAGGTAGAAGTAGAGGCCTATCAATTCCATTTTGGCCACCAAGATGCATGATAAATTGAAGAAGTTAAAGGATGGTGGTATTATTTAGCCTATTAGGTACTCATCTTGGGTGGCTAATCTAGTCCCTGTGTGAAATAAGAATAGTGATATCTACCTCTTAGTGGATTTTCACAATCTGAATAAATTCTACCTAAAAAATAACTATCCCTTTCCCAACATGGACAATCTATTGAAAGATGTTACCAGGTCCAAAATGTTGTCTACTCTAGATGGCTTCTTTGGCTATAACCAAGTTGTGGTCAAGGAATTTGAGAGGTCTAAGACTGAATTCACCACACCATGGGGCACCTATGTGTATATACAATTGCCTTTTGGGATAATGAATGCTAATGCAACATTTTAACTTGCCATAGATGTTGTTTTTGTAAGGATGATTGATCAATTTATTTTTGTGTATTAGGATGATGTTAATGTGTACTCTAAGAGAAGGGATGAGCACTTGAAACACTTGGAAAAGGTATTAATTAGATGCAGAGAATTTAGCATCTCCCTCAATCCTAAGAAGTGTCATTTTGGAGTTCAAAAGGCTAAATTGCTAGGACATATGGTGTTTAAGGAGTGTGTTATGATTTATCCTAAAAGATTTAAGGCCATTGACAAAGTGCCCATCCCCCAATCCAAGAAAGGAATTTAATCTTTCCTTGAAAAAATTAATTTTTTAAGATTTGTGTCTAACTTTGCATAAATCACCCTGCCTATTACTCCTATGTTGAAGAAGGATCAAGTCATTAATTGGGATGAAAGGGTTATGCAAGCATTCAATGATGTCAAAGGAGCTTTGAATTTTTCTCCTATTTTATCTAGTCTTGATTATACCAAACCATTTCATATTTTATCCTTTACGTCACCCCATACCATTGCTATTATTTTATTACAAAATAATGATGATGGCCACAAACAACCCATAGCATTATTCAGCAAAGCCATGCAAGGGTCTGATTTAAATTTCACCCTTATGGAGAAACAAGCTTACAATTTGTTGAAAGTGGTTAAAACAATTAGATCTTATATCTTGAGTTCAAGGATTATTAATTATACCCCTCACACCATGGTGAAGGATATCTTGACTTAGACCGATGTCTCCAATAAAATGTGTAGATGGGTAAATAAGTTATAAGAATATGATATAGACATCCAAACCACTAAATTGGTGTGAGTAATGGGCTTGGCTAGGCTTACGGCTAAGGTGAATTTATAAGTAGTTGAGGTGAACAACATTGTTACCAATAGCAGTAGAACTTTTGATCAGTTTAGTGCATCTTATTCATATAAGGACATTGTTTATTATCTACGGAGTGTGTGTTGTCATCCAGATTTAGACAAAAATCATAGGACTCTCAAATTAATCTCCCAAAAGTACCTCTTGATTGATAGTGGATTAGCATGGATAAATCTTGATGGGGTCCTTTTGAAGTGTGTATTAGAACACCAAGTTGATGTCCTGATTGAATATTTTTAGAATGGAGTGTGCAGTGGCCATTTTGAACCTAAAGTTGTTGCTCATTAAATTATTCAATCTACTTATTGGTGGCCATACCTATTCAAGGGTGTTGCTCAAATAGTCAGGTGATGTGAAAAGTGTCAACACTTTGCATGAAGATTAAAGGCATCTGATTCCTTCCCTTTACAACTAGTTACTATTGAAGCTCCATTGAGGCAATGGGGCATGGATTTCATTGGTGAGATTAGTGAGGCTTCAAGTGTTGGGCATAAATGGATATTACTTGCAACTGATTATTTGACTAAGTGGGTAGAATCAATCCTCACTAGGAAGGCAACAAACCAAGTTATGATGGACTTTCTATTGAACCAGATTATCTGTAGGTTTGGTGTGCTAGTCAAGATCATTGCTGATAATGCAATGAGTTTCAAAGTAAAGCCTCTAGATTTGATGTGCAAAGAATATGGGATTGATCTCATTTATGATTCCAATTAAAATCCTCAAGGTAATGGGCAAACAGAATCAAGTAACAAAAAATTACTCAATATTATCAGAAAGACGTTAGAAGTCAAGAAGAGTTGTCATAGGCAAAATTATTCAGCTAAAAGGGGAAACATTGTCAAGTTTCCCTCCTTTTCTTTTAAAATATGCTTAAGGTTATTAATGTGATAGCTAAGGATTAGTGATTCCACACCAAGGCTTAATTACTAACCCTAATTTAAAAAGGGGATGATTATAACTAAGTATTTTCTTTCATTTTAATCCACCTTTTGCAATTGGAGCTCACACTTGTGTTTTGAAGTGATTTATAAACTAGAGCAGTGTTAGATGAGGATAACAACTGCTGTCATATTTTTTAAGAAATTTCTTAATCAGGTTGCATATTTTTTAGCATGTTTGCAAGTAATTATTCTCTGGTTTATTGACTTAGTGCTTTACAAGTGAAAATTGAAAGAATTATAATCTTAGCAGCTAGGTGTTTCTACGCTATATTTTCGCTTTCACATTCAAAGAAGGAAAATGAGAAACTTAAAGAAATGGTCAAGGCTTGATGTACCTGGATATAGTTTTGTGCACCGTAATCTAGATGATCGTGAGAACTCCTCTTTGGCTGTGGAGGAATGACACCTGCAAAAGAAAGACACTAAAACATGAAAAACGTTAGATAAGGAGATGGTGGGTTGTCAAGCGAAAGCTTGATCCCAGAAGTATGAAAACTTCCTTAAGGGATGTCAACCCACTAGTCAATAAAAAAGGATGTCTGATAAAAGATAGAATGTCAAAATACTAAAATGATAACAGACTGGAAAGGAAATGGAAGACAAATGCTTACCTGAAAGAAGTTGTCGGCCTGGTCATAGTCACCGACGTCAGTGGTTCTACCGGCATCGGTTGTAAAGGTTGCCGACATCATTTATTCTACCGACATCGGTGGAGGAAGAGACCGGCGTCAATCGGGGCAGTACTTTGTGGATGAGTCAGGCCAGGTTTCAGGTCTGTGGACAGGGTCTATGGACGCGCAGAATGCACTGTGGTCTTGTCTGAGGGTCACGGAGGTCTGTTTAGAGGTCTAAGGGATTGCTTGGGGGTCTAAGGGACTTGTCTTGGGTCTGAGGGACTGAGAATGTTGTCTGGGATTGGACTAAAAGGGTGACAGGGCAAAAGGAAAGATGGACAGGAGACAGGGGTTTGAGAAGGCTTTTCAGCCTCTCAAGGAAGGACAAGGGAAGTGGTAGACAATGGATAGGATAGATAAATGAAATCAAATGAAATAATGAAATGAAATAATGAAACTGCTTACCTCTTGCTTGTTGATTGAAGAATGAAGGAGCCTGTTGTTGGAGCTGTGGAAGACCTATTGCAAGAAGAAATCACTGATGTAGAGTGCCTGTACCTGATGATGTTATTGTACGAGGAAGAGAGAAAGGAGAATATGAATGCTAAAGAGCGTGCAAAGAGTTCTATTCATAGGGGGGTCTGCAACAGATGCAGGAAATGATTTTGAAGGCTGTCGACGCTGGCAGGATCACTGACGTCGGCCACAGTGTAGCCGACATCAGCAGCAGAAGAATGGGGACAGAGGCTAGAATTAGCCTCTGTCCGTTCTTTCACGCCACCAGGTCAAGGGGTCGTGGGGAAAATAGTCGTGGGAAGGCTTAAATGGATGCGGGAGGGGAGATAAATGGGAGATTTGGGGTAATAAAGGCTAGGAGAGAGGTGGGGGGATCCAAGGAGGGGATCCAAGGTGGCAAGGGTGAGGTGGAAAGGGGCCAAATATTTAATTATTTTAATTTGATAAATGGAGGGGGTTGGGACAAGGGTTAGGATATGGGTCGAGGCAGACAAGGGGGGAGGACGAAAGATGACCAAGGTGCAGACACATTTTTGATGTCTACATTTGCCCCTTTTTGTCTTGTTGGTTGTTCTTGATGAACTGCAAGACAAAAATAGGAGTTGGTTGCCCAAGGTATGGGATGAGGTGTTCCCCCCTCAAAGCGAGGGTCGAGGGAAGGGAACTCGAGATCGAGTGTCTATTTGATAGAGAGATGGATAGAGAGGGGGTGAGTGAGAATGTTATAATAGTCGTAATTGCGTGTATACCACTTCACAGGATGGTCAGGTCACCTTGTCACAGGTCGAGGGTAAAGGAGTGACAAAATTGAAATAACCAGGCCTTAGCATTTAGTCGTTTGCTGATTGGGTTATTCAATCTAAGCTGAAGCTCTAATGGTTGTCATGTTCCAGGTATCTTGAACTTAGGAAGTGCTCTTAGAAAACATGAAAAGTCATAAGTAGTGGGGATCAATCGGCTTGCGATCCTATACTTGTGAGGGTCAAAAATAGTCTGCACACAATTTTGCTAACCATTCGTGAGGTAGCATACATGCAAAAACAACCAAGGCAACATTTGTCTTTGAAGTGGTCAGAGTCTGAAGAGATAGGTGTGATCTCCAAGGTCTAATGGTCGATGGACGGAGGCAAAAGTGATCTCAAGTGTGCCCCAGGGGGCTAAGATGACTTCTACTGAGAAAGTTGACTGATTGGGGCATGATTTTGGTCATGGCGAAGAAGATGGAGAGTTGAAATATGTCGATGCAAGCCATAAAACCAACGCCGATGTCCCTAAGGGACCGACGTCAGCCTAAATCAGCCGACATCGGCGGTATAGGGCACGAATATGCCGACGTCGGTGGCATGCCAAATCTGACAAAACCAAATTGGCGGCCCACCAAAAGTCATTTGATACTTGTTGACTGAGAGAAAAAAGAGCTCTAGAGTTGATTGAGTAAAAGTGACCCAGAGTTGACCGAGGAGTGGTGCGAGGTGGCAGAGGAACATTGGTGAAGAGAAGGAGTCGATTGGATGCTATAGGGATGCGTGTGGGCCAATAGGAGTGTGCAGAGTCATTGGCACGGAAGAGGTGGCAGAGGGGAGTAGAGAACCCGTGGGAGGTCCACCATCAGTGGCTCCCATCGTGCCACCACGCTGACAATGTCAGGATGAGGTAGGAGGGTCTCTGAGCCCTACTTGATTGATTATGGTTTTGATTTAGTTTTTTTGAATTTTTGGTTGCTTTAGGCAGAAATCAAGGGGGCAGGGTAGCTAGGAAGGTGGGTGGGGAGTCTAAGATAGCTTAGGGATGATTTAGGAGTGATTTGGGGGTGTTGGGGAGTCCACAGGGGGAAGCCCTAAATTTTAGGGGTCGCCCCATTCGGCCCTAGGGTCAAACCAGTCACCGACGTCGGTGGGTTCGCCGTCGTCAGCCGACCAGTGACCGGCGTCGGTTGCTCACTTTCTGATGCTGATCATGAGGTGATCGATGTCAGTTATGTTAGTGCCATCATCGGCATGCTAACCGATGTCAGTGGCTGCCTGGTTAGAAAGGGTGATGAAAAATGGTCAAGTCAAAAGGTCGAAGCTACGCCAAGGGCTTCTCGGGTGTCGGGTTAGGCATAGATGGTCAGGATGGTTGGTCAAATAGGAAGAGTAGGAATAGTTTGAACATGAGATTGACTATGGATGGATGCAAGTGAGGCAGACTCTGATGCTATGGGATCACCTCCTGACCTTGCTAATGCAGATGCACAGAGGTGTGATGATCGAGGAGTGGGCACAGATGAGTGCAGTGGGGCTAGGCAGGCTAAGATGCTACTGTAGAGTGGCGAGGGATGTGAGCCTCATGGTGGCGTTGATCGAGTGGTGGGACCATGCCACCAACACCTTCCACCTGCCCACAGGTGAGATGACGGTCATGGTTGAGGACGTGTACTGGATTTTGTGGCTGCCGATACACGGAGCTGACATCTATGCGTGCTCGAGAGAGGCACATGATATACACATGGTTACGCTGTTTGGGGAGCACGTTACGAAGATGAGATACCATTTAGCTAGTTTTTCTTATGAGCCTTTATATGCAGCAGATGAGGGCGCACATCGGTTGGCTATTTTGATGATGATCGGCATCACAGTCTATGCATTGCCGGATGCAGAGGGAGGCAAGTTTTCGGTGGCCATGACTGGGGTTTTGATGGACATGTTGGAGTAGTAGATAGTGTTTGCCTGGGCACCCATCTTTTTAGCCCAGGTATACAAAGAGCTATGGGGCATCAGTCGGTGATGATGGTACAGTCTGTGTGTAGGCCACCTTCTACACTGCTGGGCATACAAGCATATTGTGGTTACCTGACCTCTCAGCCTCCCAGTGGCGATCCAAGCTAGCTTCAAGGTTAGATTTAGGTGATGGCATGAGGTGATGGCACAGACGCGGGTGGACGGAATGGTTAGAGATATTGATAACTACAGAGGGGTACTGGAGGCCCTAATTCTAGCAGATATCATCTGGAGACCATACTTGGTATATCCAGCGTTCAGAGACCAGGGCAAGCAGATGGTTGGGACTCAGAGCATGCGATGGATTAGAGGTAGGTGAGCCGGTGAGCTCGAGAGGATCCCAGTAGAGAGAGTGTGGTGCCAGTACGGGCTGTTATAGGATGTACCTCCTGTGTTCTTGCAGTACAGGTGAGATGATATAGAGGCACCGCTCCCATTGCCAGAGGAGATAGAGGGGCCAGATTTTAAGGAGTTGCTGGCAAGACCTGGGATAGCCAACCCAGGGTGTACAGAGGCCTACACAGCATGGTGGATAGGATGGTATATAGGCATACAGGTGGGTCCCTAGCCAGATCTGTAGGCTATCACTAGGAGCGGGATACAGCCCACGAGGAGAGGGACACAGTGCGACAAGAGAGGGACACAGCACAGGCTGAGGTGACCATTTTGCAGGGACAGGTCACGGCTTTGCAGGGGCAGCTGGCGAGGGTAACATGATAGGTGACAGAGATGATAGGTCGGGTGGCAGCGATGACAGGGTAGGTCACTCTGTTATAGGGACAATTGGTTGCAGCCCAGGCATAGGCAGTGGTAGGTCAAAGCTTTGGAGGGCAGGGCCCATTGCAGCAACCATCTCAGCAGCTAGCATTTTCATAGGGGGCAGGATCATCGGTATCAATGCAACTGACATTTGCATAGCCATAAGGGGTAGTACAGGGGATAGTAGCAAGTCAGATGGGTCCACCACAGACTGTATCTATAGTTAGATACAATAGTGCATTGGATGAGATTTCATATTATGAGGGAGCTATTAGAGGGTTTCCTCAGATACAGTGATACTCAGATATGAGGGCAAAGTTGAGCCGACAGCGGTCTATGTCATCAGCGACTACTACCAATTCACACAGATGGCGTAGATCAGAGGGGGGAGAGGATACAGCATCCTCTCAGCTACTGCCACCACCACAGCCCCAGCCTTGAGGGCAGATTTTGATATGATGTACATACCAACCTGTGTGCCGATGATGTGAGATGTATGTGATTTTTTGAGAGAGAGATGCACAGATTGTGCGATTGTATAAAAATTTGAGATATATATGATGAGATTATTTTGGATTATTGACATGAGTTATGAGAAATTGTATGGATGTGTTCAATGTTTATGGCACTTTTATTTGATGCATGTTTTGATATGATGTGTATAATGATGATGCTATGCTGTTATGTGTGTGATTATGATGACTAATGAAATGGTTATATGATGATGATTAATGATATTGATGTTGATATTTGATGTGAATAGTTATGATTTTTAGATTAAGTGGTGATGTTTAATGACTATGGATGAACATGATGAAAATGATTATGGTAATGATTATGAAAATATGTGACTAACTGTGATATGATTGACAGGTCACGAGAGAATGTAATGGAAGAAAGTGATGAAGAGGATGGCCGAGCTAACCCCAGGAGACCCCATGTCAACTGAGTGTTGCCTACATAGCCCTTGTCTTAAGGGCCTCAGGCTAATGTAGTTCTCCCAAAGAGGGAGGAAGAGTCGAAGTGATTGGTTGGTCTTGGTCGAGGTCAAGGTCATGGTCAAAGAATAGAAGGTTTGTCCATCAGAGAGACGAACAAACAAAGGGTGGTCGAGCTAACCCCAGAAGACATCGTGTCATCTGAGTGTTGCCTACATAGCCCAGATTGGAAGGGGCCTCAGACCAATGTAGTTTAGACTAGTTGAGAAGATTGGTCGATAATTGGTTTGGTCATGTGTCGAAATGATGAGGAGAAAAAGATGTTACAGCCTTTTCCAAATGGTGTATTCTGTAACATTGGTTGAGAGGTCTTTCATCCCTAGCAATGTTCCATAGTCATGATGGATGTATGCTAAAAATGAATTGAGGTCTATTTATGCTTCAGCAAGTATTGGTTTATGCTTAACATAAAGAGTGTCTGGTTGATAGTTTCTATGTGTATTGGTGTCCATAGAAACTAGTATGAATAGGCTATGTGAGTGGTCTGAAAAAAGATTGGGGTTGAGTTGATTGGGTTGGATGCGTGACCAAAGATGTGTCAAAAGTGAAAGGCGAATTGCTCTTTCATTGACAAGGACTAGAATGACAGCATAGATAGGGGTTGTTAGAACTAAGAGCCTCATTCATGCATTACACCATTGACCATGGTTGTGTTAGAGTGGTAATCGAATCACTTTGACATTAAAGTGAGCTTGAAGTCCCTTGAGTAGGTGTTATGATAGGTGAGGATAGGGTAACCTAAGACAACTACAAGCCAAGTCCATGACCCATTTTTTTTTTTTTTGCGCAGACTGATCGATGCAGGAAGTCTACATAGAGATGTCATTTTGATTTGTGGTCAATTGTGAAGCTGATCAATGTGGGAAGCTTCTAAAAGAGTGCTGCTTGTAGCAAGATTTAGTCATAGCCATCCTTCGAGGGAGTGGTCTATATTTTTGCTTTATATATGTTTGAATAGCTGTCCTTCGAGGGAGCAGTCTATTAGCTACAGCAATGATAGTACAGCTATCCTTCGAGGGAGCAGCCTATTAGCTACAGCAATGATAGTATAGCTATCCTTCGAGGGAGCAGTCTGCCTTTTGATTTGATTGGGTGACCTTGGATATGTTTTGACATCTTGATTTTTTATTTTTTTTTTTTTTTGACAGAGTCTGGAGTCATGGACAAGACTATAGAAGTTCAAGGGCTCCCTTTTATTAGGACAAAGCATCCATGCATCATAAAAGGGTTATAGAGGATTTGTTTAGGGGAATAGGGTTGAAAGGAATGAGGATTAAGAGGATGAGGATTGCTCAAGGGATGAGCTCAAGTTAGATGTCAAGTGGATGAGTACTCGACTAACAGTAGAATGGTCGCAGATGCAACACATTAAGAGGCTCAGGTTCTGGCCGTCCGTCGAGAGAAGACAGACGGTAAGTCCCTAACCCATACTTGTGCGTGATGATGAAAGGTCCAAGCCAATTAGGGGCAAACTTGCCTCGTTTACTTCACTCCATATTGGTCACATGTTGGTGATGATTAAGAAGTCGGTTGATGTGGTTGCTGATTTGTCGAGACTGGTCGAGGGCCAGGTCGAGATTGGTGTTTGGTCATGATTAAGAGGTTAAGGTTGATGATTGGTCAAGGTTTGGTTGCTTGGTCGAGATCTGGTTTGATGATTGATTGAGGTCATGGTTGATGTGTGATTGATGTTTGGTTGAAGTCATGATAGGTAGTATAAATTTGAACTCTCCCCAGCCATTTGGTGGTAGGAAGAATGTCTAACACGCAGTGCAGACGAGATGGAGAGAAGACGAGGGGGAGAGACCTGGGTACCCCACCTGGTTGATAGGTTAGGGGTGCCCGAGCGAATGGCACTTAGGCATTGAAAAAGTTAGGAGGGATGGAAACCACCGACTCTGTAGGTGAAGGAGGCAAAATGGGTGAGCCTGGAGGAGATTGGTCAATGGTTGGCTCGGGGCAAAGGTCTGCGGAGGCCTGAGTGGGGTTGTGATATCCCAAGCCATATTGTTTCTTGGCATCGTCATCATTGAGCAACTCGATGGGCTGATGGGAGCCCTGCTCATAGCGTCTGAAACCAAAACCCTTCCATGCACACTTGTAAAGGTAAGTGTGTGCAAAGGCGGGGTTGCCAAGAAATGAGAAGTTTGATGTGAATGGTTGGGGTGAAGAGAGAGGGTTCCTGTCAAGAGGAGCTTGGTTGAGCCCCCCATAGACGAGGTTGGTTCGGAGGTGAGGAGGACCATAAGGCACGACCATCCTGATCCAATGGTCATAATTGGGGCTATGGTGAAGGCGTCCATACTCTTGCAGAGTTTGGAACATGTCTAAGGTCAGCAAGTGATATTCCCCAAGTGAAAGTCGTTGGAAGATGTCTTCCATGGGGTCTTTGGTAGTCGCTTGAAGAGGAGGGGTGAGGGCGACCGCCGGTTGCGAACTAGTTGAAGCTTTCACCGATGGAGGCGGTGTCAGGGTTGATGGCTTGATAGGAATGAGGATGTCATTTGGACAGTAGGTGGTGTTACAAGTTTTGAAGGGTGAAGGGTCATCGGGAATGGTGTGGACTTGTCTGTCGTGCTCAAATTTCACACAACAGTGCAGGGTGGAGGGGACACAGGCCATGGCACGGATCCAGGGTCGGCCCAGCAACATGTTGTATTGAAACTCTCCTTCGATGATATAGAAGAGCTCTGGGACTGTGCATGAACCAACATGAATGTGAAGGATGACTGTGTCAATGGTTGTGGCAGTGGTGTCATTGAAGGAGCGCAAGATTGCGTCAGTCTTGGAGACGCAATTTTTGAGAAGAGCCAACTGATCAAAGGCATGGGTGGAGATAATGTTGATGTTGGCACCTCCATTGATCATAACATGTTTGATGCGTGTCTGATCAACATACGTAGTGATGAAGAGGGTGGCGTCTTGATCTTCCATGTTGGATGTGGGAATCTCAGAATCGTTGAATGTGATGGAGGCAATAGGAGATAAAGAGTGGACGAGGGCAGCGAGTGGTTGGGGGTCTTCGGGTTGGACCTTTGCTACCTGTAAGGCTCGGATGAGGGCTTGACGATGCTGAGGTGAGGTTTGGATGAGGTCATAAAGGGACATATTCACAGGCGTTTGGTGAAGTTGTTTCAACATGGAGTCATGAATCAGCCCGGAAGAGGAAGAAGAAAAAGGCTGAGATGTGCCAAGAATAGAAATTTTAGGCTTGGGCAGTTGAGGTGGCTTGATGAAAGGGTAGGTCCAAAGAATGGCAGCTTTTTCTTTTGCTTTGTCCTTTTGTGACCTAGTGGTTATATGGATAGCATTGATTTCAAAGATAGGAGGTGAAGAAGGGGTCATGGCCTGCTGGTGAGATGTTGATGTGGTTGAAGAGGTTGGATGGGAAGGTGTCGAGGGTCGGTCAAGAGTTTCCTCAAGGAGAAGAGTGTCCTTCTCCATATAGCGGTGAATGACGGCCTTGAGGGCACATCAAGCCTCGGTATCGTGTCCTGGCATACGATGGTATAAGCAAATCTTTGTGTCATCGAACCAGGAGGGCTTGCACCTGAGAGGTTGAAAAGGCCTGATGGGTGGAAGGGTTATGCTGGAAGTCTACAAAAGTTGGTGCAATATCAACAAGTATGAGCCCACTAAAGGGTCCGTGCTAGTCGATGTGTGCGATGCTGGTGACTTTTGCTTAGGCAAAGTTGGAGGAGGTTTCTATACCACCTTTTGAGTTGATGGTGCGGTGACAGGCGGAGATGACACTTTCTTCGTGAGAGGTACCACCTTTTTAGGGGAAGGTAGGCTAGAGATAGGCAGAGGAAGCAAAGGAGGAAATTGGTTTTGATTAGAGGTCAGTGTGGGAAGGACTCTGGTCAGGGTCAAAGGATGGGGGCCCAAAATTGAAGGTAATGGTGATGGGAGAAGAGGTGTTCGCTTCTGTGGTCTAGCAGTCTTCTTCGACTTGGTTGGAAGACTACTATTGGTTGAGGTCTGGTCTAAGTCCACCTTCACTTGCGGGTGAGTGAGGGTAGAGATAGGGCAAATGCCAAGTGACTTGATAGGTTTAGATGGGGTAGATGCGGGTTTAGAAGCGGGAGTCTGGTCTTTGTTGAGAGTCTTGGGAGATTCTACCTTGGGAGGATTGGCAACATGAGACGAGAGGGCACGGGCATGTTGAAGAGCTTTAAGAAGCTCCCACAATCCCTGATGCTCCACTTTCCTTGAAGGGAGAAGTCTAATTTTCTCCACTAGTTGGGAGAATGGTTGAGAAGATGTTGGATGAGGTTTGGGTCCTTGAGAAGATGTTGATGGTTGTGGGGCCAAAGATGAGACAGATGTAGTAGCCTCAGACCCATGGCGTGATGAAGTCGTAATCGATTCATCCTTGGTTGGAGACGAAGGAGAGGCAGGTTCTTCCCTAGGTGGAGAAGAAAATGGAGAATGAGGCTCCTCAAGCGGGTAAAGGGTAGGGATGATGGTGCCCTCCACTTGCGGTCGAGGAGTAGGAAGGGTCGGGTCCTCCATAGGCAGCAGGAAGAAGGATGGTGAGACCGGTGGTGCCGATAAGGCTAAGGCATCCTCCAATATGAGAGAGGTTGATGAAGAACTAACTGGGGAAAGAGGTTTGTCCACATGTGATAGACTGATAGATGGACTAACCTCTTGAGGTTGGTCAGGGATGAAGGGCGAGACCGTATTGACTGTTCGAATGTTGTGTTCATTAGTGTTGTCAATCAAGTTTTGGACATTGTTTTGGGTTGGTGGATGATTGGGGAATGGTTACTTGAAGATGTCGATCCCCTGATTAGGGAGGGCATTAGGATTGTCTAGGATGAGGTCCCCCTTTTTGAGCATGTCTTGGATTATGTTTTTAAGGGTCTTGTAATTTCCCGTGTCATGTCCTTTAACACGGTGGTAGTTGCAGAAGTCATTTTCCCTATACCACACAGGGATGGCACGTGAGGGATCAAATTATGGAGGTGGTTGGATTTAGGGGAGATTGAGAACCCCCTGTTTAACAAGTTTTTCTAGCACAGATGCGTATGATTCTCCGAGAGGATTATACTGTCATTGTACGTATCTCTGCTGGAATTGGCGGGTGGCGCTCTGAGATATGGATGGCTCAGGTTGATTGGTTGAAGTTGAAGAGGATGAAGGTCTAACGACCACAGCGTTAGCTGAAGCTTTAGACTTAGGATTGGATGATGAAGGTTTAGAATAAGAAGAGTCATTGGTCTTAGATTTGGGATTCTTGCTCTGCAACTTGACTTTATTCTCCTCGATGGCACGTAATTTGAGTTTGTGGGCCATTGTGAAGGCTTCGTCGAAGGTGCGGAAGGTCTGAACCCGTAAGGTGGAAGAAATATGTTTGGCATAGGCTTGGGAGAATATTTCAATAAGTTCGGGTTGGGGTAAGGAAAAGGAGAGTTGATTGATGAGGCCTCTCCAGTGAGCAATGAAGTCAGCTATGGATTCATCCTCGAATTGGTGGATAGAATAGAGGTCTGTCATTGAGACCTTCTTGGTGATGTTTATGGAGAAGTGATCAAGAAAGAGTTGGGCCAGCTATGTGAATGTGAAGAGGGAATGGCTGGCAAGAGAGCTATACCAGTCAAGCACAGCACCAGAGAGAGACATAGGGAATGTGCATAAAAGCAATGCATCATCATGGGCAATAAGGTAACAGGCGTGCCTGAATGCCCATAAGTGCTATTGTGGGTCTTCCTTGCTTTGAAAGTGAGAGAATTTAGGAAGCTCCCATTGACTGGGGTATGGCCTGATCGGGACAGAAGGGTGAATGGGCTCATTGCAAATTTGCTCGTATGAGAGAGCATTATGTGAGCCAGAAACAGAGGTCTCTAGGCTGGACATCTTGTCCATCAGCATTTTGATGATGTCTGCTGACGGATTGGCGGGTGGAGCACCTCCTAGATTATAAGGCGCTTGAAAGATATTAAGAGGGGCATATGACATGGTTGGTTGCGTAGACGCAACATATGGGTGGCTAGTTATTGGGGCAGAAGTTGAAGCCAAGGGCACTTGTGTTATGGGGTTGGTAGGCACAAATTGGACAGGGGCCGTCAAAGATGGTTGAGGAGTGGCCCATATTGTTGAAGGATATACAGTTACTCTTGTGTTGAAAGGTGCAAGAGTAGGGGGGATAGAGACCACTAGGTTTTGGAAAGGTGTAGGATTTGGTTGAGTAGTTTGAGGTTGAGGGGGTACCGGAACCCCCATGGAGGTAGGTCTAGAAGGAGAGGCTAAATTTTGAAGGTAGGAGACGGTTGGGTCATTGGTCGAGGTGTTGGCTTGATTGTCTATAGGTTGAATTATAGATGATGTTGATGTGACCATTGTCTCGACTAAGGAAGTCAGAATCCCATAGATTGGGTTGCCTAAGGAGTCTCGCATTCGGTTATGCGCGAGATAGTGCTGCAAGGCTTTGACGTTGAGGTCTAAGAATCATGCAAAATCTTGGTCCCCTTCTGGGACAATAGGAGTCTGGGGCAGGGTTGGGCGAGTAAGAGTTCTTTCAGTCTCCGAGTGGAACTCCATTATAGGACTAGTTATGGACGGGGTAGATGGAAGCGATTGATGCCTCGCGTGGTTGACCAAAGCCTTGGCTTGACTGCGAGTCAAAACCATTTAAGGCAAATAGGGTCAGGTTTCAGAAACTATGTTTTTTTAGTTTCAGAAACTCAGAATGGGGTTTTTGGCAAAAAAAGGGTGGGTTTTGAGGCTACTATTTTTTTTTAAAAAAGGACTGTGACAGAGATCGACGTCGGTTGAAAAACTGATGTCAGTGAGAAAGATGGCCAACGTGGATCAGATAACCGATGTCGGTGAGAAAAGGATACCGACGTCGGTGGTAAAACCGATGCCGGTGACTGTGTTTTCTAGAAACCCAAAAGATTTGAGAGTTTTTGAAAAATAGGGAGAAGAATGCCCTCACTACCTCAAACAAACAGATAAGAACAGAAAAGATGAAGAACATAAGCAGAGCCTAAGCGTTAAATCCCTAGAAATAAATTATTAAGCTCATGTGGCTTATGCCTTAAAGTGATGTTTAGGGAGGTTGGCTGTTAGAAGGGTCCTAGAAGAGGTAGTCTATGAATGGTTTCAGGTATGTTTAGGCGCTCAAGAAGTCTGTATTAGGTTCAGTACGTGGCCTGGTGCTAAGGATCAAGCTCCCCTCACTTCACGAGGCCAGTGATAAGCTGGTCTCACTTAGCCAAAATATACCTTGCCTAGAGATTATCCTCCGCCAGAGAACAGAGTGGGCTTTCCCCTTGGTGATGAAATCCAAGTGAGATTGCCAGGTAGGGGTAAGGTATCTATTGGGGGATGAAATCCCAGTCGGGCCTTGTCTTAGGTATTGTTTAATGTTTGATTTGTGCATGTGGTTTGGTTGTGTAACATCAAGTGGACTACGATTAATTCAATATGCGGTTATTAATTACTAAGTGTGGACTAAGAAATGCAAGCAAGCAAAAATGAATGCAAAGTGTTTTAAGCCCCAAGTCGAAATGTGAAGTTGGAATGAAAACAAGTTGAGAAAGGGTTTGAAGGATATGATTTTTGACTAGTCTAGAAGTGCAAGAAAAGAAAAGAAAAGTTTTTTTTATTCCTGCTTATGATGTCGTTTAGAAGAGAATAAAGAGGTGAAAAGGGAGAAACATAATGCACCTATATGAACAAAAGAAAAGGAACCCAAGGGAGACCCTAAGATCCCACCGGGCGTGCTAGAATGTTTCTACGTTATATTTTCGCTTTCACATTCAAAGAAGGAAAATGAGAAACTTAAAGAAATGGTCAAGGCTTGATGTACCTAGATATATTTTTGCGCACCGTAATTTAGATGATCATGAGAACTCCTCTTTGGCTGTGGAGGAATGACACCTGCAAAAGAAAGACACTAAAACATGAAAAATGTTAGATAAGGAGATGGTGGGTTGTCAAGCGAAAGCTTGATCCCAGAAGTATGAAAACTTCTTTAAGGGATGTCAACCCACTAGTCAATAAAAAAGGATGTCTGATAAAAGATAGAATGTTAAAATACTAAAATGATAACAGACTGGAAAGGAAATGGAAGACAAATGCTTACCTGAAAGAAGCTGTCTGCCTGGTCACAGTCGCCGACGTCGGTGGTTCTACCGGCATCAGTTGTAAAGGTTGCCGACGTCGTTTATTTTGTCGACGTCGGTGGAGGAAGAGACTGGCATCGGTCAGGGTAGTACTCTATGGACGAGTCAAGCTAGGTTTCAAGTTTGTGGACAGGGTCTATGGATGCACAAAATGCACTGTGGTCTTGTCTGAGGGTCACGGAGGTCTGTTTAGAGGTCTGAGGGATTGCTTGGAGGTCTGAGGGACTTGTCTTGGGTCTGAGGGACTGAGAATGTTGTCTGGGACTGGACTGAAAGGGTGACAGGGCAAAAGGAAAGATGGACGGGAGACAGGGGTCTGAGAAGGCTTTTCAGCCTCTCAGGGAAGGACAAGGGAAGTGGTAGACAATGGATAGGATAGATAAATGAAATCAAATGAAATAATGAAACTGCTTACCTCCTGCTTGTTGATTGAAGAATGAAGGAGCCTATTGTTGGAGCTGTGGAAGACCTGTTACAAGAAGAAATCACTGATGTAGAGTGCCTGTACCTGTTGTTGTTACTGTACGAGGAAGAGAGAAAGGAGAATATGAATACCAAAGAGCATGCAAAGAGTTCTATTCGTGGGGGGGTCTACAACGGATGTAGGAAATGATTTTGAAGGCTGCTGATGCTGGCAAGATTGCCGACGTCGGCCACAGTGTAGCCGACGTCGGCGGCAAAAGAATGGGGACAGAGGCTAGAATTAGCCTCTGTCGATTCTTTCACGCCGCCGGGTCAAGGGGTCATGGGGAAAATGGTCGTGGGAAGGCTTAAATGGACGCGGGAGGGGATATAAATGGGAGATTTGGGGTAATAAAGGCTAGGAGAGAGGTGGGGGGATCCAAGGAGGGGATCCAAGGTGGCAAGGGTGAGGTGGAAAGGGGCCAAATATTTAATTATTTTAATTTGATAAATGGAGGGGGTTGGGACAAGGGTTAGGATATGGGTTGAGGCGGACAAGGGGGGAGGACGAAAGATGACCAAGGTGCAGACACATTTTTGGTGTCTACACTAGGAAAGGGTTTACTTCAGTTTAGGGGAAGGCAGTGTCACATCGGTCAAGAAAAAATGGATTCTTCTTCTTTAGTCCCTCTAAAAAGTAAAATTACCTCAATTCTTGATGGTATTAAGGACACTAATGTCTAATGTTTATATTTTTTGACCCTATCAAATATTTTATAGAAACCTAATCCCTCTAAGGTGGTAGACAATTTGGGTATGAGTTATATGGTTCCTACAGTAGATTTTCTAATAGTAGCCCCATACCCAGAGCTAGTCATTACATGTGCAAAGGTGTATCATGAAGATACAAGAACTATACTTGATGGGATTCAATCAGTTGTCTACTCATTTTCCCCTCAACCTTTTAGTGTCATGCTTAATATACTGCCACAACTTGAGGGAATTGTTTTAACCATGGAAGAATTATATGTGTATGATGACAAGAATTATAGATTCATTTGGGATATTGTAAACACTTATTAGCTCACCAAGAAGATACCTAAGGTTTCCAAGTTGACTAGGAATCTTAAGTTAACATATTTCAATGAAGTACCATGATATGTCATCGCCATGGATGCTAGGGTTTACAGGGTACCCATGGCAGAGAAGTTTGAGTTATGGATGTTTTCCATCCTTATTTGTGTATGGGAGGGTAAAAAGTAGCTAGACTAGGCCTCAATTCTTAGTAATAGCCTTCATATCCAAATAATTCAATTGCAGGTAGTCATCTCTTATAAGGAAGCATTTAATGGTACATTTTACATGAATTCCTACCTCATTATAGCTTTGTACATAACAAAGATTTCCCCAAACTCACTAAGAATCCCTCCGATCTCTGAATTTATAAGCTGTATCCTAAAATGACTTTGGAAGGTTTCAAGAATAGCTAGGCCAAGGTTTATAATTTTTTTTTAATGCCATGATAAGTTTCTTCTACCCTATGAGGAGATTAAATAGAATTACCAAGGTGGCTAAGGAGGTGGTTAATAGGTTTGATGCAGTGTAAATTCAATTCCACACCTTCACATATATCTGGGTAAGCACATTTATAGGGGCACCTCATAAGCTACCCAAGTATGTTGATGATAAGGTATCACTCATGGAATTATGCATACAAATGATTCCCCCACAAGAGATGATTGTGGCAAAGAAGATGTACAACCCCTTCAAGTTATCTATACAAATAGAATATTATACATGTCCTACTCTAGCCAAAGCAAAGGGGTTGGAAAAATAAATGGGATGGCTTTAGATGGAAAATATTCCTCCTTATTATAACTATGACATAAGGTGTTTGGTTTAAAATGCTATAAATGTAATTATGCACTAGGCACACTATGAGGACATCTGGTCAGAATGCACAATAGAGGAGCAAGTAAGGAAAATTGATTACCTAAGGCTCATTGTTTAGGAGATTATTATATATGGCATCATCCCCATCCCCAAGGACATGGTAGATGATAAGGATACAATGTCATCAACTTACACTTAGGATAATATAGAGATGTGACCTATAGCCCAAGCAAACTTCATAATCTTGGAGAATGATTCAATTGCATGGAGGGCATATCATATAATGAAAAGAGCATTCAAGTGGTTAAAGTCCTAAGGTGTGGACCTCAATGCACATGATACCCCTACCCTCAAGGAGATTAGAACTGTATAGGATCTCAAGGTGATTCTTCCCCTCACATTGGACATTTAGCAAACCCTTAAGTAGAGGCTAAATACAAAGGGAAGAAGTTGGTAGGTGATAGCAGTTTCACCAAACTATTCAATGTTGATGAGATTACAGTAGCACAGTCCAAGTCCAAACTTTTTTTCAAAAAATTGACTAACTTGGTTGAAAATTGGACTCAAATTACCATGGGGGAGGTGTATCTTACAAGTGCTTCTCCCATATAGATCACCACTGATGGAGCTCCTGCCACACTAGATGAACCAACCATTGCACTATCCCCTCAGCTCGAGTAATCACTAGAACCCATTCCACCCTAGAAAATGTACACAAGGAAAGAGGAGGGGAGGAACAAGTAGAGAAATTAAATAATAAAAGGAAGAATAAGGTGTTATAGCCTTTGCCTATAACCCCCAAGAAAAGGAAATAGGTCATACATCTGGATGTACCCTCTCAATGTGAAGCCATAGAATCCCAAGGAGAAAAGTCCTCATATGCCCAGTTGTTAAGGGATATGAGTGACAAATAAGATCTAAATGATGATAGGCTTATTACATAGATAGTAAAGTGGCTAGAGGTTTTCACTCCTCCCCCAATTAGGATAGGAAAAAGAAATATGAGGGAAAGGTCATAAACTTTAGTCAAAAATCTAGAAATGGGATTATTTAGACCACAAGCACCCTTAAGAAGTGAAGATAAAGGTGATAAAGAAATTGTGTTGGCCTGAAATGACCCTTTATCCTTGGAAGATGTGACATAATTAGGTGTCAAGGTGGCCATGCAAGGTTAATCTCCACTCCAAAAAGAAATTCTCTCCATGGACATAGAAGCATTTATCCAGGATATGTTCACCCAGCCATTGGGCAAGAGGTGGAGGGTGAGACAAAAAGTATGAAAGGGCTAGGGGGAAACTTAAAAATGAGATAAGGTCAAAATAAAAATCCCCCACCAATAGTAAAAAGGTAAAGGCTCAAGGAAAACAAAAACTAGATGTTGTGGTGGCTGTGGAGATAGCCCCACAGGACTATCCCTCTCCAGTGCACATAAGTTCAATACAAGAAGGAGAGGTTGCACTTGAGGAAGACAGAGGATCAAGCTTAAAAATGGGTACCCCTATGCCTTTAGGTATAAATAAGGATACAAACCATGGTGATGAAGTTGTAAGGGAGGGACCTTCAACAAGAACTACTTCTATTGAAATACCCCAGGGGCTCCTTCCCCAAATAAAGGTCCATGATCCTGCTGGGCACAAGAGTTTTGAGGCCATGATTAGTGATGAGCCACTAAGGGTGACAAGGAAGATGTCATAGCCTCTTCCCAACTCTCCCAACCAATTACACAATATTAGTTAGAAGTGAGACCACCTCCTCAGCCCACAAGATAAGAGAGTGTCATTGATAGACTATTGTTGGGGTCCCAAAAGTAGTCTAAAGTAGTTATTGAGGTCTTGGAACAAGTTAAACCTGGAAAAGAGGGAGAGCAGGAAACTGAAAGGGAGATACTCAAGTTAGATAGCAATAAGGATACAGACTAGATAATATTATGTTCACACCTGAATCTCATCAAGTTCTCTCTGGTCAATGTTTTATTAACACCACCTTTCAATTCTCCTAGACAAGCCTCAAGGTCCACAACTCCAATGGGTTTTCAAACCAAGCCCTTGATATGGGTCAAATGATAGATTAAGGAGAAACAAAGCATTGAAATCAAATTGGGAGATATAGATTTGATGAGGATTTCTCAAGCATATAAGGCAAAACCTCGCAAGAGGGCTAAGGAACTCTCCTAGACTACTTTTACTAATGGTGGGGATAGAACACAATAAATAGCCATCCCTCCACAAGGTGTTATAGAGACGGATGTTCCCCTTGAAATTTACTTAGTGTAAAAATATGATCTAAGGGAGCCTTCAAGAAATGAGATCAAGCATAGCTCACAAGTTTTGGTGAGCATGGTGGCTCATCAGATCAATAAAAATAAAACATCAATGGAGAGCTTAAGATACAAAATGAGGAAATGATCTAGTACTTACAAAATTTACTGAGATAGCCTAAAGAAGTGTTTACAACTACCAGCATAGCCCTGAGTCCACTCATTTCCTCTTGAGATATGCTTGATTTTGGCCTTGGTGAATATTTAAAGACTAGAGGATAAAAAATAAAAGAGTGGTAGAAAGACTAGATGGTATGAGCCAAGGAGGTCATCTATATAGCATTGGAATGGCTCGATGATGCAATAGATAAATAAGAGGCATGAAAATCCTTAGCATTGATTTATGATACTGATATCAAGATCTGGGAGGAACTTGGGCCCAAGGTAAAAGAATTATGCAGTGTGGGCAAGAATACCTTGATTTCAAAAAAGGTCATCCCCTCAGATGATCCTAAAATACCTAGAGAATGCCAACTAGCCATAAAACATAGGTTAGTAATGCTTATGGATGGCACCTTTGATATAAAAGGGGAAGAGTAGTCTCTCAAGACTATTAGGTGGAAATTGAGGCCACCTTGAGGGGAATGGTGAAGCTTGATGGTATAGTTGACATGACAAAGGAATTGATAGAAGATGCCCTAAAGAATCTTGTTGATGCACCCCATGGAAACTTTAGTAGCTAGAAAATAAGGGAGTTGGTGCTACTTGAAAAATCCTATGACCAGTTGAGGGCATTGGTTAAGAAGAAGTAGAAGGCACTCCAGAGGACCACTAATTGGTTAGAAGAATATGATGTCAAATTCAAATACCAAGTGGACCCAAAAAAGAAAATCCTCACCACCATGATCAAGAAGTTCATTGCATACAAGAACAAATTGCTATAGGGCTCAGTCATCAATGTTGATTCCATGATATGACCAAATCATTTATGTTTCTTCTCAATTGATGTAAAAATTATTTTCTCCTCCCTTTTCCTCTTCTCTCTTTTTGCTTTAATCTTTTTACTGTGCCTGTTAGTGGCACATCCCTCATAAGAATATTCTTTAGAGAAAGGGATGTTTGAGATTGGTTACACAAGTGGACAAAGGTTTATTTTTTCCCTTGCTGGAGTTTGCTTTGCATGGAATATGGAGAGCATCCCATCAGGATGAGATATAAAACATGTTTCTTTTATTGAAGTATGCGCATTATCCCAGGAATCCTTTTTGTTGCAACTAATGAGCTCCAAGCCTATAAATGGTTTTTCCAGTTGGAGCATCTCATTGGGATATGCCACATATTGATTTGAGAATGGTATAACTAAAGGAGGTTTGTTCCTTACAAAGGTTGGTCAATCAAAAAAAATTGAGAAAATAGGTATTGCTCTGGAGAAGTTCTTCTTGTGTAATCTCTTTGGTGTCAAATTGGTTTCTTGTGTAAAACCATTGACAAGCTTTGAGATAATATTGAAATATTCCCCTGTTACAAAGATGACTTGCATAGTGTACATGTTGTAGAATTTCCACCACATGATATATGTATTTAAGATTCAGATGGATAATGGAATATACTTGTGCTTTTTTACTCTATTGTTGTTGAAATCTAATGTGTTATTCTGAGTTTTTAGTATATTGGTGCTCTCACGCTTTCCTTTTATGGTAGTCATCTGGGAAATGTTTTGAGATTAAAAAATCATTTTAGTTATATAATTTTGATGAAGTATTAATAGTCTTTTTAGGGGTAGTCCCTAGCTATTGGATTCATTGAGAAAGAGCTCTTGAATGATGACTTGTAGCTTTGCTTGTGATTCTTTTGAGGAATTACAAAGTATTATTTCATTCCATTTATTTTGAGGGTTATAAAATGTTTGTTTATGGAAGTTACATGATAGTTTAGTGAATTTATCTGCTCTCATCTGGAACCCATCCATATCTTTGTTTAAATCAACCCACCCTACCTTACCCTATGCTTAACACACCATTTGCATAACATAAGTGTTACTTGCTTCACAAATACATAAGATCTTGTATATTTGGAATGTATTTGCAGTTTTGTGCTTAAAATCTTAAAGCTATAATTTCCTATCTAGTTTTTATTGTTGAATGTTTCATAAAATGGAGATGGTAGCCATCCTTTCATTTTTCTCTAGTAGCTTGTGTATGAATTAAATCATTTATGCATTTCGTGTGAGAACCCTTACAGGTGAAGTGTGCAAACTTGGTTATGCTTTGCTCATATTCCCTTTATGTGCCAAGAATCCTCATGAGGATTGAAGTGTGAAATCCCTCCATGTGAGTAAGCTACCCCATAGGTTCTCTTATCTTGGTTTAGGTAGAACTAAAATTAGTGATCTAATCATACCCTTTTTAGGTGTATCTCATTCATTGTCTGTGTTCAGTTATTTTTTTATGCTAAACCCTTCCCCATCTATAATTACATATTAACATGTTTTTCATCTTTGTTTGCCATTTTTGTAAGTGTGAAACACTGAGCCTATGAGGTGTATAACTAGGAACCAACAATTCCAATGTCAGTCCAGGTGTGAAGGTTTTAGAGCCAAATATATCAAGCCTTCAAGCAGGGTGCTATCTAGATTGTTAATAGACATAAAACAGATTCCATAAGTCTCAATAACTCATTTTAAGCTTTGAAATTTCTTGCACAAGCATAGAAGGGCTCGACCATCATCAATATGTCATGCAAAAAAAATGGTTCAATCTAATTTCATATTTAATAAATTCACTTGGGGAGCCTCTTAGGCCAAAATATTGCTTGAACATAATGTTTTTCATGCCTTGAACATCATCGGTAAATTTGGTATCTCTATGAGCTTGCTATCTCAAGATATAAACCTTCAAAGTTAGACTTTTAAAGTGAAATGTGCATGCATACTTAAAGTTTAAGCCTTATAAAATAGTCTTTTGAATTCAAATGTTCCTAAGATGAATGTGCATCTAACAAGTTTCCAAATTGCACTTGATCAGATCAAATCTAATGATAAGCAGTAACTTAATGACATCAATGGGTCCTAAAGATCTAATGGAGCACATATGATCATGCATTAAATATCAATGATGAGCATCAAGTCAAATGGTCAATGGATCCTAAGATGAATGCATGTCTGACAAGTGTTAATATATCAAGTACTTGAATAGATATCTAATGGTACATGGTGATTGATAAAGCCAATGGTCCTGAATTGATCGATGGTACATGATCTATTACACCAAAGTATATCGATGGCAAGTGAGAAGTCAAAAAGTCAACAAATATCAAAGATAAATGAGAAGATGCCAAGTGTCATGACCATAACCATTATAAGGTAAATCAATGGTACATGTTCAAGCTATGTAAAAGAATATCAATGGTGCACATAAGGTTAAGAAGTCAATAAGCTCAGGATGAATGTGAGGCTACCACATCGCATAAGTGTAGGACTAACCAATATTGACTATAAGATCCTTGAAATGAATGAGGAGTTGGAAGATGTCACAATCTAAGAAGCTAATATCAAGATCAATGGATAATGTTAAAATTCGAAGCCAAGGGCTTTTAAGTAGAGGTCAAACATGGTTCAGTTTTAACAAAGAATAAAGGTTTGAAAGGGTGTATATCACCATTATAGCTCGATCACATACCATCAAGTATATGCATTCATACAGTCAAGGATATTAATGATTAAGATCTATTTCCATTAAGGCTCAAAGGTAAAATATGTCTATGTAGACCTAATATAGTTCCAAGAATGAGGCTATGAAATATGTAGGTCTTCATCGATATTATAGCTATATGAAAACTAATAAATGATATTGGTTTTCAATCTATAATAATACATATGCTTATATTTTAAGTTAGGGGAAGATACATGATTATTAAGAAGTGTCTCATCTTCTAATATAGTCATAACTCATACAAATAATCACTAAAAGGGAGACTTAAGCATGGCTATATCAAGTCCATGGGTATGAGGACTTTGTCCTTATAATGAAATCCAAGTGGAGGGTGGCATAGAAGTTTAAGGAGTAGTTTTGGGGATTAAAGAGTATAGTGGAGAATTTAATTCTTTTATAGAGCCTTTAAATATTTTCTCCAACAGCAAGATCATGACTCATCATCTACAAAATAGACTCTTGTCTTTTAGTGCATTGCTCAGCCAATGAGAAGAACTTGAAGAATAATTGGACCAAATTAAGGATAATTTATCAATGAAATATCAATCTTGATTGGATTAAGTGTGGTAGAACATTCATTTGAAGGTGTCAACTCATGGATTATTCTTAGTTAATGTGTTCCCTCTTCTCTCTTCTCCCTTTCTCTATATCACCCATTCTTTCTCATTTATAAGGGCTCTCAGATTATAGACTCTTATAAGGAATATTTGATCTTAAAGAGTAGGGGACTCTTTGAGATATTTCAAATATGTTCATCTTCATTAGGCTAAATCCTATCGAGCATTTGTAAGAACTACCTCTTGATGAAATAAAAGACTTTCTTTACCTATCTCTTTCCTTATATATATTTTGAGTGAGTTGTGCATGATGGCATTATGTGAAAGAGAGTATTATTAATCTAGTATCCTCCTTTATAACCTCTAATAGAATTTGTTCAAGCTATTTACAAGTCTGGATTAGTGTTATTCATGAACCTAGTCCATGAAATACTTATGTAATCAACTGGTCTAAGAGGTTGTGTGAGCTAACATTGTCTTATGCAAATCTAGTGTGGGTTCAATCTTATGGGATTTTCCCATTTTTATTTGGTGTATCACCTTGTTATCTTTCTTAGGATCCCTTCCCCCTTTCTAACCCTTTTTCATGTAGTAGAATTATCTTAGGTGATCCATCAAAAGAAAGTTGGACTTCTTCTAAGGGGTTCAACCCCATCATAGGTTACCCATAGCCTAGGATTGTCCCAATATTATGAATTAGTCATAGGGATCCTAAATAAATTTATCCAAGGGTGAAAATTAATGTCATAACACTTACCTAAAATATGAACCCATCAAGACTCAATCTCTCCATTAGACAAAGGGGCTTTGTAAGAGGTTGTTGTGGTTTATAAGGATCACTAAGAAAGGCCAAAGCATCCAATACTTCTCCATAAGACTATATTCTCCAAGTAGAAATACTAATCTAATACTCCTCAAGTAGAATGGTAAAAGATAAGATTGTAAAGAAGTGCAAATAAATATCAACTCTTATTCATTGGTAAACAATGATGAAATAAACTTGTATATATAGGTGTATTTAACCTTAAACCCTTTCATAAGTTTTGGCTAAGAGGGTCGACCCAATCGACCTAGTACTATTATGGACAAAAATTCACTAGGTCATAGGCTAGGTCAACTAAACATTGACTTAGACCCTAAATGAATTTTACCCAAAATAATACAGGGTCAACCTAGTCGACCTAGTACTGTAGACTATTAAAAGGGGCTTAAGGTGAGGAAAAGAGGGATAGAAAGTGGGAAAATTTTGAAGAGTGTGAAAAAGAGGAGTTAATAGCTTAAGAAATAGTTTTTAAGAGCCGATTGGATTGGTAATAAGTGGCAATAAGGGATAACAATCCTATGAATGACCAATGTTCTATCCACCCCTTTCTTGGTATACCCTTTAAGGAGTGAACTCAAAGAGATTGAGTCTTTATGGGTTCCTGTAAAATAGAAAGCATCAGTATTTAATAAAATTTTAAAATATTGTGTATACACCCTCTATCCTATAAAATTTTACTTGGTATTCCATAGACTTATCCCATAAGAACAATTACCTCTTTCACTTGCCAATGTGTCAAATTTCTTCATAATAGAACCATCTATAGGATTCAAGGTGATATTAACCCTATAATTTTTGTAAAATTATAAGACCATGGTGTATTTAAAATTCCTACCCTTGAACCCTTTCCCAACATTCCATTTTATAAATCTCAATGGTTTACCTCACCTGTCAATTCCACCTAAGATTACAATGGTCACTCCAAACTCATCAAGAATATACCCCCTAACCTCCTAAATTATGATGATGATGATCATAATGAGATCAATCTCAAGATTAAAACCTTGGATCTCTCACCTTATCTCATTTCTTATCTTCCTCCTTTTCAACCTCATTCCGATCAACCACCTTTTGATGATATACTCATTATCTTAACTAAAACTCAACATTTCATTTATCACATCACATTAAAAGATAAGGTTATCCTTACCCATTCCATTGATCTTCATACACCTGATTATGATGATGGTAATACCTTAGATGATCCATTCTTAAGAAGTCTTGTTTAGGGTCAAGATTTTAAAATTATTCATTATTTTTCCTCTTTGCTTCAGTATTTTAGCATATCTTCTAGCAGTCCATCCTTTATCATACCTAATTTAATCATTTTTCATCTTGATCAAAGGGAAGAGATGGTGCACATACCTTCAATTTCTAAATAAACTTATAGGAGTATGCCTATATATCATGCTATGACTGAACCCTATCACTTTTCTAGATACTAAGAGCCCTCTAGTTGACTCATCCCTGAGATGATTACGACTATCCTTTAGCCTTATGTGCATCCTACCCCTTCTTGAACATATCCTAGTTTAGATCTTATTCCCACTCCCTTTATAGCTAAGTCTCTTTATATTTTAGATCTTATTGCTCCTTTAGTTGAACCTTACATAATCTCTCCTCTATACCCACCTTCTCTTGGTGATGGTTTGCTCCCTTTACCATAGCTTATTCCTTTACCCGCTAAATGGGTCAATCATCCATATTATGGCATTCATAAATTTGTTCATCATTAGACTAGAGACTATTAATTATACCAATCTTTCTCATCAGTTTTTTCCACTCCTCTTGTGTGTACAACTACCAAGACTACTCACAAGCATATATGTTGCTTCCATGGGACAGATAATCATTTATCCACACATTATCATAATTTGTGGCAATATATTGACACCTTGCATCCGACCACTCCTTAGCCCACAGACAAAGCTATACCTCCCCTAAAATAATTACCTAAATATCTTACTAAATATGGAGAGGTATATTGCTTTTGGCACCATTGTGTTACACATCACTCTGATTGTTTTCATATCTTTAAGCAGCATCTCAAGGATCACATCATAACCATTCATATGCTTACTATCTTTCCTCTCATAGGTAACCCTTATATAAAGGCTCCCCTTTCTTCCCCCATGGATCCACCACCTATGGTTCCTTCTCCACCTACCATTTCTCCACCTATGGACCTTCCCTCACCTGTGGATCCCTCTCCACCAGTGACTCCTTCCCCAGTGGTGCATTCCCCACTGGTGACCCCTTCATCTCTTGTATAGTCCATTCCCATTCCTTATCATAAGAATCCCTTGCATAATATCCCTCATCAACATGATCCTTTAGGAATTCCTATATTTTTTGTTGAGGAGATTTAATGTAAAGTATTTTCTCAACTTTCCCTGAAGATCGATGAGACTTTAACTGCAGTTTGCATTCAACTTCATAGAGACTTATCAAATGTTATGGATAATGTGTGTGGAAAAATATATCAATACTTATGAACTCTATCATTGTGTTTTAACATTTATTTCCTCATTCTATTTGGAAATATGCTCCAAATTTTATTTATTTTTATCATCTGACATTGTGTCAAATCCTTATCTATATTACATGATGATTTCTATTTTTCACTACATGTTGCTTACAATGTCATTATTCTACGTATGTTCTGTTATGGATTATTTTTCATAATTACATAATTATTCTTCTTGAGTTCATTTCTTATGTTTACCTCATTTTTTTTCATGATTGTCTACTATCTTATCTCTACCATCATAAGTAATTATTATTGTGACTCAGTTATGAAAACCTTGCTCCCTTTAGTCATTCCTCATTTACCATGTGATTAGTTAGAAAATAATTCATCTCATTATAATCTCTTTTTATTAATCTACTTTGGATCTCCCTTTCTTCCTCTTTATTCCTATTTTCACCAAATATTTCACCCTATAGGAGGTTGTTCAAGCCTCCTACAGATTTTGGAAACATGGGAATACTTCTAGGTATGTGAGTTTACCTATAGTAGGAGTAGACCTCTAGGTTTAAGGGATAACTCCCTGAATTTACTTTGAAATGCTTATCACCTACTTACCTGATTACTTATGAGAAAAGGGATAGAAGTTTACATGAAATGAAACTAATATAAGGGGGTGATATACTATAAGTATTTTCAAAAGACCATCATACTTCTTTCACTAAGAAACGAGACCTACAAACTACCTTCAAGGTCCTAAGAGGTTCTAACATAAGTGTTTTAATATAAAGGTGATAAGCATAAGATAACTCAAGGTAGGTGAAATAGACGGTAAATTACACACTCTAAAGACAATTTTACACTTTAAAGTATCCTAACACACTAGCTACACTCTGTATGTCTTGTTAGAATATGAATTCTTGCATAAACATGAAAAAATAAGAAGTAAAGATAAGAGATTATCACTTAACATCACCATACATTATTTTATACACTTAGAAAAAATGTTCATGAATTAAAAACTAGATTGAATTTATTGTTAAATTTAAAATTAAAACATCAATCTAGCATATCTTTGCCATACATGGAGTGGAATTAGTTTATAAGAGCTAAAATGGCTAGTACTTATAGAATTTGAGAGAAGAGAGAAGAGATTGAAGTCTAAGAGTCACAAAGACACTTGTCAAGAAGATAAAAGCAATTACATATACATAAAAATTAATTATCAGATACACCATTCAATTTCTACTTAGACATATGTCCCTCAAAGCATAAAATTCCTAAAATGTGGTGTAGGACTCTTCATTTGCTTGCCTAGAAACTAACTTCAACATTTGACCTTCAATGATTATTCTATAGTAGACTAGGGACATATACAATAATTTAACTATGAGGGAGGGTTTATAAAAATTATCCAACATGCATTGGTTATGTATCTAATCACTGACATTTTTCTATACATGAGTTATCACTACCTACAGTCATAATCACTCCTCTTTCACTCACCCTTCACATTTGGCACCAAGATGTGATTTAGTTTTCCAATATAATATATACAAGGGAGTGAATGACACTTGTAAATATATTATACCTCTATATTAATCATATATACCTTAAAATTCCTCCCATTTGGATTTTTCATCTTTTCACTTGGTTGTTCACTTGCCGCTTTGGACTGGCCGAGATGAAGGTACTTGCAGAGATAGTTATGAGCTCTCCTAAATAAAGAAATGAATATTAGGAGTTAGTATAGGTCCCAATATCTCTCATAAAATTATTTTCATATTTTGGAATCCTTTTTTACCTGAAAAACACACAAAACTATCAAGAAAAGTCATTTTATACCTTGTCTGTATAAGTAGGGTATAACTCAATCTGATGGGGAGGAGCCCTGAAGAGTCCTCTACAAGTCTAAGTCACTTTCTTACCCAGACTAATTTAGTTAATTTTAGCTTATATTTTAAGAAAGGAAGAAGAAGAAACTAAATATGAGTATGGTTGAAAAACTTGTTTGAATATGTGCACATTGAATTAGATGATTGTAAATAACTCTTTTTTGGCTTGGGAGGATGAACTATAAATTAGATAACTCTAAATCAAATGGTTGGTTAGATAGATAGTTGAGTGTATTGCCTAGCGCTAACTAGATCTTGAAATCAAGAGCTTCCTTGAGGGCTATCAATCCACATGTTTTAAATAATTAAGTTTATAAACATAATGATAAAGTACTTGTGTCAATAATTAAAAGGTACTAAAATTGAACATAAGAAATGTTTGATAAATAAATAGACTATATATGACTAATTTAGTGATAATCAAATCAACACTAGTGTTAAATGGGTCAAGTGTGCTTCAAAAAATTAGACAGGTATTTATGAATAGGTAAGGACATAGAAAATTAGATTTGGTTATGGGTAGGTAGGTGGAAACAATTTGCTATTAGTCTCTACCACAATGACCTCGATGGGTTGTGTGACCATCGATGGTTAAGGTGACTGTCATTAGTTGGGGAAACCATCAATGGTTGGATAGATCATTGACAGTCAAGCTAATTGTTAGCCATTACTGTGTGTAGGTTGTAAGTAATAAATGGCCAATTGATGAGATTACAAAGTTTGATTCTGAGAGATGGGTTGGTATTGGGCTAATTAAAAAATGAAAATAAGTAAATGAATATTAAAAACCAAGTACTTATCTTGTAAAAGGCTGATCAGGTGGATTTTTAAGGTAGTTTGCCTATTGGTGGATTATGGCATGATTCTAATAGAGCAATGGTACTTAATGTTTTAGCAGAATGGTGATGGCAAGTTGGCTCTTTGACATGAAGGTTGGATCATTGGATCATTGATGATGATTGACCTACAAAAAGAAACTTTGGATCCACAAGCTCTTGACAATAATTATAGATGAATCTCACCTATCTATTCCTCTCTTCTTATAGACAAGTAAGGAAAGGTATAATAAGACATTAACTAGGCCTTCTAATCATAACTCATGTATACAATGGCTTGCACATAGATTAGACAAACTATTTTTAGAAAAGTAAGGTAGGTTTTTGCATTTTAGTGTTTGGGATGGTGGACCCTGATGATCGACAGTCAAGGTGACCATTGGTAGTCATCCTGACCATCAATGGTTAAGGGATAAAGTAAAGAGTGGGTAAAAGGGTAGGTTAAGTCAGTTGGTAAAACTAACCATGGTTGGGCTCGATTAGGGGTCGAAGGGTCAACTTGGTCCCAAGAGGGTCCTAAGATGGTCCAGTGGTGTTTCAACATTCAAAATCATTGTGTGCATATTTTTAGTGTCTACATTTTACCCCTTTTTATTATGTGGCTTCAAATCAATAAGTTGTAAAAGAAAAATAGATTACTAGTTGAAGGTCTAGTTGCCCTAAGTATGAGAGGAGGTGTTCCCCCTCAAAACAAGAGTTAATGAGGTAAAATAGAATCGGGTGTAGGTTTTATAATGTGGATGAAAGTAATGAAAAAGTTGGCCATCATGAAGGTGGGTGATAAGTTTGGCACTAAAGTGTAAATAAGTGCATATAGTGTAACAGAAAGTGTGATAGACAAGATCACACATAGACTATGTTTCCATAGATGGTAAAAATAAATAGAAGTACTAGAAGGAGAAGTGACAAGTGGATCTCATGACCACATTTATATGTGGTGGTTAGGTACACTTGTAGACACAAGTCTCCTAAGTTCTATTTGTGTTTATATGGGTATCTAAGGTAAGAAGTTCTCCTAGTGAAAACTTAAATTGGTCAAGTGTCATGGGTATTTGAGGTAGGAAGTGCTCCCAAGAAGACACAAGTGGGTTGGGTATGTGCAAGGTCACACAAGGAAAAGAATTGGTCAACATGGCAATGTTGTCACTATGGTCAAAGGACTAGGCAAACTTTGTTATAAAATGCACGCTAGGTTGGGCTAAAATGGTCCAATGGTGAGGTGATAAGGTGGTTGTGGTAAGTGGATAAGATAATCTCTAAAGGTGGGTGGTTAGGTAAAGTTCATTAAAAGAGGTTGATTTAAGAGGCAATGTGTAAAAAGTTGAGATCCTGACCATCGATGGTCACCCTAACCATCAATGGTTAGGCTAGAAACCCTAAAGCCATAAAGGGTAAAAGTCAAAATTCAATGTTATTTTCATTCATTTTAACTTGTTGACCTTGAGCTTTGGCATTTTGGCATGTTCAGGCAAAAATACTACTGATGACAACTGTTG
Source organism: Torreya grandis (assembly GCA_037957365.1). Classification (NCBI taxonomy): domain Eukaryota; kingdom Viridiplantae; phylum Streptophyta; class Pinopsida; order Cupressales; family Taxaceae; genus Torreya; species Torreya grandis. Next base: position 3,202,136 of record JARHVA010001158.1, on the reverse strand, counting down.
AGGATTTGACTATTAGCTGAGGTGTAAAGTAGACCAAGTGGACCTAGGAGACTAGTGAGGATGTAGGGAGCATGCAGACATGGACAAGGATGGTTCGGTCTATGGCTTACTCCTCAACGGTAGTCATGGAATAAGGTAGGTGGAGCCCTTAAATTGTTAGATGTAATTTGACATGCATTTTCATTAAGTGTGTAAGTTGATTATTGGGTGGGTAGGGTTTAGAGAGATTATATCATATTATGCCCAAGGGGTAGGGTTTTATGTATTTAGGTCAAAGTAGATGATTCCAAAAATTTGGGAGGGGTATGTTTAGGTAGGGGTGGGAGAGGGACAAAATTGAGATAAATATGTTGGGTTTGTGGGTTTTGGGTGTATTTTGGGGTAGAATAGGGTTTGGGTGTTCCACTCATGGAATACCCACAATGATTATCAATGATCAGGTCCAACCATTGATATTTGACATCCATAAACTGATGGATGTCTAACCATCAGTGGTTATTATGACCATCAATAATTGAGCCATATAAATTTTTGTTTAATGTTTGCAAAGTGTCTTAGGTTAGGTTTGGTGGGAGATAGTGTTAGATTTGTGGATGGTTGATCAATAGGTTGGTTGGGTAAATATTTATGGGTGAAAATGAATAGTGAGTGGGTTGTAAAAGAGTATGGATTATAGAGGTGAATGCTAGTATGGTGATGGTTAAATGTTTTTAGGGTAGGTACAAGTTGAACAAAGTAATTTTGTAGCCAATCATAGTATAGGTAACTAATTTATTATTTCAAATGAATATTTGTAGGCTCAAGAGTAGATATAGATGTGCAATTGAGTGCCACATATCTTTACAGAGATCCACCAAGGGATGACCCCAGCTAATTGGGCCCTTATGGAGGAGGTTGAGCTGAGAGTGATGTGGCACTACCAGCATGTGCCACATGAGGCATCCATGATTGCAGTGTTCATCAAAAGATAATATCTAGCTATAAACACCTTTTTAATATTGACTAGTAAGATCACAATCCTACCAAAGGGTGTGCACAAGATTACACAATTACCCCTATAGGGTGATCCAATCTAACACATAGAGCGAGAGGAGTGTGAGGATCACCTTAAGCTATTGTATGATGATGACAATAAGTAGGTTAGATGGCATGCTAGGGGGTTCAGTTATAGCATGCTATATGAGAGGGAATGAGTTGAAAAGAGACTCATGACCATGTTGATGATTATTATTTCATGGTTTGCCCTTCCTGACTCAATTAGTTGGAGATTCTCATACTTGCTACTAGGGGTATTGGTTGAGATGCTACTAGGGAGGATAGTACTCATCTAGGTACCTATTCTCTTGGTAAAAATATATATGGAGCTATGGGGATTCAAGGATCATAATAAATATAATATTAGTGTCATTTTGGTTCTCAAATTCTAAATGTACAAGCACATCTAAGTGCTAAAGCTAGTGAGGCTACCATGAGTGGGATACACTCAGATAGATTTCCTAGTTGGTTTTATGCGATGGAGAGATGACTTTGTTGCTTTAGGTGTAGGAGGAGTAACCCACAATGTTAATTAGTTTAAGGGTGCATTAGATACACTATTTATTGGAGACATCACCTGGAGACCATGTGTTCAATTTCTAGTAAGGCCTGGCTATAGGAGGTAGACATTCTCCTTACATAGTTACAGGTGGATCCTCGGTAAGAGGGATGGGGAGGTAGAGATTATTCCTTTTGATAGGGTATGGAGGTAGTTTACTCTAGTATAGGGAATTCCAAGTCTATTTCTTAGGTATAGGCAAGAGGATGATGAGATCCTTCTTTTAGACCCACAGCCAGTATGGACATTACTAGACCATGAGGAGTTTCCAACTAGGCCATAGATAGATGATGTAAGATTTGTATATGGGTACATGGCATGGTACCAAGTTTTATATATGGCTATATATTTTGGTGATGGTGATGGTGATGGTGATGATGGTAGTCTTATGGCTATGGACCCAGCTAGGGGAGGAGGTCATAGGGCAAAGGCATAGGGAGTGGGCCCTAATGTATAGGCAAGAGTGGCATTAGTTGTAGCACATGCATAGGTTGTAACATTACAGGGGTAGGTGGATACATTATAGGGTCAATAAGCTACTATGATAGGTGAGAGAGATCAGTTTAGAGCTACACTAGCCTAGGTCACCCAGGAGCGAGATGCTCTGAAATAGGCTAGAAGAGTAGTAGCAGCACTAACAAGTCTATCAAGGACCATTGATATGTAGAGGTAGATAGCCACCGTACATGAGTTGCATTACTATGAGGCTATAGTCTTCAATCATTGACCAGTGAAGCCTTGATGGGGTGAGTATAGTTCTAGGCTAGTAGGTTTGGAAGGTGTAGTTATACCTGGTTAGTGGGCCACATATGTAGCTAGATAGGTAGGTACCGTAGGATATGCATCAAGAGGCAATGATGCAGTAGAGGCTAGTGGTGCCCCAAAGGCATAGCCATGACATAATTAGGGTATAGTCATATACTACTATATATCATTTTAATTTTAGCCTATGTGTCAATGTGGTGAGATGTATATTTTGAGAGAGAGAGAGACATGTATATCTATTGTATATATTATGATGCTATTCAACTCATGAGTTATACATATGATCTTTGTTTATTACTCATACTCATGGTCTATGATTTTCTTTGATATTAATGCTTATGATATGATGTTTATATTGATTATGGATTATGCTTATGTTATGGATGTTATACACTGATGTAGACTCACCTAGCTAGGCATGAGATGGCTTTTATTTATGGTTATGCTTTATGCCATGTTTGCTTATGACATGTCATATTTTAATGAGTATATGATTCATTATTTAGATTTAGACATGTGATGAAAATGGTTGATTATTTTATCACTCATGGATGTTATGGTGTTATTATGCTTATTATGGTTATGATCATTATTATGTGTTTTATTATGACACATGTACATATGTTTGTTATTAATTTGTTTTAAAGTAAAACACATGAGATAAGTAATTAACAACACTAGATAGGAGCACAAAGACTATAATCAAGAGATAAACATCGTAATGAAAATATCAACTAGTCATGATGGAATAGGAAGAGGGCACAATGCTTATCTTTGAAAAGGACTAAAAAAAACTTGAAGTTGGATTGGCTTAATAAACATAAGCCCTTTGAATGCTTCACATTAGCATTTGTTAGTTGGTTAAAAAAATTGTCTGGATCACATAATGTTAAGTAAGCTCAAAATCCCTTGCTCATAGTGTATAAAATGGGGATGGATGAAAATGGAACCTTCATGTGAGACTAACATGCCTCTTCTATAGGTTTATCAAGAGTCAGTATAAACAAGTCCATGGCATAAAAAGTATAGATTGATCAATGTAGGAAGTCTACTCATAAGATCGAATTATGGCTTTAAAAAATTATTTTGATGTTGTTATTGCTTGATAATGGGTCTTTTACTTTTTTACTTAGGAGGGTTAGGGAAGTTTATCGATGCAGGAAGCTTCAAATAAATTATTTTCTTTAAAAAATGCTTTACTCGGCCATCCTTCAAGTGAGTGGTCTAAGTTTGTGTGCTTTATTTAATGATTTTGATAACTATCCTTCAAAGGAGCAGTCCACCTTATGTTGAACAATTTCAAATATGTTTTTCAATAGTTGTCCTTGAAGGGAGTAGTCTACGAATGCTAGGAATGACCCATGATTACTATTGGTAGGTATTTTTCTTTTTTTCTTTGTTTAATTTTTACTTGACATAGACTTCTTTAGATAGGCTTAAGAGTTCACCTTTATGAAGGTAAAACTAAAATCACGAGAAGGTTGAGTAGGTGTAAATAGGTTTAGGTGATAATGATCATGGGAATCCATCTTGGGAAAGGGGAAAAAAGTACCATGAGAATCATGTCATAGGTAGAGTCGTGGTACCCATTATTCAAAATTAGGATATGACTATGATGGATAATCACATGATTCAGTTTTAATAATTTGCTCCTAAAATAGGGAGATGAATGTGGTTGAAAGCAAGAAATGAGCTTAAGTTAAAATAACAAGTGAACTTGATCCTTCTTAAAAAAAGAATGGATTCAAATGTGAAGCATTGAGGGGATCAGGGTCTAGGTTTCCCTCAAGATAGGATAACTAATAAGATTATGATCCATACTTATGGGTAATGATATAAGGTCCAAGTTAATTGAAAGCAAACTTTCCCCACTTTCTTTTCTCCATATTGGTGACATGTTAATTTTCCTTTAAGATAAGGTCTCTAATGTTGAATTCTTGCATTCTATGATGTTTTTTATAGGCATGTTTGATGCGTACTTGATAGACATGAAGATGGGTAAGGGAAAATAAGTGATGATTGTCAAGTATCTCAAGTTGGGCTAAGTATTATTGATGATAATCATCCTCAAAAATAAGATTTTATAAATATATGCAAAGAAAATGTATTTAGACTTATGGGGTAGCACCCGTACGGGTTTGAATGCTAGTATCATATGCCCATAAGGTGAAGGGGATGTGCAAATGTTAATCCTAACTAGATGCTTTAAACATATTAGTGAGCATGATGTTAAGATTTTTATTAAAGGCATCAACCTATCCATTCACTTGAGGGTGATAGGGTGAGGAGAAACTCAACTTAATGTCGAATAAATCACATAGACCTTGGACTTGTTTATTTTTAAAAGATTTTCCATTATCAGTGATAATTTTGTGACAGACATCAAAATAGCAAATGATGTGATGGTTGATAAAGTCGATAATATTCTATGTTTTGGTTGAGACTAAAGGAATAGATTATACTCATTTGGTAAAATATTCGATCATTATGATGATAGAGTGGTGTTGCTATGAAGAATGGGGGTTAATCTCACCAATAAGGTCTAGACCCCATTATGAGAAGGGCCAAAAATTAGTATGAAGACCATGGCTAAGTGTGTGATGTAGATTGGTATGTTTTTGACACTTTTTCACATAATCATAATAGTATTGGTTAAGAGTATGCCAGTAATAGCCAAGGCAAAGGATGTATTTAGCTATTATGAGGCCATTAAAGTATCTCGCATAGATACCATCATGCATTTCTTTGATAGTGTGAGAGGCTTTGTGACTATGTAGGCAACGAAAGAGGAGACCATCAAAGCTACACTTATAAATAACTCCCCCCATAATGGTATAACATGAGGTACTCTAGATAAATGCTTTTCAATCATTTTTGGAAAGACTAGAAGGAACGATGGCAAGGTTGAGATAGTCAAAGGTCTATTGATACCAAATATCAGGTTGGGTCTCTTCCACATTGAAGATGGTGGGAGAATATGGTTTGACATAGGAATATTGGGTAAGTATGTGGATAATGACAAATATATTAGAGTCAGAGGATGCAGATGGGATCTAAGAGGCAAGGGAAACTATGGTATTGGTAAACTTATTGGTAGATCTTGGGGTTAACTGGATGCAGTAGTGTACAAATGATGCTAAGAGTTTGTCAACTAGTTATTTATACTATTTTCAAACATCATTATTACATTGGTAAGAGCCATTTATTTGATTGACCACAATTTGGGAGTCACCAAAGATGTTGATCATTTTGACTCCTAGAGCTAACATAGTTTGAAGGCCTATGACTAGGGCTTCATACTCAGCCATATTGTTGGTACATTGAAAATCAAGCTTGAAGGATAAAGGAAGAGGTTCACTATAGAAGCAAATAAGGATGCTACCAGTTCCCCCACCACATTGACACTTTGATCCATCAAAGAACATGGTGAATTTATAGGTGAATTTCACTTGAGAGAGGATCATGATGGACTCATTGAAGAACTCAAGAGGAGGTTGGTTATCTATTAATGATGCTTTGACTAATTAGTCGACAATAACCTACCCTTTAATTGACTTTTATTGAAGTAACTTAAGGTTAAACTCTACTAAAAGCATGAGCCACTTGGCCATACATTGGTTTTGGTATAGATTGGAGTGCATGTACTTGAGTGGGTCGGTATTGGTTATGACATAGGTTTTATGGTTAAGAAGGTAGTGGTAGAGTTTGGTGGCCATGAAAACTAAAGCTAAGCAAAGTTTCTTGGTATGGGTATATTGAGTCTTGTACTCTACAAGCGTGCAGCTGATGTAGTAGATGGCTTGCTCTCTATGTTGTTCATCTTGATGATCAATTATTGCTCCTAAGGAGTGGTCATTAATAGAGATATACAAGTAGAAAACTTGGTCATCCTTGGGAGGGGTGAAGATAGGTGGAGATAAAAGGTACTTTTTTAGTGAATCAAAGGCCTTTTGACAGTCGTTATTCCACTTAAAAAAGACATACTTATTTATAAGGTGGTAGAAAGGTCAGCATTGATCTGAAAGCTAAGAGATAAAGTGATGAATGGATTGGAGTTTCCCTTGCAAACTATGAAGTTGCTTGAGTTTGATTAGAAGAAGCATGTCAAGGATGGCTTTAATTTTGGCCAAATTGACTTCGATCCCCTAAAGGGAAAGGATAAAGCTAAGAAGCTTTCCTGATAAGACCCCAAAAATACACTTCTCAGGGTTGAGGTGGACATGGTAATGGATAAGGCACTCAAAAATGATCTTGAGAATGGCTAAATAATCCTTTCAGAGTTTGGAGTTTTTGAGAAGGTCGTCCACATAGTCTTCTATAATATTTTAAATAAGGTTATTTAAAATGTAAGTCATGACACTTTGGTAGGTTGCACTAACATTTTTTAGTTTGAAAAGCATGACTATATAGTATAAAGTTACCCATAGGGTGGTAAAGGCAATTTTTCACTAATCTTTGGGGGTAATTAGGATCTTATTATAATCTAATAATTTGTCCATAAGATATAACATCTCATGGCTAGCTATAAGATCAACTAGTTGGTCAATGCTCAATGGAGGAAAGTCATCTTTGGGTAAAGTGAGGTTGAGGTCATGAAAGTCCACACAAATGCATAGTCCTCCTATGGCTTTGGTGATAGGCATGAAATTTGAGACCCATTAGGGATATTCAATGGGTTGAATGAAATTGACAGAGAGAAGATGATGAATCTCTTCTTTGATGAGAAGGGCTATGTGAGGTTACATTCCTCAAAGTTTTTACTTGATAGGCTTGGCATCATGGTTAGTTACTATGTTATGGGTGGTAATGGTGGGGTCAATTTTAGGCATGTTGCTATAAGACTAAGCAAATACTATGTTGCAATCTTGGAAGGAGGAGAAGTCCTAAAGTTTCTCGGCATTTAGTGATTGGCTAGTTTTGATAATGCAAGGGTTGTTTGGAGTGCCCAATTTGATATCCATGGTGGATTCATTCAACATGGTCAAAGTCTTGGGAGGAAGGTATTTATGGATGGAAGAATCCAAGGCACCAAGGTAGGTTAGAATGGAAGCAATAATAAAGAGGGGGATCTAGGTCATCAGGATGGATAAAAGCTATTTTATAATCCTTGAAGGTGATAAGGTTGGAAATTTGGAGAGCACTAACAAAAGTAACCAAAGGTTTAGGGTCTTCAAGTTATACCTCTACCAATTGCATTGTCTCAATCATTTCTTGGCGATGATGAGGTGAAGTAGTAATCAACTCATATAAGTTCATCTTCACCACTATCTGGTGGAGTTGTTTGAGCATCACTCTCCTGATGGACTCAGAGGGTTTGGATCAAAAGGTACCCAAGATAGATATCTTGGGTTTGGTTGAAGGTGAAGGCATTTGATTTTAGTTTGGTTGGGAGGTGGAAGATGGGTATATCCATGGAATGGAAACTTTGGCCTTCCCCTTATCCTTTTGTTGAGCATGTGATCATGTGACCACATGGATAGTATGGATAGAGGGAAAATTTGGGGTAGGAGAGTTGTTTGGTTCCTCATCACTCTAAGGTGAGAGTGAGGGACTAGGTAGGTTCTGGCTAGTGGCTATTGTTGGTCATATAAGTAGCAAGCTTGTGGGAGGTTCTTATAGTAATAGATCATCCTCATCATAAATCCAATGAATAATGGTTTGGAGGAATTTGTAGTTCTTCATGTCATGGCATGGTGTCTTATGATTAGATCACACTTGGAAGTCATTATACCAAATGGGTTTTGAACCAAGAGGGTTGAAGAGCCTAATAGGGGGTAAGGTCAAGAAAGAAGCTTACAATAACTTTGAGAAAATAGTTGAGTAGGATTCAACTAAGGGTAAAGAGGTTTTAAAGGTTTTGGTTTTGGTTGGTAAGGTGGAAGTCCTTTTAGGACCGGGTTTGGTGATGGAATGTTTGGGTAAGGTGGTGTGTTTGGTTGGTGGTTTTAGTTTTAGTAAGGTGGAGGTTGATAAAGTGGTGGTAGGAGGTTTTAAGGTAGGTAGCTTGGTTAATTGACTATTTGATGAAGATAGGTGTGTCAAAAAGCAAGTGTGATGGTGTAACTAGCAGTAGTGATTGGGTTTTGGTTGGGATGGTTGGCTTCCTAATCAAAGTGGAGGGATAAGGCCCCAAAATATAGGGCAAGGTTAAAGGAGGTATAAGTCTATCTCTTTGGCCTTTTGTTGGCTTTGCATCTTTGGTTGATTTGGTTTGGTGTTTGGTTGTTGTGTTTGATGAGGTAAGATCCACTTTCACAAATGGGTGATTAATAATCTATGTAGTTAAGGTGCTAAGGTTTTTGGTTGGTTTAGTTAGCTTAGTTAGAGAAGGTGATTTGGTTATTTAGGGCTTAATCACATTGGATGGTTAAGGAATTATTGGGTTGCTAGAGGTTTTTATTAGTTTGGTTGGTAAGATAGGGGTTTGTATAATAAGAGTGGGGGGTTGGTTTGTTAAAGTTGTGGTTGGAGGTTCCTGCTTGGTGATATAAGGTAACCCTAATTACTTTCAAAAGGTGGCTCAATTAATGTCAGGGTTGGAGACAAATTCTAATTTTTTCACTAACCTAGAGAATGGTTTGTAGAATATTTTTGTCCCCTAGATAGTGGACTTGAAAGATAAGCCCATAGGTTGAGATAGAGGGATGGTAAAGTCATCCTTTTACTCAATAAAATGATGCAAATTTTTAATGGGTGACTCCTCTATGGGAGGTGTATATATGGGGCCTTCCTCTTTATGAATGATCTCTAAAGGTGCATTAAATTTCTTAGTGGTTGAGGGAGAAGGTAAAATGGGTGCTCATTTCAGTATGTCATTGGAAGAAGGGGTTGATGACTACACTACCTTAATAATTCAAGGATGAGAAAGGGGTACTTCCTTAGTTTGGGTCATTGAAGAAAGAGGAGGTAACTCCACTAGCTTAATAGGTGGAGAAGGTGAAGAATAGATGGGTTGGGTGGCAAGTTCTTCAGTAATGAGTGTGTTAAAAACCATATTGACAGTGTGGGTATCATGAGAACACTCAATCTTATTGATCTCATTTTCACATGATTGGGGAAAGGTTTCCTAAATATGTCAAGGGCTTAGTTTTGAGGTGTGTTGGGGTTATCCAACACAGGCTCCCCCTTATCAATGAAGGATTGGACAATGCTTTTGAATGTATTACACCTATTAAATTCATGCCCAACTACTCAATAGAAAGTGCATAGATCATTCTCATTGTACTAATTAGGTGCAAGATGAGAATAATCAAATTATTGAGGTCATTTGACAGGAGGAAGTTGTATGATGTTGGCCTTCAATAACTTCTCTAGGATTGAAGCATAAGATTTTCCAAGTGGATTAAATTTCTTCTGGGGGTTTCAGTTTCATTTTCTTGTGTTTTGCTTTGAGGAGCTAAAGGAATTTGTTTGGTTGACAGATGGTGGAGAAGTATTTTTAAGGATAATCACATTCATAGTTCCCTTGCTTTTGGTCTTGGTGTTGGTCTGGTTTCTCAATTTAGAGGAGGAGGCCTCATTGGTTTTGTAGGTATAGTTCTTATTTTTTAGTTTTAGCTTTCCTTCGTCAATGGCTCTATTTTATATCATATACACCATAGTAAAAGCTTTATCAAAAATTTTGAATCTATGAACACATAGTGTAGAAGAGATGTGCTTGGCACATGTCGAAGCAAAAAGTTTTATCAATTTGAGTTGAAGTAAGGAGAAGTAAAATTGATTGAGTAGGCTCTTCTAACAAGATACAAAATCAGAAATGGATTCATCATCAAATTTATGGATAGAGTAGAGGTCAGTGATGGAAACTTTATTGGAGACGTTTATCAACAAGTGATCTAAGAAATTTTTGGCTAGCTAGGTGAAGGAGAATAAAGAGTGCTTGTTTATAACACTATACTAGTCTAAGGCTAGACCAGATAGGGACATAAGGAAGGTACAAATAAAAAGGGCATTATCATAGGTAATCAATTAGCATGCATGCCTAAATTCCCTGAGGTGTTTTTGGGGATCCTCCTTACTCTAAAACTTGGAGAACTTGGGGATCTCCCATTAAGGAGGATATGGTCTGATAGGGATAGATGGGTGGATGGGCTCATTATAGATCTGATCATATGATTAGATGTCATGATATCCATAAATGGATGACTCTAAGGTAGTCATCTTATCCATTAGCATTTTCATTAGGTCAGCTTGGGGTTGTGCACTTAGAAGGTTATAGGGTGTATACTATTATGGTGGTTGGGTGACATTTTGATAATTGGTAAGAGGTTGAAGAGTGGCCATGTATCGGTATATGGAAATCAGTGTTTGGGTGGAAGATATGTAAGAGTAGGTAGATTTGGGTGGTTGGGTAGTAGTTAGAGGTACGTGCCCTTGTGGGTTAGGTATGTAACCTAGTTTTGGTGCAATGGGCACCTATTGGTTAGGAGCGGTGGTTAGGTTGGTGACAAAAATAAGGGTAGTGACCTTTTTGGTGAGTGGTGGTAAGGTATAAAGTATAGGTAGCATGAGATTTTTAAGCAAGGTAGTGGCTAGTGGATTAGAGGTAGCTGATGGAAGGTTGGTAATGCTAGTGATAGGTACTCTTATAGCTAGGGGAGTATAGGTGGCTAACAATTCGGTTGCTCATAAGGTGGAAGAGTTTTTGGTAGGAGTAGAAGGTGTAAGGATATTTTCAGGTTGGGAAGTTTGGTTTTCCATAGTAGTATCAAAAGGATTGTTGGTGGATGAAGAGGCTTGGGTAGTCACTAGTTGGGTAGTGATAGTGGAAATAGAAGTGTTTCCCATCAGGTGGGAAGGCATGTCATAAGGTGGGTCCATAGGTAGAATCAAAGTAGGGATACAGTGAGGCATGGTATTAAGGTAATACTGAAGGGCCATAGGGTTTTTATCCAAGAAGCTGGAAAAGTTTGTGTCCCCTTAGGGAACTTCCCAAGGGAAAGAAGGACTTCCTAAAAGGTGAGGATAGTCTGTTAGTTTATAGATGTAATCTATGGGTGAAGAGGTAGAAGAGTCTGATTGGTTTGGTGATGGGTTCTATTCTACTAGGTTCCTTCACTTTTGATGAGTTAGAACCATCCAAGGTAAGGGGGAGAGAATACACAAATAATCTCACCACTCAAATAGAGAGAAGACAAGAAATAAGCAAGGAAATCAATCACACACTAAAAATTATGTTAAGTCCTAAAGTTTTTTAAGTCTCTCTTTTGGCTTATGCTTTAAGCTTTCAGTAATTATGTGACTAAAATTGGCTTGTAGAGTGGGTAATAGAAAGGAAGTATATGGTTGGTTTTAGGTTGTCTAGGTTATCAAAAGGAATCAATACATGGCTTGGTATTGGGGACTACCCCCTCTCTTCACACACCACAGTGATAAGAGTGTCGAGTGCTTAGCCAATATATATATCGATTTTTAGAGTTTATACTCAACTAAAGAGCTGAGTTGGTTCTCCTCTTGGTAATAACCTCTAAGTAAGATTTTTGAGAATAGATAAATTGATCATTAGGTGATGAAATATTATTTAGACCTTGTCCTAAGTTTTTTTTATGTTTAATTGATTTAGGTGGTTTGGTTTAGTGTGTGAAACAAAGATGATGCTATGATAGAATTACTTTGTCTTAAGTTAAACTATGTGAGCTAAACTTGCAAGCAATCAATGTATGCACTTAATTTTAAGCCCAAAAGAAACTTTGATGTCATTTATGAACATAGAATAGAGAGAAAAGCATATAGATGTAAACAAGAGAAACCCTGAGTAAAGACTCAAGTCCCATCGGGCATGCTAGAATGTTTCATTGAATTTTAGCTTATATTTTGAGAAGGGAAGAAGAAAAAACTAAATATGGGTATGATTGAAAAACCTATTTGATTATGCTTATGTTGAATCAGATGATTTTGAATAACTCCTCTTTAGATTGGGAGGATGATCTAAAAATAAGACAGCACTAAAGCATATGGTTGGTTAGATAGATCGCTGAGTGGATTGCCTAGCGCTAACTAGATCATGAAAGCAAGAGCTTTCTTCAGGGATATCAATCCACACATTTTAAACAATTAATTTTATAAATATAATGATAAAATACTTTCATCAATAATCAAAATGTACTGAAATTGAACACAAAAAATGCTTGCTAAAGAAATAGACTAGAAATGACTAATATAGCGATAAGCAAATCAACACTAGTGCTAAATAGATCAAGTGTGTTTTATAAAATCATATAGGGGTTTGTGAATAGGTAGGGACATAGAAAATTAGATTTGGTTGGGGGTTTATAGGTGGAAATAACTTGCTATTATTTTTTTCCATGATGACTATCAACAGTTGGTGTGATCATCGATGGTTAAGGTGACCATCAGTGGTTAGACAAACTATCGATGGCCAAGATAACCATTAATAGTTACTGTGTGTAGGCTATAGGTAATAAATAGTTAATTAATGAGATTATAAATTTGGATTTTGAGAGATTGGTTGGTGTTGGGCTAATTATGAAATGCAAATAAAGAAATGAATATTAAAAAATAAGTACTTATCTTGCATAAGGTTGATCAGGTGGTTGTTTGAGGTGGTTGGCCTTTTGGATTCTAACATGATTTCAATAGAGTAATGGTACTCAATACTATGGTAGGGTGGCATAAGTAACTTGGCTCTCTAACATAATGGTTGGATTGATGGATCGCTAATGATGATTGACCTATAAAAAAGAAACTCTAGATGCACAAGCTCTTGAAAATAAATGTAGATAGATCTCACCTCCCTAATCATCTCTTCTTATAATAAAGGAAGGAGAGGTGCAACAAGATGATAATTGGGCATTCTAATCATAACTCATGTATGTAATGGCTTACACATAGATTTAGACAAGCTATTTTTTAAAAATCAAGGTGGGTGTTTGCATGTTAGTGTTTAGAATGGTGGACCCTGACTATTAATGGTCAAGCCTGATCATTAATGTTCAAGGTGATCATTAGTGATCATCCTAACCATCAATGATTGAGGGCTAAAGTGAAAAATGGGTAATAGGGTAAGTTAAGTTAGTTGGTAAAACTCATCATGGTTAGGCTCAATTAGGGGTTAAAGGGTCAAATTGGTCCCAAGAGGGTCCTAAGATGGTCTATGGGTGTTTCAAAATTTATAATCATGGTGTGAAATTTATGGTCTCTATACAGACTATCTCATTTGGATGCATCTCCTTCCTTGTTTTTCTCATCAGGTCACTAGCAAGGGTTTAGGAGGGTTTAAAGTAGCTCTCACCCTTAAAGTTTATTCATAAAGTTATGACATTGGAAATCTAAAAAAATTCCACAAGAACATTATTTGGGACCCTCTCTAACATCTCTTATCTCCTTAATTTACCATAATAAACATCCATGTGGTTGTGAGCTTCTCAAGTTATCCTCTCAAGCTTCTCCGTTCATTCTATGTAGGCCAGAGTTGGTTTGAGCCAAAATGTGGCTTCTTTATGGTCTCTTTTGCATTACAAAAATTCAAACACACCTTATAACTCCCAAGATAGGCGTTATAATGATTTTAAATTCTCATATGGTGTTAGAAATGAATTTGAACCCCTTTTAGGCACTAGGCCTAATCAAGGCCTAGCAGGATCAATCTACTCGCCACTTCTTCTAAGTATCTTATCATGCCTTTTATTGATTATTGGGTTTATCCATGCTAAAAAAATATTACCACATCCTCATACAATATTTAAATACCTTATAGTTTACCTTGTCATCACCCTTATGACCAACCTATAGGAAATTGCTCTTCTTGGAGTGCCCTCTATCTAAGATAGAATAGATGGCATTTCCCCTTTATCTTCATGAAAAAAAATTATATGAGGTTATTTAATATGTCATGGATACCTTGTACAAAAATTTACAGGATTAGATTATACTTTTAGCACCTCTAAACACCTTAAAACTCCAAAAAAACTCCTAAGCAACTCATTATGTGTAGGGTTTATATGTTGATTGTGGGTTGTTCTTGAAATCCCCTTCCTAAACTATTTTCCATTATGATGATCATGAGGTGATGTATATACTATCATCATTGAGTTTATCCTACACATTTTAGTAATCATAACCTTAGCCAACCTTTCATTGCATTCCTCTTGCTTTGATAGGTCTAAACTTCAAGTCATATGACTGTGTTGCTTGTTCAAGGGAATGGTATACATGTAGGTAGATATTGAATATTTAAGCCTTTTGTTATGCTTAACTATATTTTTAAATTCATTAACACTATCATATAGTCATTTGTTTTTCCCTACACCATATCCATGCTAAGCCAATCACCATGGCAGTCATAAATTAGATTACTTTCAACTACAGTCAATTATAGTTGACCATTATTGGGACAATAGAAGTCCTATGGGTTGTATTTCATCTAGTTAAAACTTATGTTTCACACCTTTTCATCATTTTGATTTTTATAATTAAATTCCATTAATAAGTGTTTGTGTTTGTGTTTGTGTTTATAGGTTCCCATCTCCCAAGGTTCACTTCATGATCTTGTGAATCCCTACAGTCAAGTTATAGGTGACTTTTCTAAGAAAATTTACACCTATAAGTGCATATATATTTTTAAAAAAAACTTGAAATTGAATCCTTATTTATGTTCTTTGAAACATAAACATCTTCCTCACCTTAATAGGATTACGTAGGATGAAGGTATGTTATTTCTATAACACTTTAGGATGTAAAGTTGCTTGGAAGCTCAAGATCTTGTACAAAACATTGCCTTTATGCAGTGAACAAATGCATGAGTTGGAAGCCTCCTTTACATCACTTGTGGGACCAAACACCCATTCTCCTTTTGAAATATAATACCCCTTCATGAAGGCTATAACATGGATTCATTTGAGCTCATCAAGACTCTATGTCATATTCTCATATAGTCACACCAAAAGTGGCTAGGACTCTGTTTTGGGGTTTTTAGGGAAACTTGTCCCTAAACTGAGTTTCTACATATGCACATAACCTTTCAAGTCTGCCTACCAATATAATGCTCCAAACATGGTTCTCATGACCCATATCAACTCCTCAACCTTCTATGAAGGTTTACAACATGCTTGGACTCCTCCATACAACACTTTATGTCTCTGTGTAAGGCCACCTATAGGTGGACATTTCTATATACAAGGAAGTGGGTAGAGACATGAGAAATGTGCATATTATTAGAGGTATAATCACAAAGAGAGGGGGTGAATCAGTTATACAAGATAATCAAATTCAATTCTTAACTATTTAAACATTCATCAAACATCAACTTGATCAAGCAGCATAAACATGAAAGCACATACATCCAAATCATACATAAGAGCATACATCACATAAACACATCATATATATGGGAAACTATCTTGGGGGATAAAACCCACTAAACCTTAAAATATGAACTATAGTCCTATAATAATAAGATCCAAAATTTATACCATCACTAACTGATCAAGGAATACCCATCCCTTAGTTTAGTGAGACACCAATCCCACAAGGAGTTACTGCTCTTGTCTAGCTAAACACCCACAACTAGACCTTTAGCAAGTTTTACCTTGCAAGAAGGAACCAAAACCCTAGGTAACCAATCACCCACTTAGCTACCTGAATAGATCACCTTGAACACCTATTTATACTCTTTAATTGATGATGACCACCTTTGTCTACACTCTTCACCTCCAATCTCTCTCAAGCTACCTTTAAGTCTAACTTGCTCAAACTACCTCTCTAAGATCATTAGGTCCAATGACCTATGTGTCCTACTACATCAACTTAATCAAATAAATATGTATGCTCTTATTCACACTCTAATGGTCCTAACTGACATGTACCTTATTTTTCAAAGGTTATCTCCTTTGCTTGAATCCACACATGAATAACTCTACTTTCTCTTTCAACTCATCACACACCCTCAAACTTGTTGATACAAGCAATGCATCCAAATACCCCTTTTATATCAATCTAGAATTCTTATCTCATCATCAATCTACTCTACACTTTAATCCATCTACTAAGTACACTCATTTTGATCTCTTTCCTTCATCTTTATCTTCTACTCTCTCAACACTTGTTCCTCAAGTCTAGAAACCATTGCCTTGGTCTCCACTATTTATAGAGTCTTCATAAATATAAACTTTTTGGTTAGCCATAAGACTTACCTTAACTCTTAAGACATATATTATGCTAATACATAGCTCAAATTCATTATCACAGATAGTCCATAGCATCCATGGGTCACACTTAAGTAGTCATTTCTTTCAATTAGGCATTAGTAGACCTTATAGGTCTCATGGAGACCTATTCACCCATTTAACACTTCATCAAGAAAATTAAGAACATATGATCAATTTAAATTACATGGGTCCACTCCATATGATCTCTAAGACATATTTAAGTGATTTCTCTCACCAAAAAACTCTTCTACTAAATCACAAATTGTTCAAATATTATTTTATACATACTAGCACCATGAATGAAAAAATAGTCAAATTTGAATCTCCATAAATTTTATTGTATAAACATTAAAAAAAATTAATTAGATTTTATGGATATACCTTGATGTGCTTTACAACTTTATTTTTTACTGCATCAAGAAATTCATCCTAGATCAAAAGATATAACTCAAAAACTAAGCACTAGTTTTCCCTCATTAATTTGAATATTTGAATTTCAATTGTCATTGTTCAAACACTAAACATAAATAACCTTAACCTCATCTCATGCTCCCTAGTAACTATGGAAAAATATGCAACATCAATATCCTCAGAGTAACCTAGTCTTTATCTTATAATGCTCACCATTGATCTTAGATCAGATCTCCTATGATTGTACCACTTGGTAGCTCTATGTGCCTTCTATACATTCCACTATTGACTCAACTCACACCATTGATCTCTATTTGTATGAACATCTAAAACCATTTATCTTCTGATAGATCAATAAGATAGAGACACTTATCACTAGCATGTTTAATCTCAGGAACCTTTGATAATTTGACTTCATGTGCACCATTGGATCAAGATTTAGATGATGAACACTCACTGTTAGATCTACTGACTAATGACCTCAAATTTAAATGTAATTAAACTTTATGGTCTTTGGCCCATCACAGTCTGAAATAAAAACTTTAAAGGTTTATAAATTGAGCTAGAAAACACTTCAACAGTCCAAATTTTTAGGGTACCTTCTTGGAACTATAGAAAACATCTCTTTGAAACCTTTGACCTCAATTGACTTTTTGAGAACCTAAAATAAATGCACAAATTTGTTGGTTCAATCATATCTACATGATGTGTAGTGATGATTTGGCTTCTCTTATGCTAGAATATGCTTGTTTCTCTTTCTAAATGATCAAGTGACATACCAAAAATTCACCATGATATCTATGGATTCCTCACAACTTCTTCTTTGTCCTTAAATATGTGCATATGTATTGTATATTCTCTAAGCTATCAAACATAAATTTTTTGCCATTTATGCACTATTATCTAATACTCTTTTTGACATCAATAAAAACTTAATATTAATGACCATGATCAACAATTTCTCCCTTTGTCATTGATGGCAAAACACCCTCAAAATAACTTCTTATTCATTTGAAATTTTTCATTCTGATCTTTCTCCCCCTTTGGCATTAATGACAAAGGGTCTTTTCTTCAACATGCCAACAATCATTTTTCAATAATATGTATGCATTCAATTACTAATAATATGCTCAAGATACTTATATACTTTCAATCATATGAATCAATTACTCCCCCTTTGATATGCACCAATTTGAATTTGGACTTCTTTGATTCTTAGACCTGAAAAACTACTCACAGAACTTAGAAAGCTCCCCCTAACATCATGTTCCATCTTATGTCATCTATTATTTGACATACACCAATCTAAACTTGAGATTTTTTGATCCTTGGACCTATCTACCTACAAAACTCACAGGTTCAAGCTCTCTTTTGCTCATACATGAATATTTAATACCTTGTTAAAACACATGACTTGGTTTGATTAAATCATCATATAAATCTTATTTAATTCACAACTGTAGAATATATCTTCACATTTCTATCATGATTAAAGCATCTTCATATATGCTCCCCCTCACATCATGCATATCTTCTTCAATCCACTCAAGCTAACTAAGTTAGCTCCTCCTTAGCCAAACACATCTTGAAATTTATAAAACTCTGAGAACTTCTTCATGATATTAAAGATATGACAACTCAAAAAATAAACACTAGTTTTCCTTCATTAATTTGAATATTTGAATTTCAACAGTCACTATCTAAACACTAAACATCAAGCACTTTAACCTCATCTCATGCTCCCTAAAAACTATGGACAAATATGCACTAACAATATCTTTAGAGTAGCCTGGTCTTTATCTTACAACACTCACCATTGATCTTAGATCAAAACTCCCATGATTGTACCATTTGGAAACTCTGTGTGCTTTCTATACATTTGACTATTTGACTTCACTCACACCATCGATCTCTATTGTATGAACACCCATGAACCATTTATCTTATAACAAATCATTGAGATAGAGACACTTATTACTAGCATGTTTAATCTCAGAAACCTTTGACAATTTGACTTTATGTGCACTGTTGGATCAATATCTAGATAATGAATGATCACCATTAAATCCACTAACTAGTGACCTTAGATTTCAACATAATTAAACTTGATGGTCTTTGGGCCATCATAGTCTGCAAGAGAAACTTTGAAGGTTTATAACCTAAGTTAGAAAACACTTCAACTATCTAAATTTTCAAAGTACCTTCTTGACACTATAGACATCTCCATGAAAATATTTGACCTTATTTGACTTTATGAGTACCTAAAATAAATTCTCAAACTTTTTGGTTCAATCATATTTGTATGACATGTAGTGATGGTCTCACTTATCTTAAGCTATAATATGTTTGTTTCTTTTTTAAAATAATCAAATGACATACCAAAACTTCACCATGACATCTATGGATACCTCACAACTTATTTTTTGTCTTAAATACCTACATATGTGATATATATTCTCCAAGATATCAAACATAACTTATTTTTCATGAATGCATTAGTATCTGATGCTCTCTTTGACATCAATGATATCTTAACATTAATGACCATGCTTAACACATATAGCACGGATTACAATCAGATTTAGACTTTTTCAAGGTGATAAAATGAGTCCTTATAAACTTGAAGGACTTTAAAAAAGTTTCAATACTCCCATTCTAATGTTCTCAGTCTCTTGTAGGTGCCCATTAATGGTGTATGACTATGTATATATGAGAATTAATTGTCATAGTCCATAGCATGTTATTTGATAGGTTTGGATTGATTATTAATGTAATAAGGTTGTGTTTAACACCTCTTTGACTCTTCATAACATCTCCATGATCATTCTCAAATCTCAAAATATCTCACTTAGTTGATTGTGTATGACAGTCATACAGAAAACTCTAACTATGTTGGAGGCTGAATACAACTCTACTGATCATCTCCTTTGATGCTAAGTTTTAAATAAAAACTATATTTCAAGAAATGGTAAATATTAAATGCAACATATCATCATATTCTAAAACCAATACAAGGACCTAAAACTCTACCAATGGTGAAAACATGTCTATAATATAACAAGGTGATCTTACTATAATTAGAGATGTTATGCTCATCAATTCATCTTCAAACATGAAACAAAAATGGTAAACATGAGATAAGTTATTACACATCCTCTATAAGCCATTGCACTGATTGTATTGTATGAAAAACATCAAACAAAAGCAAAACTTGTAGGGTATGAGGATTAGCAAGCAAAACAAGACAGTTAACTTCTAAAGAATGGTTCATAAATCATACGCAACCATTCTTCAAACCCATACCATGAATTTTAATTATACAAATTTCACTATCTATCACAAAGATTATTTGACCTAAAACATCTCCTAATAGTCGTATCATCAAAAGACATGTTGACCAGTTTTGCATGTCTAGTGGAGTGATGGAGAAGATAAATCATTTTTATCTATTTTTGACACTTTAAAATTAGATCAAGAATGTAAATATATTCAAGTAACTTTAATATCCATTTTATAATCTTTTCCTACATTCCACTCTCCTATGTAGGCCATACAACTTCAAAAAATCCTTTTCTTTCAACTATTTATTGATTTCACTTAACACTTGCAAGTTTTTCAGTTAAGATTGATAAGAAATGATAGGGTATGGAATATTATATGTTAAAAGGAAGTTTATAACACTTAAAAATCTTTAAAAATTGTACCAATTTCATTTGTGACCTAAATATGACCCCTAATTGACATAAAATAATACAAGGACTAAATTGGACTATGACTAAGGCTAAAATCATATTAAATGACACCAAATAAACTATGACACACCTTAAAACATGATAATAGGCCTCTATATCAAGTTTTTGACTATATGAGGTTGACTCGTTTTGACTTGTGATCAAAATAGTCAATAATTCCCTTTTGCAAACTAAGCATACACATGGTTGAGACTTGAGATAACACATTAGTTCATAGTTAAGCCTAAATGTTTTAGTCAGCTATATCTTTGGATACTTATCTTCCTTTAGCCAAATCCTAAAGATAATTCATGTGTATCACTTTATCTCTCATTATTTATCATTACAAATCCATATGGAGGAGAAATCTTAAAAGCTGTAAAATATTCAAAAGCCAAATCATTTAACAAAAGGCAATGATAAAAAAGGCAACATTCAAAATTTTCAAAAGTTAAATCACATTAAAAGATGTGATACTAAGCACATCTCCTTTCTCTAATCGAAGCTCAAAATCCATAATTGGCCTCATAATAGGGTTGAGGTCCATTGGGGTATGGTAGGCTAGTAGATTAAAAAAAGAGAATAAAAAAATCTTATAGTGCTACTTATTTTCTCATGCAGGTACCCAATCTTCACAGTATACCGATGGATCTATAAGGAGTCCCAAGGAATAAAAAACATGTTTTAGTAAGGTAGGTTCATTTTAATTTTATTTTTCCAAATTTTTTACATGAATTGATCTTAGTACCATACTTATTTGTCTACGCAGCTTTGTACTTATAGTGAACAAGAATCCTTTGCATATTGATGGTCATTAGTCACTTAGTGTCTCCTTATGTCCTTAGTGTGCCTCATGTCTCCTAAGGTATTTTTACAAGATTTATAATTTATGATTATTACATTCCATTTTTCACTCCCTACAATCCTAATATTTCTTCGTAGGAAATATCACTTCCTTCAATGATTACTCCCCTAGAGATTATATTTATGAATTATAGTGTAAGACCATATATAGGGCATGTCCTTCCTCACAAATTACCAAAATTTTCACATTTACTATTCTGAGCATCTCCTTTTACCATATTTTTTCATTATTTATACTTTATTGTTGTTCTCTTTATGAGTTATAGTGTAATCCCATGAATAGGACCTAGTCTTTCTCATAATTTTTTTTAATATCTAAGTCACAATGAAATTACATGTGTTAAATATGAGATAAAATGTGATTGATTATGAGTTACAAATCATTGACGTGTTTCTTATCTTGATTTAGTATGGTTTATGCTTAATTCATTAGTTTTTCACTTTTATCTTCTTATTTTTTGATTGCATGTAAGAATCCAACTACTTTTCTTAAAGTTTTTCATACTTCCCAACTTGAATTAGTATGATTAATTTAAGACCATTTTACCATTTTTTGTTTCTCTTTTAGTCTTTCATGTACTTTCCATTTTATTACATTATTTTCATACATTCCAATGTCATTTATTATGATTTTACTTGTTTTAATTTGGTGCCAATTTTTTAATGATTTAAAAATATTTTGCCCTCTTGTTTACCACTTTTTGATTTATTTAGTCATCTTTTATTACATATTTTATATTATGATATAGTGTTTAGTACATTTATTTATGATTAATTATACTTTTTCACAATCTTTTCACCTATTTTTTTAACCATGCATGTGTACTACATAATGCTAAAAAAACACCACACATATATTTCTCATAGCATATACAACAAAAGCAAAATACATGTGTTAGAAAGAAATATATCCATGCCTCCACAACCATAACCAAAATATAACACATAAGACCAACATCCAACTATAAAAATAGAATATCTCTATATATATCATGTGTTCTAATATAAATAGTACAAATAAACATCACTCCAAGTCTATGGCTGGGCTCTATCATGTCTATCTCATGGCCTAGCCATTATACCCATAGATGTCTCAGACTGTCCTCTCTGAATAGTGCATTATAAAGAGGTTGTTTGAGATCTCAAATCTATTACCTATCCCTATAGGTTGACCACTTTGGCTTGTACCTATCCCAACTAGATAGTGGTATCCATATACACAACTCTCTCTTGAGCCAGGGCCTACCAAGCCTATGCCTCTCCTACTCTGACCCCTTTCTACCCATTACCTTGTTTGACCCCTAGTGTCTCTAAAAATTTTATAGGGTTCATTTTTGTATGTATATTTTGCTTAATTATTAAATTTATATCAAACATTCAATTTCAAATAAAAACTTTCAAAAAATTAAAATTGTGAGTTACTTACCTATGTTACACTCACTACAATCACTATGCATCCTCCATGTCTAAGTTATCATCTCCTCACCATCCTAGATCTCTAAGATCTCACTAGGTTTCTCAGAGCTTTTTTCTTAGAATATCAAATAATAACAAATGAATTCTTTTTTAGCCTATTTATATTTACTATTTAAAATTATTTACCTTTCAAAAATTTATGATCATATTTCTTGTTTTGATCATATCTTTGTTTATATTAACTCTTTTTCTAAATCATAAAAATTTCTTGAATCTTGACATCATAGAGAATATTTTTAACTATTATATGCTTATGTTTTAAGAATTTCAATATTTTATTTTTTTTTGCTAATCTCTACAAGTTCGTTAATATTCCTCATATTGGATGCCTTCACATCTCTCACATCTCCTTATCTATCTATAGCACTAAGATAAGTAAAGGTATGTGTTTTTCAATCATATCCTTTCATTTATCTTATTTTCTCCTTACTACACTTTATTTATCATCAGCATTATGTGTTTCCATATTCTTTTCCTGAAGCACCATCCCATTTTGCACCTAAGTGACACGTGATGAGATTCAAGGGGGGCATATGTATACACATAATATTTTCAAAATTTTATCAATTATTGATGTTATTTATCTTATAATAACCTATCGAGTCTCAATCTCTCTATATGCACACCTTTAGGGGTGTATTGAAAAAGGGAAGGGTAGAACATTGGTGTTTTGTATCATCTTTTACCACTCATTATCTACACACTTATCTCTTAAAAATCATTCCCCTAATTTTTGCCTCCTATTTTTCACACCCATTTAGTCTTTTACCACCTTCATTAGCCCTTTTCCTAACCTAAAACCCTTTTTGATATTTTACATGATCATGTCAATTGTATTGACCTTGTATTCTTGTTGACAAAATTTATTAAGGGTCTAGGTCGGCCCCTAGCTGACTTAGTTCATGATCTAGTGAGTTTTTGTCAATTATGATATTAGGTCGACTGGATCAATCTTATTGGCTAAAAATTTTAGAAGGGTTTAGGGTTAGATCTACCTATATAAACACAATCATTTCACCATTTCTAAGAGAAGATAAAAAAAGTAAGATATATTGGGCATCTGTTTATCCACCATTTTATTTGAGAAGTAAGCTTAGGGTTTCATACTTTCTTTAGATATATGGATCTTGTCTTATAGAAAATTCTTTTGGATGCATTGATAAGTTTTGTAGCGTAGAGATGATTTATCCTTCTTATCCTTACATACCACAACAATATCTTGTGAATAATCTTGTCCAAGGGAGAGATTGAAGCTTTGTGGGTTCATTTTCAAAGGTAAAAAATCTTAATTTTGTTTCTCCTTTATAAAAGTATATAGATATGCATTTTCACTTCTCTTCCATGTATTAAAATTATGTATACATTGACATGAGTATATTCCTTCTATGCATGTTTAATTCTAATGTTTATTACCCCATTTTATGCCATACGCTTTGGTGATCACTAGATTAGATTTTTACTTTAATTATTATTAGTTTAGTGAATATGAAAATATAGGACTTAGTTAAGGTTATTACATAGTTTTTCTTGAATGGAGGCTTTGGAACCCCACCTAATGATATTATTATGGTAAGAGAACCCTTGGTTAGGTCTAGTGAATTTATATTCATCATGACCCTGATTATATAATGTATCCCCAATCGAAAGTGTAAGTAGGATCTATCTTCTTCAAGATAAGATTGGTTTATAGATTTGATGCATTTATCATTGGATACATTTTGGTGAACCTAATGTGAATCTAACTCTTGCAAGTTTCTTTCACACTTTTCACTTCTTTTTTTTTTTTTTTGATATTGGGTCGACCAGGTTGGTATATTTCTAACTTATGTGCACAAATTAAACACATAGTTACATCAAAATGATTTTATTCTTTCTATGCAGATCGTCACCAGATATAGGTTACTAGATCAACTAGATCAACATAGTACTCTTATTCAATCCCAGATAGCAAACTATGTTGAATAAGTCAATTTAGTCTTATAATCAACATTCATATAACAAACTAAGTTGACTAGATCGACTCAATCATCTTAACAGTCTTCAGAAAATAAGGTTTTCATAGAACTAAATCAACCCAATTAACATAATTAGTAGAACTTGCAAGTAGCATTCAAGGCACTTTAACATAAATTTTACAATCCTCAACATCTTTCAAAACCCCAAGGTTCCTTTATTTATCTCTTTTCCAATTCAAGAATTCATTGTAGTTATATATTGTATAAGTTTACAATATTCAAAACTATAATCCTATATCAAACTAAGTTGACATGGTTGACTTAGTTCTATAGTCTATTTTCTATATAAAAGGTTAAGTTGACCTGGTTAACTTAGTTCTTAAAGACTCTTACTTTTACAGTACAATAGTGACCCTATCAAATCTATTATATAATGTTTACATACAGTGATGTCTAGACCAACTCTATACCATTCTTAATTTGTGAATTAACAACTATTTATTTGTAATTAATTCACAATTTTATTTTTAGTTGTTTTCATGCTTAGAGTAGCTTACATAGTCTAATTACATGATTTTTCAATATACAGTTTAGTTACACTATTTCATTCTTTTTACATACATTACCAAATCATAATATTCAAAATTCATTTAATATTTGTATTTTCAAGGCCTACCTACTTGAATTTCATCACCAAGGGGGAAGCCAACTTTGTTTTATGTTCAAGTATAAACACATGGTTAATGGTATATATTGGCAAAGCACTCAACACCTTTATCACTGTCATATTATAAAGTGAGAGGGTAGGCCCCAATACCAGCTCAGTACCATTTCTAATACAAATCTTTTTTAACCTAAACAATCTAAAACCATCCATAGATTGCTTTTTAGTTCCCTATTTTTAGTCAACTTACCTATCATACTTAAAATTACACTTTATAATAATCTAAAAATACTCAAGATAACCACTTAGTTAACATTTACTTTTTAGTTAACTACTTGTTCTCTATTCATTATATGTTGTATTGTAAAAACTTATATTGGCTAGTGTTGGTGCAAGGTTTTGTGTTGTGTGCTCCAATTAGATCATTCTCATTAACTCAATTGTTTATGTGTTTACTTCTATTTCTTACTTCCAATTACATTTTTTAAAATATTTTCTTATTTTTAGTACATTGTCATTTTATTTGACATAGTCTTTTATAGATTGTCTTCTTCCCTGACTACATTATTGAGTCAACTTGGTCGACCCATTACTTCTTTTTGCCTATTAGGTTACAGTGCTAAGTTAATATGGTTGACTTTATATCCTTATAAAACTATCTTTTTCCCTATTTATATTACTAAATTAACCTGGTCAACCCTATACTCTTTTACCTTCTATCTAATAGTACTAATTCAATCTAGTCAACTCTATATTTTTATCTATCTTTTCTATCTCTTTGCTTTTGTATCAACTTTTCCTTCCTTAATCTCTCACCTTCATCATAAACTTCCTACTTTAAGATAAAACTAAGTTGAATTCAATAGATATGATGAGTCTTACCGACCCTAATAGGTTCTCCCATAAACAGTTTATGGATCCTACCAAAATGTTCTCTCATCTCCTCTTTGGGATTCCCATGGAAATCTTATCCCTCAACCTCTCATTATTAATAAAAAAATCAAGCATCTTCAAAACGAGCCTTGTATATCTCAAATTATTAATATCGATATAGAATGTGTCACCCCTACCATTACTTACAATGGGTCAACCAATCCTACTCTCCACTTAAAAATATTTGGAAATCTATATAAAGATTGGTTCAAGCTAAATACTTTTATCACTATCAAGTTATTAGTAAATACTCTCATGGGTGATGCTTTAGATTGGTACAACCAACTCAAATCTCATTCCATCACTAGTTTGGAAGACTTAGTCAATGTTATAGTCCAAGAGTTCCAAACTAATGATCTTATTGAGAATAGCTTATCCCATTTTATCAATTGTAAGCAAATTGAGACTGAAACCATATAAACTTTCATCAAACGATTGAAAACTTTGTCTAACAAAGGTGAACATAATATGGTATATGACAACCTCTTTCATCTATTTATCAATGTTTTTTTTCCTAAATTATAATATTAGGTCTAGACTCTCTCTCCACATACTTTAGAAGAAGTCATTGACCAAGCTAAGCATCAAAATTTCCTTATGCATCAATTTGAACCACCTCAACCTTCTATGGTTACTCGCATGTTAATCAAGAATAAGAATCATCATGCTACCAATGATGGTGTCATCAATTCTTATGATAACATTCATATAATTCAAGTTATTTTTCCCAAATAAACTCTGAAACAAGCTTCCCCTCCCAACCACATCACTAATCCTCATTTATCTTCAAATAATAATAATGATAATATTCATAAAACCTTTATCCTTAGTTTATTAGAAAAACATTTACCCAGACCTCTTCCATAATAACTTGATCCCACTCATCCCATGAAATCTTGGTATGATCCTAATAAATTTTGTTGGTTTCATTCTATATTGGGTCATTTTCATGAGACTTGTAGGCAAATTTATAATTTAGCTATGGATTTCCTTCTTGGTCCCAATTTTGATCATGATTCTATTATTCATATATGTCAATAATCTTATGGCATTACTTTCAAAGCCCATAAAACACAAATTAAATCTCGAGCTTTGATCCAAGCTAATGCTCATATGATAATGTATAAAGATCCTCTTCTGAATCACCAAAATAACCAAGACAAGCTTACCCCTTCTACCAATAATGTTGATAGTCTTCTTGACCAAACTCCTAAAAATAATGTGGTTAATATGACTAATATGCAAAAGATTGTTGATTTCGTTAATCCTCATCCTATCCACACCTCTAAATTATCTCATATATTTTGTGTTTTATAAAGACTCTTCTCTAACTCACTTAACAAAGTTGGGGCATCATGTCTATAAATCAATCTTAACTTAGAGAAGATAGATCATACTTATACTTATGATTGGGGATACATTAAATAATCAGGAATATGATCAATATGAGGATCTATTAGACCTAATTAAGGGATCTCTTACCACAATAAACCATGCTAGAGAGGGTTTCAAAGCCTCTAATCAAGTAAAATAAAATCTAATTTAGTGTTCACCAAAGCTTGTGACACAATATGGGGGTTAGTAAATAAATAAACATGCATAAGAGAATCGCAATTAAGTTATGTATGAGTAAGACCCTAATACTTGAAGAAGAAGAGTAATATTATTTAAATCCAATACTTATATTTTTTATATCTACTAAAGAGAAGAGCAAATTTAGATAATATTTATCTAGAAGATGAACCCATCGAGACTCAATCTCTCCCTTGACTAAAAGGGCTTCACAAGAGGTTGTTGTGATTTTTAAGGATTACTAAGAAAGGCTAAAGCATCCAAGACTTCTCCACGAGACTATATTCTCCAAGTATAAACCCTAAACTAAGACTCTTCAAGTAGAATGGTGGAAGAGCAAATTGTAAAGAAGTACAAGTGAATAATAACTCTTGTTCATTGGTAAATAATGATGAAATGAAATTGTATATATAGGGGTATTTAACCCTAATCCCTTCCAAAAAATTTGATTGATAGGTTTCCCTAGTTGACTTAGTACTATTATGGACAAAAATTCACTAGCTCACAAGCTAGGTCAGCGAAAAATTAACCTAGAACCTAAATGAATTTTATCCAAAATAGTACAAGGTCAACCTGATTGACCTAGTAATACAGACTATCAAAAGAGTCTTAAGGTGAGGAAAATAGAGATGCAAAGTGGGAAAGAATGAGAAATTTGAAAAAAAGGAGTTAATATCTTAAGAAATGGTTTTTGAGAGCTGGTTGGATTGGTAATAAGTGACAATAAGGGACAACAATCTTGTGAAGCACCAATGATCTACCCACCCTTTTTTCGATGCACCATTTAAGGCATGTACTTATAAAGATTGAATCTCAATGGATTACTATAAGATAAAAATCATTTGTATTTAATAAAATTTGAAAATATTATGTGTATACATATGCCCCACTCAAAGATCATAATGTGTCACTTAAGTCTAATAGGGAACGGTGATTTGAGAAAGAACATAGTAACACATAATATTGAGGCTAAAATAAAGTTAAATTATTTTAAAGTAAAATTAAATGAAAGTAAATGACTAAAAATTAAATGTGATGCATACTTTGACTTAACTTTATTGTTGAATATGTATCTATCATGTTCTTAGTTTTCATTGAGGAGGGTGCAGAGATTGCTTTCAATAAACACAAGAATACAAGACTAAAGAGCAAAAACAAACAAATACAACAAAGTTAAGATAATTGGTGATATGAAGATAGGAGGTACTTATAAATTTGGTAAGGTAGGGTGACAAGTACTATGTTAGACCAAATGACCAATTCAAATTTTGAATAAATAGGGTAACTGAAAATCCAAGTCTACTAAAGATCAAAAAACTCAAAAAAATAAAATTTAAGTAAGAAAGGAAAACTCACCAAGTCAATCAAATGATACATGTCAAAAAAATGATAATCAAACATCAATGTGAAATCAGTAACAATCTTTACTTAAACAAAGATGGGCAAGCAAAAAATGAAAAAATAACATTGATGAGTGAGAAGTAATAATCCTTAATCATCAATGGAAAAAGTTACATAAAATGGAAACTAACATTGGTGAGTGAGAAGTAACAATCCATCCTCACTCAATAATGAAAAAAGTACATGAAAGTGATCATGGAATCAGGTGTCCACAAAAAGGTGGTACAATAATTATAAATAGTAAAATAGATAAAAATAAGTATAAAAATGTAAAGCCATGGTATTAAAAAAGTAATCCATAGTTTCTCAAATATATTATTGTGCTCTAAGGATAGATGAAACTAAAACAAAATGGTGATATCATGTTTTTAAGATGTGAAGAAGGAAGTAGAGAAGAGAGAAAATATATTTAGAATCACATATGGATATCAAGGAAGAAATGAAATGGGTGGGGGGAGAAAGAATGAAAAATCAAGGTAGAAGAACTCTCTATCAAAGTCAAGACACTCAAATTAGGTTTGTCAAAACAAGAAGACTTTTGACCTTAATGACTCTAAATAACTTTATTAGACATATAAGTCCTACATTAACAAATGAAGTATATATATCATCCCATAAAAATTATATGCATGAAAAGTAAAATGGACCTACCTTTACATGACGTGTTCCCCATTCTTCAAGACCTCTTACAAAACTATCAGTCTACTGTGAAGATTAGGTACTTGTATAAGAAAGTAGGTAGTACCATAGAATTTTTTTCCTCTTATTCCAATCTATTGGCCTACCACACACTAATAGACCTTGGCTCTATCATGAGGCTGATTATGGAGTTTGAGCTTCGATTAGAGATAAGAGATATGCTTGTAATCACATCTTTTAGTGTTATATTGAATTTTAATATTTGTATGTTATCTTTTATATATCATTGCCTTTTTTTTTAAATAATTTGAATTTTAAATTTATTGATGGATTTTTCTATTCCTCCTCCATATGGATTTGAAAAATCAAACATGGGTGTTAAATATGACTTTCATTTGAATACTTGGGACCTGGTTACTAAGAAAGAGAACTTCAGAAAGCATGGTGTCTAAGAGTCTCATAAATATAGGTGAAATAAAGTGCTATTGACTTTAACCTTGTTTTATCCAATGTGGAATAAAAAGAAAGGAAATCAAGAGAAATGAAACATGAAATAATTTGAATTACTTCAAATCACAAAAAATGTGACAAAGGGATACAATGATATAAAAATGTGATTCCTTATCATAAAAATGAGGGAAATGGAGGAAAACATGCTAACATAGATTTTTGTGTAAATTTCATCTATCAAAAGAAGCAAAAATTAAGGCTTGAGAACAAAGGATGAATAACTCGTAACCATTGAAAATCACATTCTAGAAAAGAAATAATAAGATGGTGATTTTATGAGGAAGGACAGGTCTTATCCATGGTCTTATACTATAACTCATAAAAGAGAAACCCATGAGGGTGCCACAAAGTATGGGAAAAATAAAAGGGATGAGAAAAATATGGTGTGTGTGAAAAATGCTAGGTTTTATCCATGGTCTTACACTGCAACTCACAAAAGAGAAACCCAAGGGGTGAAAAAAGTGTATAAAAAGATATGAAAATAAAGAAACTATAGTACATTAGGAGGAAGATCAGGTCATATCCATGGTTTTACAATCCAAATCATGAGAAAAAAGGAAATCAAAAGACCAAAAGGAAGGATTAACATTTGTAAAAAGAGAGAACTGTTGCACAGGGTAAGACCCATGTAAGTATCCTACAAAAAATGTTAGATATATAGCATATATAAGCATGAAAATAAGAGAAGGTTTAAGAAGAAAAATACTTCTTAAGTAATTGTGTGTTGTTGGATTCTTTTAAAACATGGTCTTTATTAGTTTTAAGGTGATAGGTACTTGGACTAAGAGTATATTTAAATAAATAGAGTCCCCACCATTTTTAGGTGTATTTACCTTCTTTATCATGAGTGTATTCTAATTTAAGAAAAAGATCACCAATATTAAATGTGTGAATTTTAACACATTTATTATGTTATTTGGCAATACAAGATTTGTATTGGAAATTTTGTTGCAAAACAAAAAGATGATGTTCATCAAGGAGATCAAGGGCATGAAGATGAGCTTCACGTAATTCTTCATCAAGTATGATACCATGAAGAGATATATGGAGAGAGGGAAGCCTAACTTCTATTGGGAGGACTGACTTAGAACCATAGACTAGAGAGAATGATGTTGCCTCCCTGGGAGTACGTATGCTAGTTTGATAGGCCCACAGAGTGAGATAGAGATGAAGATGTCAATTCATATAGGTTTCATAAATTATCTTCTGAAGAATTTTTTTATAATTTTGTTTGTGGCCTCAACATGACCATTACATTTTGGATGATAGGGTGAAGAAAATTTGTGATTGATTTTAAATTTAGCATAGAGTTTTATGACATCTTTATTTTTAAATTACTACCATTATTTGAAATGATAGTTTGGGGAACACCAAAGCAGAAAATGATTTGATTAAGAATAAATTTGGAGATGGTGGTACTAATGACATTGACAAGGGGCATAGCCACAACCCATTGGTAAAATATTTAATAGTTGTGACTATGAAGACATACCCATCTTGAGATCGAGGTAATTTTTTGATAAGATGTAATCCCCACATGGAGAATGACCAGGGAGATTTGATAGTTTAAATCTTGCCTAGAGGTAAATGAATTAGATCATCATGAAATTGGCAAAGGGTATATTTTTAAGAAATTTGATTGCATACTTTTCAAGAGTGGGCCAAAATTATCCCATGCGTAGGGATTTGTGAGTTGTAGCATGTTCGCTACAGTGACCACCACAAATACCCCCATCTACTTATTCAAGAAGAAGAAAAATTGCATCTTGCATAACATAACAAAGTAAGGTACCTTTCGCATTATGATAATAAAGGATTTTATATCAAAATACATACTTAAAAACTTGTTTATGAATACGAGTCTTTTCATGAGAGTCTAAGTTGGGAGGATAAGTTTGATGTTCCAAAAATTAAATAATGCCCTTATACCATGGGCTTTGTTGAATAGTGATAGCCTCAATGTGATAGATAAATGAATATTACTTTTGAATAGAGGATGGATATTTTTTTATTTATATAAGAAAAGTGTGATAAAAAAAAATGATGCGGATGAAAAAGAGAAGCTAAAGAAGAAAAGAATCAATAATGGAATTTTGATCTCGAGGGATAAGCTCGATGGTGAAAGAAATGAAGTCTTTGGCAAGATTAGTTACAATTTAATAATAAATAATGAGATTTTCATTTTTGCATTGGTAATCACCATTGACTTGGTGACAAATTAGTTGATATTTAGCTAAGGCATGAATATATTATATATCTAAATCAATAGCAGCTCTTATGCCTAATATTAGAGCTTTTTAATCTACCATATTGTTAGTGATGTCAAAGGTGAAGGAAAAAGCAAGAGGGATGACTTTTCCAAGATGAATTATAAGAATTCAACCTACCCCATCTCCTTAAAGGAATTTTTCACCATAAAAGTGAATAATCCAAGTATCCTCATGCAAGTCAACATTAATTTTATGAATTTCTTCAATAACTACTTTTGGTTTAGAAATATTATGAAATATAGCAGATTCATCAAGAGTATTTGCTTTAAGATCTGTAGTGAAGTTATGGAAGCAATCTTTAAGATAAATAGATTGATTGAGACCTTAAATATAAATAATGTTATCATCAAGAAGACTATCTTGAAGGTGATTGGTAGCTAGATAGGAGTTACAATAAGTTGATTGGCTATGATTTGTCCTTTGACAACTTTTAGAGTAAAAATGTAGAGATAAAATTACATAAGGACTATCTATTTGCCAATTCTATCTCTAGGAAGAAAGGCTTTGGATAAGAAGTGATGAATGAGGTCAGAATGAATGATGACATAGTGGTCTGATAAAGCATGTAATGTCAAAAAAAATTAGCAATGAAATATATGGTGAGTCAATCATGTTAAACTTTTGTATAATGTTTTTCATAATTGATGAGGCTTCAACTGATGTAATAGATGTCATACTCTCTTCCAATATCATCTTGTTGGATAAACATTTCTGTAATTGATATGGGTGTGGAAGAAGTATATAGGATCAAGGGTCGATCATTAAAAAGAAGATAATGCTGAGGTGGGTACAGCAATGATTATTTCATATTATCAAAGGATTTTTTATAAGGATTCATCCATTCTAAATCATTACCTTTCTTAAGAAGAGAATTGATGGAGTGAATATGGTAAGTAATTTTGGGGATGAATCGTCTAACTGTTGGGAGGGGGTGGAGGTAAATCCAAGAACAAACACACCTATTCTAATTCCACCCGTTAGGATCTTGCTCCTCAGAAAGAGCACAGTATGATTACCAAATATAAGCAATTGAATATGCAGAAATAACCAGAAACACAAGTAACTAGAATTCACCAATAGCACAGAATATGAGAGACAATACACTAACTTGTATTAACACTATACAGAAAAGAATACATCAAAGAGCCACCACACTCTTTCACCTTACAGAGATTCACCACACCTCAAGTGTACAATAATTCTTCTCACACACACTCTCCTACACAAAAAATGGTCCCAACAACCAACTCACACACAGAATTGGTGTTCACCTCACCAACCAGTCAGTAATAACCCTGTCGGTACACCAAGCACTCTATAGCACTTCAAGCTGATCTCTCATGAACCTGCAACCTGCAATTCAAAGACCAAACTTACATGTAGATCTCCAATGAGCTTGCAACAACCTGCAACTCATAGATCTTACAACTAGAAGGAACTCTTCCTTTCTATCTCATGCCTTATACAATACATGCCAATGGGTCTATAAATAGATCCCTAACTCAAACAATAACTTAGACTCTTAATTTAGACAATTATCCTCGCAGCCCAAGACTCTAACTGGTCTTAACATGTAAACTCTTCATTCACTTAACTAACTGTCTGTGAAACGAGTAGTTCTGGAACACACAGGTGACCGACGTCGGTCCCTGCTTGTCTGGTTCTGCCGACGTCGGCCGACTTCCTGCCGTCGCTGGTGGCCTTCTGCACTGGTCTCTACCGACGTCGATCATGCTGCCGACACCGGTGCTCCTGGATCTCAGCAACCTTCTGTTCCTCAGTTTGCAAAGGGTTAAAGCTTTTAGCTCCACAACCTAAAAATCTCCCACTTGGAGATAAATAGCTGCAACCTGTACCTGTACCTATACACCGTCTAGTTTGTTTCCTTGGCTTTGTATCCCTCCTCAAGATCACTCTTGAAGACCAACCACCACAAAATCCGTGGTGCAAAACCTGTCATCCAAATTACCTGCCACATCCGCATCTACAACCATG
Source organism: Torreya grandis (assembly GCA_037957365.1). Lineage (NCBI taxonomy): Eukaryota > Viridiplantae > Streptophyta > Pinopsida > Cupressales > Taxaceae > Torreya > Torreya grandis. The sequence continues at coordinate 3,167,191 of JARHVA010001158.1, read as the reverse complement.
TAGAAAAAGAACTTGACCCTGCATAGCATGTGCACCTGCTGCTGGTCCCACTAAACTGCCCTTCAATATTACTCTCCCGGATTGACTCCAAACTTGTGATAACTCCCACTGCTTGGGAAAACTCAGGTTTAGTACATACCATGCACTCAACCTCATTATGTGAATCAAGACCCCTATTCTATGAACTGTCTTACCATCGGCGTGCTAACCGGTTTCACACAATCATCCTGAAACAAAGTCAACAAGACCTCCATGTCTCTAGAACACACTCATGCCAAAGAATCTTGCTGCTCTCAGATTCTCCATGACAAACCCCTGAACTAGCTTTACCTTTAGTTCAGCAATACCTGTATATGTAACCCTACAACAAGCACATCATACAAAAAATAGGATAATGTAGCTAATATTATCCAACCTGGTAAAGAGAAACACAATGATCAAACCTCCATTGCCCTGCAGCTAATACAAGATCATATACCCTGATCTTCCATCTCACGTATCCATTTCCGCTCTTCTTCATCCTCAACATCCATTCGTCTCTCAGTGCTTACTTCCAGCTGGCAACACTACCCAAAACACCTGTTTGGTTCTCCTCTAAGGAATCACATCCTCATCCATGCCAAGCTCCCACTGTTTCCTGGATCTACCTGTTATGCTTCTTCAACAACTTCCTGGTTCTATGCCATAAGTGAGCAACAAGTAGTGTAAAGAAGGGAAATGACAAATTTAAGAACTTATTTACACCTTCAGTCCTCCATATGGGCGCTTGAGACTCCATGACAACTCGCTGTCCACCCAAAATTCATCTCAGTGACCGATGCCGGTCACATCTCAGTCTACAGCCGACCGATGTCGGTTCCCTGCGACTGCCTCCTTGCCGACGTTGGTTTCCCCTGGCCAACGCCGGTCTCTGTCTGCCCTGAGTCACCGACGTCGGGCTGCACATAGCCAACGTCGGTCCCTGTCTGGACACCAACGCCAGTTTTCCTGCCGACATCGGTCTCTGTGTTTTTCTTGTGAGACCTGACTTTTTCCCGTGAGCTCTTTTTGGATCAAACCCTTGGCCAAATCACCCTTGCTCTGCTCAGAATTCCTCTGCACCTTGTGCTGAACTCTGTCCGTCACTTTCTCCTTGAAAACCAATGCTTTCATGTTCTTGTCATTAACATCGGATTCCTCAAGAAACTGCACCTTCTTCTTCTGCATACAGAAACCACGATCCATGCCTTCCAAGTCTGAAAGCATACTCTTTGACTCAAGAACCAGCATCTCCTTCTTATCTATGTGACCAAGCCTATTAAGCCACATCTCTGAATCTACAGCTGAAGTAGATAACCCAGAAAGAGAATCAGTAAAACAAGTAGATAGATAAAGCGTACCTACTTTCTTACCTCTAGCTACAACAAGTGTACCCTTGGTAACCTTCCAAGAGTCTACTTTGAGAGTTACTGTGCAACCCTCTTCACCCAAACTTCTAACAGAAATCAGATTCCGCTTTAGAACTGGGACATGCATGACCTCTTTTAACACCCATGTGTCACCTGTCTACAATTTCAGCTTCACTTTGCCTTTGCCAATAATCTGACAAGGCTTACCATCCCCTACACAAATTTCTCCAAAGTCTCCCTGGACATACTCATGAAAAAATTCCCTATGTGGGGATGCATGAAAAGAGGCACCTGAATCTAATACCCAAGATTCTACTTTATCCAAAGAACATACCAGAGCATCCTGTGCAACGTAACCCGCAACATCTGCTTCTTCTCCATGTCCTTCATGCTGATCTTCACCCGATCTGCAATCTCTCTTTAAGTGCCCTTGCTTTCCACATTTCCAACAGGTTATTCTGCCATACTTGGACTTGGATCTTTTGCCCATCTTTGACCTTGATCTCCCATGCTCTGTCTTCTCTCTTGGCCTTCCTCTTCCTTCAACACTCAAAGCATCTCCAGATGATTCACCTGTGCTTTTCCTGCGTATCTCTTCATTCAAGATCACACTCACAACATCATCCACTTTTAAGACTTTTGAAGGAGACACAGTATTAGAAACTGCCATTACCAAACCTTCCCAACTTTCAGGTAATGAACACAAGATTAAGAGAGCTCTAAGTTCATCATCAAATACAATATTGACTAAACTTAACTGGTTTACCAAACCATGGAAATCACTAAGATGGCTATGAACAGATCCACCTTCCAACATTTGCAAATTAAATAAACGCTTCATAAGAAATACCTTATTAGAAGTCGAGGGTTTTTCATACAAATTTGCCAAAGATTTCATCAACTCCACCGTTGTCTTACACTGTGATAAGCTAGAAATCACAGATGAATCAAGACTCAATCTAACAGATCCCAGAGCCTTCTGATCAAGAACCTCCCATTCTTCATCTTTCATATCCAAGGGTTTGCTAGCAACCCCACCCAACGGTAAGTACAAATCTTTCTGATACAGATAGTCCTCAATCTGTATCCTCCATAATTGGTAGTTCTTGCCATTAAAATTTTCCATTCGTAGTTGACTATTTTCTGCCATTGCTCAACTCCCACTCAAACAGAAACCCTGTGAGTAACCTGTAATCAAAACACACTACCCAGATCTACACCAATCTATTAGTATCCCAACCAAAAGCTCTGATACCACTTGTTGGGAGGGGGTGGAGGTAAATCCAAGAACAAACACACCTATTCTAATTCCACCCATTAGGATCTTGCTCCTCAGAAAGAGCACAGTATGATTACCAAATATAAGTAATTGAATATGCAGAAATAACCAGAAACACAAGTAACTAAAATTCACCAATAGCACAGAATATGAGAGACAATACACTAACTTGTATTAACACTATACAGAAAAGAATACATCAAAGAGCCGCCACACTCTTTCACCTTACAGAGATTCGCCACACCTCAAGTGTACAGTAATTCTTCTCACACACACTCTCCTACACAAAAAATGGTCCCAACAACCAACTCACACACAGAATTGGTGTTCACCTCACCAACCAGTCAGTAATAACCCTGCCGGTACACCAAGCACTCTATAGCACTTCAAGCTGATCTCTCATGAACCTGTAACCTGCAATTCAAAGACCAAACTTACATGTAGATCTCCAATGAGCTTGCAACAACCTGCAACTCACAGATCTTACAACTAGAAGGAACTCTTCCTTTCTATTTCATGCCTTATACAATACATGCCAATGGGTCTATAAATAGATCCCTAACTCAAACAATAACTTAGACTCTTAATTTAGACAATTATCCTCACAGCCCAAGACTCTAACTGGTCTTAACATGCAAACTCTTCGTTCACTTAACTAATTATCTGTGAAACGAGCAGTTCTGGAACACACAGGTGACTGACGTTGGTCCCTGCTTGTCTGGTTCTGCCGACGTCGGCCGACTTCCTGCCGTCACCGATGGCCTTCTGCACTGGTCTATATCGACATCAGTCATGCTGCCGACGCCAGTGCTCTTGGATCTCAGCAACCTTCTGTTCCTCAGTTTGCAAAGGGTTGAAGCTTTTAGCTCCACAACCTAACACTAACTACCCCAATTTTGCCTAGATAAGTGTGAATATATGAAATGAAATGAGGAATGGGCATGTTGATGATAGCACTAATCTTAGTAGGGTCAACATCAATGTCATGGAGAGAGATTAGGAATCCTAAAAAAAAATTAGATGTGACATCAAAGACACATTTGTAAGGATTTAGTCTAACTCGATATTTGAGGAGATAGTTGAAGGTGATGGAAAGATCAGAAAGATAAGTCTTGTGACTTTTAAATTTAGTAATGAGGTCATCCACATAGGTTTCAACAATTTTATGGATAAGATCATGAAAGATGTGAGTCATTGCTCATTGGTAAGTGGCTCTATAATTTTTGAGGTTGAAGGGCATTTTAACATAGAAATAATTGCCCCATTTTGTAGTGAAAGTTATCTTATATTGATTTTTGGGGGCAATGTGAATTTGATTGTAATCTGAGAAACCATCCATAAGAGTTAACATTTTATAACCAATGGTGGAATCAATAATGGCATCTATTGAAGGTAAATGGAATTTTTCCTTGGGACAAGCAAAATGAAGACTATGAAAATTAATACAAATATGAATGACCATAATGACCATTTTTTAGACAAAGACTATGTTAGAAACCCATTCAGAATAGTCTATTAGTTGTATAAATATAGCATCGAGAAGATTGATGATTTCCTTGTGACATAAAGTGTAAACCTTGGGTGGAGATTTTCATTGCTTTTGATGCACAAGTTTGGCATTAGATGATGTTATGCACCATAATGCTAGGGTATATACCAGGTATGTACTCATAGGATCAGGTAAAGATATCATGATATTTATTAAAAAATAAGTTAAAGTTATCATATTTGGTAGGTGAGAGTTCATGAAAAACTATAATTGGTCAAGATCATAATGGAGTACCATATTCAATATGAGTAAATTCTTTAATAAGCATAGCATTATCATCTTGGAAGTGGTATGGTGCATTAGATAAAGAATAAATTGGATTAGCTTTAAGATCAATGCTAGTAGAAAAATTGTTGAACCAAGGGGTTTTGGTTTTACAATTCCAAAAATTTTGATGTTATCTAGGAATTTGAGGTTATTAGGCATGAAATATTTCAATAATAGCTTCATCTCTAGGAAAATTAGGAAGAGGACCATAATACTCAACATCTACATTGAGATCTAGAATTTGATTACCATGGGGATCATATTCAAAATGTATCTGATGAATAGTAGTGGCCTTAGCATCTATTGTAATCTCAAAATTAGAAGTAGATGGATTTGATGGGCGTGGTGTGTTTTTCATATCTTTGATGGGGAAAGGAGTGGATGCAATGATTGGATCCATAAGTGGTAGAGAAGAGGCAAGAATTTTTTGAGATTCAGATTGTATGATTATTCTACCAGGTAAGGACTATCAAGAAGCAAAGAATTAGTAGGAGGCACATAACCTTCAGAATCTAATTCATGATCCATAGAAATGGTATGGACATCCTGATTAAAAACATGGATCTGAGCTAAGATTTTATGATAATGTTGAACATCCAAGTCTCGAGATTGATCTTGGGACATTATGTAATTATCATCATATGTTGGAGAAATTGCACATGCTTGAGATTCAAGAGTTTTAGAAGGTGAAATTCCAATATTACTGAATGTACATAGAAACATGATGAGAGGATCTTGAAATAATTTAGCCATTCCAAAGTCATTGTAAGTGAAGGCCTCTTTAGGTAAAGAAGGCACCTAAGCATTGTATAGAGAGGTAAAATCAGTAGTTTCATCAATGAAGGGAATAATAGGGTCCTGAGATAATAAAGGAAGAGGCCACTCTAAAATGTAGGGGGTTAGCTTGGTAATGTTGCAAGTATGTTGTAAATCATAAGCTTCATCATCATCTGAATCAGTAAGAATGACTTGTAAATCAAGGTTGATTTTTATGAACTCAGGTAAAGGAACACTATTAATCTTAGGAATGGTAGGAATACAATACTAAGATTTTGGATTAAGAATTTGAATACTCCAAGGGTTGGTATCAGCCTTATGCTTATATCATTTCCCATTATGTAATAATTTAATGCATTAGCTATCAGAATAAGAAATATCCCTCATTTTATGATTCCATGGGTGACCAAGGAGTATGTTATAAGATAAGGGTAAATTAAGGACCGTAAACTTAGTTTGAATGGTCTTAAGTCTGATGGTTAGGGGAAGCCAAATACAACCAAGTGGTTTTTTATTAGTCTTGTCAAAACCATGATAGGTGAGGTGGGTTTGCTTGAGATGATATTTGTTATAACCAAGTTGTTGGATAAGCGACAAAATGTTATATTAATACCATAACCTTCATCAACTAGAACTTTACTAATAAGGATAGTATTAATGGATATTTTAATGAATAGTGGTAAAACATCAACATGAAAAATAATTTCATCATTGATTATGTCCTCTTCAATAAATTCAATAGAAGGCTTGGAAGAAGGACACATGTTTTTAATGGTATGTACGTTGGTAGGATAAGGTTCAATAGAAGGTAGTTCTTCATATATAGGAGATGGATCCTTAATTTCTTGTAATTTTTGTATAAGTAACTTGTGATGATAAGAGGAAGTATGAACTAACTCCATAAATAGAATCTTACAATGCATAAAGTTAAGTTATTCAAGAAATTTCCAATGGTATTTAAAAGAAGAACTAGTATGATATTTAGGAGGTAAGGTAGATTTTGAAGGAATAGAAGTGGTTAAGGGTTTAGAAGGAGGAAATGGTTCCTTAGGTGCTTCCAAAGCGAGATTAGTGATTGTAGTATCTATTATTTGTTCTTATAAATATGGTTTCTTAGGTTTGGTAATAGGATCTTTGTGAGCCAGTTTATGATGATAATTGACCTTAGCAGTGTTAACATATTGAGAATTATTATAATATTGGTCATAGTCAGCATCAATATCATAAACATCTTTGGTAGTTTATTGCTTATTAGCTATGGAAAAATATTTTTGGTTATTAAAAGTAGAAGATTTGGAAACTTGTCATTTTTGAGAAGCAGTGATGTACTCTTATTCATGAAATTTGATCATAGCTTCATGATTAAATGAATCACCAAGCATATAGGAGACAAAAAATTTAGTGAGCCCTCTATAGGATTTATTGGAATGACCAATGTCAACTTGGAACCAAAATGATTGGGTTCATACCACTTAGGAGGATTATTAGGATAAGTAAAAGGTTTAGAGGATGGTAAAAATTATTTCATTTGTTACACGGTGAGTGGTGTGGGAGAAGATGAAGGAATGTCTGTTGTGGCAACTCCTAGTTTGGTTTGAGAATTATTACTAGTGATAACATTAGTAGATGATTGAAAAAATCCTTTAAGAAGTTTAGGATTATGTTTGAATTGCTTCATGAGAAAGTCTTGATGTTTATCTTGGTCAAGAGATTCATTAAGTGTTTGGGGAGCAAATGTTAGAACCTTATATTGAAGAGGAGTTAAAGCAGTTATAAAGAGTTTAAACAATTTATCTTTAGTCATGTTATGGTCATATTTATGAGCTATATATTTTCATCATTTAATAAAATCATGAGCTAATTCAGTGGGAGATTGCTTAGAAAATTTTTGGGAAAATCATTATATTGAATCTCTTTAACTAAAGGATTGACTAAATCCTCAAGTTACCAAATGAAATGTTGCAAAAGTTGGTTATACCATTATTATACATCACCAGTGAAGTTTTTGACTAAGAGTTTAGTTTTGGTGAAGGTATTAGTTTGGATCCACTCTTTGTAAACATTGCCAAAAGATTTGAGAAATGAGGAAGGGTCTTTAGTCCTATCATATTTGATAGTTAGAGATATGTTATAAATATTAATGGACATAATGAAGGGAGATAAAGGCTCATTTTGAATGGTTTGAAGCATTTTGTTATTCATTACAGGTTGAGGAATAAAATTGCCTAAAACATCTCTAAAAGGTGGAGGAATATAATTGAGATTGGCTTGAGGATGGATAGCCAGAGGTTGATTATCCATATTAATCAAATGACATTATAGTTGCATCATTTGAGAGGTGTTAGAAGTTTCCATTATGTTCATTTTTTGTATGACTTGTGCAAGAAGTTGAGTCATATCAATGGGTGAGTTGGTATTTGTATGATCACTCCTCAAATTGGTATTAGGGGGAGGGTGATTAGAAGATGGGTTGTTAGTGGGATTATTGATTGAACCTATGTTAATTATTCCAACATTGGTTTGAAGATTTTGAATATGGGAATTGTCTTGATAGGTATATAAAGGATTAAATCCACCTACTTCATATTAAGGTGTTATTTGAACCATGTTACAAGCCATAGATGGATATTAAGAGGTACCCTAAGAGTGAGGGTTCTCTTGGAAAGAAAAGAGAGGGAGAAATTAACATCCCATATAGTATTTGTATATAGATAATATTTTTAACTTATATCAAACACTAATGCTTTATATCTTGTAGGAACCCATCAAGACTTAATCTCTCTGAGTGCATGCTTTAAAGGGTATACTAGGAAAGAGGTGGTCAGACCATTGGTGCTTCATAGGATTATTGTCTCTAATTTCCACATTATTACCAATCTAATCAGATCCTAAAACCATTCCCTAAGCTATTACTCCTCCTTTGCACACTCCTCAAATCTTTTTCCACTTTTCATCTTTCTTTTCCTCACCTTAATCCCCTTTTGTCAGTCAACCATACTAGGTCGACTGGGTCGACCCTATACAGTTTTGGGTAATTTTCACTTAAGAGCTAGTTTAGCTTTTGGTTGACCTAACTCATGACCTAGTGAATAATTGTCTAAAAAATTTCTAGGTTGACTATTGGACCCCAAATCCATCTAATTATAAGTACCATGCCAACATAGTATACACTTATGCATGAGGTAATCACTTGTTATGATTTTTAGTTTGTCATCTTGTGGTGCTAGCTGATAGGAAGATAACTCCCTTCTAGCTCAATCATCATCAAGAAATGGGCACACAGGATAATCATGGCTCATTAGAAGTAGGATAGTGGATCTGGTAGAATAATTACATCTAGCATCAATTCAGCAACCAGTGTGCTCTCTTTACCATGGCACTAAGACACCTCAAAATACTATAAAGTTAAGCTGAGTCTAGTTAGTGAAAGAGAGAAGATTAGAGTAATAAAGCCTTTTACAATTGGTTTTAGATGTTGTGTTTGCCATTAGATGTTAGATTTTAGTTTGGAATGCCTTTGAGGATCCCCATTGTAATGCCAAATTACTTGTGATCCTTTGGGCCTTTAGCAGTTTTAAGGAGCACTTGCTTAGTTTCTATTGATATTATATTATATTATATTATATTATATATATATATAATGTGTTTGAACCTTGTTAATGATGGATAGTGTTATGCCTAATGAAGGTTAATCTGGTTTACATGGCTATAACCATAGGTTTATAATGAAAATGGGTTGCATAATTATTTAATAGATTAAATGCTTAGATTTATATTATGTATGTTAAGCTCCTGTAAGCCTTCAGCCTAGCCCATTCATGTCATTTTTGTAGGGTATGATGGATTCAACACCCTAGATAGAAAGTACTCAAAGTATAGGAAAGACCTTATGCCTCATAATGATACATGTGCTAAATCATGAGCCCAAGCTTAAGTCTTTCATCTAATTACCCCTTAGAACCCTCTAAGTTCCTAAATGGCACTAAGTTAAGGGAACCAAAGGCTTGTGCCCATGAAGCTTTAAGATCACATCACATAGGCTTGAACCTAATAGACAGTCAAATCCTCATCAAAATGGCTTACACCCATGAATGTACCATTGTCATTGCACTAACTAAAGTCCCTAGAGTATAGAGTTTCACCATGGTATAACTAGCCCAACACAAGCCTTGATCCTTTCTCCATTGCATTTTGGGTGAGCATATAAGACTTGAATCTTATGTGAAGTGATGGTAACACATTCGAGTGATAAATTTTGAGCACCATAGGATTAGTCAAGGCTTGCACCATGTTGTAACAAGTCTAGGTCTGACTTGGATAGATAGATAAGCATTTGACAAGGCCCATGACTAAGACACTAACATTTCTACAACATTTTAATTATATTACTAAGACATGTTGAATTTTATTATTATAATGGTACACCAAAATGATGATCTAGCTCTCCTTTGAGAACATCAAGCACTATCTAGAATGAGTGGATGAAATATTTATACTGAGACATCCAGCTTGTAGAGGATAAAAACCACGTAAGTGGGTCTAGACCCACTTGTATGATGCCCTATACAAGGTTTTATTTTATGAACTACCAGATCAGGTGTACCAATGGTTGGTTGTTTGTGTGACACATAAAATTTGAGGCTATGGATGACACCTTAAGTGGATGAAAGAGTGCCTAGAAAGGCTTGAGAACTTAGATGCCACTTAGACTAGAGCCATAAATAAATGGTGGTAAGGGGCACTAAAAAGATATGTGCTTGAATTCATAGTATCTACATACTCCTACCCTAAAGAAGTAGAGTATCAATTCTTACATGAACCTAGAGGTGCATTTGTGAGAGAGTTTGGCACCAAACTTAAGAAGCTGATGGTGGATTATGAATTTGAAATCACGAGGATGAAAGGCTAAAGTCCTCTTTCATATGATCAGCATAATGAGGAAGAACGGAACGTGTAGGTGAGGGGTAATGGAAGGGGATGAGAAATTGACATCCAAGAGCATAAGAGATAGGCTTATAATAAAGTGAAGTATAGGTCGATGGAAGATTTAGAACCTGAAAGTGTTGAGAGGACTCGTAGTGAGTAAGAAGGGCATGGGGAAGGATCTTTTGAATGGCAACATCACCTAGAAGAGGGAACCTTGAAGTCATAGAACAAGCTCCATAGTTGACAGGTGAAGAATACTCGGGGTCCCCATAGAATTTGACCATTGGAGATATGATAAATACACCTACCCCCTTTAAACCTATGGTGTGAGCTTATGCATTGGATCCCTCACAGAAAGATAGAAGATTGATAACTGACCTCATTATCAACCTAGACTTTAACCATTTTATAGACTTGGACCATAATTTTGTGATTGAACAAGTTGTTCCTTATGAAGAGATAAGTGAGGATACCTCTATACCTTGGGGCATTATCCTGACTAGATAAAATATGAGCACAAGCATTCCAGTCTAGCCAATGTCAGCTACAAAGCCTAGGCAACAGCCCAAAGGAAGTGGACCAGCACCACTAGTTGGTAGTACAACACCATCATCTTCCATGGTTCCAATAGTAACAATGGGACCATTGCCTAGCCTAGTGTTTGGAGGTGTTAGAGGACCACCACCAAGACAAGTAACAAAGGGACAAGTACCTCAAATACTAGCTACTTCCCCACCCTAGATTTATTATGAAATGGCCATGTATTTTCTTGAGTATCAAGGTATAGAGAATGTTTTAGATCATGTGCTCAAATTTCAACTATAATGGCATACTCATGGTGTAACATAGCCTGAGCACAAGGCAAGCTAGTTCATGATAAATTTTCTTATTCCTGCCCATACTTGATATAGGAATTTTTATCCTAATTAGGCTATCATTGATTATGACATCCTGAAGGAAGCCTTCTTGAAATAATTTGATATACCTGAGTTTGAGTAGCATAGCATCATTGCACTCAAGGATATTAATCAAAGATTATCAAAGAGAGTGCTCTTATATGATGCTAGATTTAATACTCTTCTTTCCAATCTCACTTATGATATTCACTCCTCCCAGCATGCATAATGATTCATTAGGGGACTGATAGTACCATTCAGAAGGGTGTTATCCATGAAAACATTCACAAACCCCTAGGAAGCACTTAAAGTCATGCTTAGAGTCAAGGAATTTGAGATCACTGACATAGTAATTAACCCTTTCATGGAGGTGTAGATTATGTTTATGGCCTCCCAATTAAAAATTTTGACTGCTAGCTCATTAAAAGACACTTGAAATGGGTTATGGTGCATTGACTATAAGATGAAAGGCTATAATAGGAATAACTTCCCTCAAAATAATGTGAGGTATATTGCTTCTCAATTGAAATTTTTGTTACAAGGCACATGATGTGTGCAACTACCCTTTATTGTAATATGTTAGTCAGGTTAGCATAATTACCTATTGCCAGTTATATAATGCCTATACTCGTACCATGACTGATTCATACATAATTAATGAGATTTATGAGAACATAGGGAGAGGCACATGGTAGGAAATGATAAAAATAGGAGGGTAGGGAGCCTAAGTAAATGAGGGCTATGGCTAATAAAACATATGCTATTGGATGCAAAGAGGTGCTTAAGGGTGAGGAAGTGGATGTGTTGGAGGAAGGTTCCCACCACGATCATGTTACAAGTGTGGTTTAACCAAACACTATCATCATGACTACCTTATGCATCTAATGTGTGGGTATTATCAAGGAACACACAAGGTCAAGGAATGTCATGTTCTCTAGAGTGGTGATCACCATGTTTAAATACTTCATCCACATGTTCCTCTAGGTTTACCTATATGATTGGATGGTGTATGGCCTTGTGAATTACCATTGTGATAACTTATGCTTAATTTTTGAGCGGTGAAATTAACTTTAGATATTCTTGAACCTAAATAAGTGCATCTTCACAATACCATTTAAAATCCTATTCAAACACATCATCTATAAAGATGGTATTCTCATCGATCTTATGAAGATTATGATCACCATTCAGCTCCAGACTCCTATATAAAAAGACATTCTCACTTTTCTTAGCTATTATGGGTATTATATAAAGTTCATCAAGAGCTATGTGAAGACTTTAGTGTCACTAGAAGATCTCTTATATAAGGATGGCCCATTCTATTGGGGAAAATCATAAGAGGATCTCTTTGATACTTTGAATCTCAAGATGGCTAGTGCACCTATCTTACAATTTCTTGACTGGATGACCCCATTCCACATCAATATCGATGCATATGGTTCTATTATTAGTGTAATCCTTTTTTATCCTAGCGAAGACAAAATGGATCACCCCATCTCCTTTGATAGTAGACAATTAACAAAAGAAAATCAAAACTACACCACAACAAGCATGAGGTGCTTGTCATGGTTTTTACCCTATAAAAATTTAGATAATACTTGTTGGTAACCCCATTCATCTTCTTCAAAGACTATGAGGTGCTTAATTAACTCATAAATAAGACCATTCTCCATGGGTGCATTTGCATATGGATCATTTTGTTCAAAGAATTCTAGTTCTCAGTTATCATCAAGCTTGGAAAATAAAACATGGGCCTAGACCATTTATCCTGTATAGACTTTATGATGTTACAACACCTATTGAGGATGATGTGTTAGATGCACAACTTTATATAATTCATCATTCCCCTAAGTAATTGGCATAGATATCTACTTTTCTAACATCTATATAGTGCCGCAAATAATGAACACTAAAGAAAATAAATAGCTCATAGTTTATATCACCCCTTTTTAGCTCATTAATAGGGAACTATACAAACTAAGTCGAGATATAGTCCTACATTGATGTGTCTTAGAACATGAAAGGGATTCCATTTTACATGAGGATCACAAGGGGATAGTAGAGGGCCACTACACAACATATGCAATGGCATGTAAGGTATTATAATCAGGCTTGTGGTGGCCAAGTCTATTTTAGGATGAAAAAGACTACACTAAGGCATGTGATATATATCAATGCATAAGGAATCCTAACCAATAGGATGAGATGCCTATCATCCCTATTATTTCATAAGTATTATTTTAGAAATAGGCCATTCAATTTGTTGGACCAATTACTCCCACAGCATGGTGCATAGGTGCATGATATATTCTAGTGACCACTAACTATTTTAATGAGTGGGTCAAGGTAGTACCAACCAAAAAATGCATAGCCACCATAGCCAAAATGTTCATATGTGAGAACATCATAATCCATTATGGGTGCTCACTCAAATTAAAAAATAATAGGGGCACACACTTCATTAATGAAATTGTGTAGATCTTACTAATAGAATACATGGTGTCATACCATAAGATAACGCCTTATCATCCATAAGTGAATGGCATAGTTGAGGCATTCAACAAGATCCTAAAGATATACCTCACAAAAATATGTGACATTGGTTTTAAATATTGGGATGATCAAGTATCAATATTTTTATGGGCATATCACACAATCTATAAGCATTTAAACAAGGTTACACCATTTCAACTAGTGTTTGGTGTTGAGGCATATCTATCAATAGAGCTCTTAGTTCCATCATTGTGCATCATGAATTGGTCAATTGGATGACCAAGAATCATTGAATGCAAGGCTAGAATACTTGTATCACTTAGATGAGGTATACGCCTAGACAAGGTAGAGCCAACAAATAAAAAAGGCATGCTAAAAGCTTTGACACGATAAGCATATCAATCACAAGGTACTAATTGAGGGGGCATTAATTCTTCTTTATGACTCTAAGTACCTCAAACACCCAAGCAAGTTATAGATAAGGTGGATGGTTCCATATGTCATCCAAAACATATTAGATATTGTTGTATGTAAGATGTGCATGTTGTCAGGTGAAATGCTCCCTAGGCATTTCAATAGAAACTGATTGAAGCTATATCAGCAATAAGATAGTGATTCTGCCATTAGACACCAACTTCTTAGTAATGATTCAATTATGGTGTACTAACTAGAATAAATTTTTGTGCAATCCAAACAAGTTCCTTTTATTTGTGTTGTTTTTTATGTAGTAAGTGAATAAGTAGCACATTGAGACCCCAATAAAAAAATTTGGTGTTTCTAGGTATAATTATAGCTAGGTGAGTCAAGCACAAACACTCTCTGAGCACCTAAGGTTAGACACCTAAGTTATGGGTGTGTGAAGTTTGACAGATGTAGACACAAGGTGCACCAGATCTTTATGTGCAAGATTTAGGAAGCAAGGCATTGTTAGGCCCATAAAAGGGCTAGTTTGGTGTTACTAAGCATAATACCAATTGGGTGAGTCAAGTTAGGTTTCTTTTTAAGCACCTATGGCCAGCCACTGAAGCTTTTAGGTGCATGAAACTCATCAAAATTAGAGCATATATGAACTAAGAGAGGTACACAAGACACAAGTACACAAACGATAGAGTAAAGATGCAAAACATGATCATGCGTAAGAGATCAGATGAGAATACAGTGTTGGATGGCTAGTGCAAAGGATTTGTATGGGGAGGATAGGCCAAGTCAAGAAGAAAAAAGTGTAGTGAAATCGACCAAGATAGACAAGTGTGCTTGAAATAAAACTGTATCAAGGATAGGAAATGGGATCGAGGAGGTTGAATCATGTGCATGTGAGGTTTTGTACCCAAGTTACCATATTAGATACAAAGGTCATGCCAAGTAAACAAAATATAGGAGAATATCACCAAGACAAGATGAAATCCACCCAAAATAAGGTGGGAAGTGATCGTTTGAATTACACATCACTTTGCTAAAAATCCATTAGAGGACTTTAATGAGGTGATGATGGCAGCACAAACATGTGCATTGAATATAGTTTTTCATGGATTTTATAGTTTATAAGGAATATATGCATCATAAGGCCATTAATAAACCATAATTAAGGTATTAAATGAGAGTAGAGGTATAAAGTAATGAAAATTAGAGTATTTTTTGTTACAAACCTTATGATTAGAACAAAAAACTAGAATGAGAGTTGAAGCAAAGACACCCTACTATAGTGAGGCTTTTAGCACCCTAGATACCAAAAATAAGTGGTTAAATATAGAATAAAATTACCCTCTCTATAAAATTAGATTAGAAAAGTAAGGGGCATGATTTGTGCATTAACCAGGCAATAGAAAAGTTAGAGTGATGTTGAGGCCACCATTTATAGCACATGAAGCTTGAGAACTAAACACATAGTTACAGACCTCACAAATATGAGAAGCACCAAAAAATATTGAAGGCTTTTGAAAGATAAATAGACCTCATTTTAACACTAACTATTTTTGGATGGGGAAAAAGTGGATAAGTTTGGAACTATAGCAGGTTCAAAAATAAGCTAAGAGAGTGTGAGCAGAAATAGAAGCCACCATCATGAAATAGCATCACCGCTAGTAGAAGGAGTAATTGTCACTGAAGTTGATCTAGAGTCACTTGAGAAGATGTCATACTAGGACATAAAGTTCTTAGAAGAGGTCTTGATGGGAGAAAACTAGTCATCATTTATAAACAATTGTTTCCTAAAATAATATAACCATTGTACTTTAAGTAATATGCAAGACCTAGCACAAGATTGGGTGGTATACATAAGGGTAAATATGGAAAAAGGTGAAGCACTATTTGATGTATCAATCTGTGACAAACTGGTGACCACTGACATAACTCAACTATATGAGTTATTGAGTTTTGGGAAGTCAGAGGAGCTCGTGTAGTTCCTCCTCTCACACATTCATAGGAACTAATTTTATTTCACAAGGAGGTGCATGAGGTTGTGTGTAAGACTTATCATTTAAATTACCAAACTCCTAAACTCCAATGTAGACATCCACTAGATGATGGTAGGTGATGCCAAGGTCAAAAGGTTCATGAAGCTCTTTGGATACTATGAAATAGGTTTTGTATTCCCAATCAAGGACATTAATGATCCCAAAATGAGGGTAGATGCACACCTAGTGAGTTTAAAATTGTATCTCAATTGTCAGTGGGTAGATATCTTAAAGACCTACCTGTGTATCACCTACCACATGGAATACAAGGTAAAATTTAATATCACCAAGTTAATCATATAAGACATAATAAAGAATGTGCTCAAATGCCATATGGCATGAGAGACCTTATAGTGGGGGTCCATGTTGATATTGATCATGATGGATGAGATCAGTGTGTTTGATGGTGATGAGGATAACCTATGGGTCTTCCCAATGCACAATGACTCCCTGGTACTGAAATACTAGAATTATACTTGCCCCTGCCTTCACTCTAAAGTACAAATCCTAAGTAATGGGATGGTGTGCATAGAATATCAAAGCATTTGGAAATTAATGGCACATTCTTGAAAAGCATCCTCAGAGCCTATTTGGAATGGCGACCTTAATCATTATGAAATAATTATGTAGTACAATTGGCACTCACATATGGTAACCACTCTGGTTGGCTAAAACTTCCTTATGCATTTTTAGCCCTAAGTACTTCAATGATGTGCTGAGAATAATCCCCAATGCATAATAGGTGGATATCTTGGTGAAAACCATGGATTTATAAATATACAGATTGAGGCATTAATACATGCACCTAAGAGTCAATGTAACCAAAGATGAGGAGGATGATTCAAATACCACTAAAATTTATCCCCTCAAAAGATAAGTCTTCCTTGGGTGCATCCATAGAATCTTCTATGAGACGAAGCCAAGGAAGAAGGGCACGTGCACAGACAAAGATGATGACCTCCCCCTTTAGGTCAGTCAAGAAGGAGATTTGGTGATATTAGTATAAGTAAAATCCCCCTAGAATAAATAGGGATAAACCTTAGAAGAAATACAAGAGTGCATCCAATTGAAGATCACCTTCGATGATGAAGCCACTCCCTCTGCACCTAAGAAAAAGCACATGGTATTCATGCTAAGGATTGCTTCACCCAAGCCAAGGGAGAAAATAATCTAAGGGACCAATGGAAATTTACATCATAACCTTGGCAGAGATGGAGGTGTAAGAGGCATGTGAGGAAGCAAAAGTGCAAAGGGCACATAAATAGATGTAAAAAAAAGATGAGGGATGAAGGTGTACATCATCCAAAAAGAAGAAATATAGGAAGAGCCTAGTGTTATATAAATTCATGAGGCTCTCTAAGGTGTCACTATTATCACACTTGGGGAAGTATAATAGCCGTCAAGCACCCCACCCATAGAACCTGTGATGCAACCTCCATGAACTAAGGACGAAAAGAGGTGCCAATGGATAGAAATGGGCCTCAATAAGGACCATATAGAAGCGACACTGGAGCTAGATCAGATTAGAAAGTTCATGAAGGCCAAGGGCATGACACTAGAGGAAATTGCATAATTAAAGGCTGAGGAGATAAGGTCTAAGGAGGAAAAGACAACCATGATAGTAAATAAGAGGAAGGCAGAGATAAAGAAGGCCAAGAAAGAAGAGGAAAAAAAGAGGGTTGCTACAAGTATATAATCCTTAAGGGAAAAAGTGGTAGAGGTTCCTAGCATCCCCACCAGCACAGTGGAAGAAGCCATACCATAGGCACACCCAAGTAGTTAAGGGGTGTCTGGATACAAGGAAGGTGATACTAGCACCTTAAGAGAGCAAATAGAGGGCACAGTAGAGACCCAATAGACATGAGAGGGAAAATTTGGTGTTGATGATTAAAAAAAAGTGGACAAGGGGGACAAGTCCATGGAACCCCTATAGGATCATGAAGGAGAGACCTCAGAGGAGGGAACTAGAGAAATCACTAGCACTAAAGAAGAAATACAAATGGAGCTCACCATCACTAAAGAAGAGGGTACCAGGTCAAGCCTATGAGAGAAGGTATAAGAGGGGTTTACTGATGAGGATTATTAAATGATGGAATACATACCCTCTAGAACTACCATGACATTGAATCACCATCAACTATCCTTTGCCTTTGACAATTATATGGATATGCCACATTTTAAAGTAACATAGAAGGCAGTCCTAAGCATAGATCAACCAGAGGAAGGGCATGACTCCCTTATTATCAACCCTCGTATAATGAATCCAGTAAGGTCATCTAATGCCCTCATTTGAATGGTTTCTAAGGTAGTATGAAAGAACATCATTAATGATGTTATAGCCTTAATTTGGAAGAAAATAATGCTAGAGGTATAGGAGGAGGTTAAGGCCATGAAATTTAAGTTACAGCAACTGGCTAAACACATAGAGGAAGATGACCCATTCCTCCTGGATGGCATCGACACTTTAAATTTTTTAGAGGTCGATAAGGTATGTGTGATAATGCAACAAATTCTCCCAAGATTGAAGGTGGAGTTAGCACCAAAAGAAGAGGAGGACCCCTATGCCATCATAAAATAAGAGCTTGCCATAAAACTCGAAGAGGTAGAAGACCTCTTTGTAAAGATCAAAGAGGGCACAAAAGTGTTCGACGAAATATTTTGTAACTTCTCCATCAAGGAATCAATCATCAATGAATGTTTTAAAAAGGTAAAAGGGGAGAATGATGCACTGATGGCATAGGCATATACTATGATCAGGGTCAAGTATGTACAAATAATAATGCAATTCAATACTTTAAGCACCCAAATGAAGACCTAGGAGTAGGACCTAAAATAACTCTTTCATGCCTTAAAAATAAAGGCCTATGAATAAGGATCAATTTTGGATGGAGGTGTAACAAAAGCAAAGGAAGGCTAGAGGCCTTTAGGAAAGATTTGGAGAAAATAGACATGCGCACCCTTGGCACACCTCCATAAAAATAAAAAGTAACACAAAAGAAATCAAGTTCATAATTCAAGGCTTTGAGGACATTAGAGTGTAACTAAAGGAGTGTGCATCCAATTTTTGAATTCCATAAGTGTTGGAAGGATATTTCGAGGGTAGACATATAACTTTGTATGGGTTA
Organism: Torreya grandis; assembly: GCA_037957365.1. Classification (NCBI taxonomy): domain Eukaryota; kingdom Viridiplantae; phylum Streptophyta; class Pinopsida; order Cupressales; family Taxaceae; genus Torreya; species Torreya grandis. Next base: position 3,148,038 of record JARHVA010001158.1, on the reverse strand, counting down.
ATGTTGGGCCCCAAATCCATCTAAGTATAGGATTCAAATGAACACATCAGACACTTGGGTACAAGGCAATCACTTATTATGATTATTTTTTGTCATCTTATGGCACCAACTAAAAATTGGCTAACTAAATCCCTTTTGGCTTAATCATCATTGGGAAGCGAGCACACATGATAGTCATGGCTAATTAGAAGTAGATGTTTTACTAAATTTCTTGCTTATTATTTGAAAGGAAAAAGAAGAAACTAAGTATGGATATGGTTGAAAAACCTATTTGATTGTGAAAGCATTGAATTAGAAGATTGTTAAGAACTTTTTTTTGGCTTGGGAGGATGACCTATAAATAAGAAAGCACTAGATCAAATTTGTTTATTAGATAGATAGTTGAGTGGATTTCTTAGTGATAGATAGATTTCAAAATCAAGGGATTCTTCAAGGGCTATCAATTCACACATTTTAAATAATTAAGTTTATAAAATAGAATTAAAAGTACTTACATCACAAACTGATATTGAAAACAAGAATGTTTTCTTGAGAAAATAGACTAGAAATTATTAAAATAGCGATAAGCTAATTAATATTAGTGATGCAGGATTTGGGTCTACTTTATAAAATCAAGTAGCATTCTGTGAATAGGGAGAGACACAGATAATCAAGTTTGGTTGTGGGTAGATAGGTCAAAATAGCTTGCTAGAATTTGTTGCCATAATGACCATTATCAGTCGAGCTAACAATCGATGGTTAAGGTGAACGTCAATGATTAAGGTGACCATCGATAGTTGGACAAACCATGAGTAGTTGAGACAACCTTTGATGGTTACTTTATATATATCTAGGTTGATAACAAGTTAATTGATAGGATCAAAAAGTGGATTCCTAAGAGATGGGTTGGTGTTGGGTTGGATGCAAAAAATAAATAATATAATTGAATACTAAAAATCAACTACTTATCTTGTAGAAGGTAGATCGGATGATTGATTGTGGTGGTCGACTTGTTGGTGGAGTTTGGCATGATTCTGATAGAGTACGACACTTGGTACTTTAGTGAAGTTGTGATGATGAGTTGGCTCTCTAATGTAGTAGTTGGTTCACTAGGTTGCTAATGAAAATTAACCTATAAAAAGAGAATCCTAGATGCACAAGTTCTTGATAATAATTGTAGATTACCAATCCTTTTCACCTCTTTACTCCTATTTTCTTATAGGCAAGGTAAGATAATTGTAACAAGACATGAATTAGGCTTCCTAACTTTAACTCATATATGCAATGCCTCATAATTGGATTTAAACGAGTTATTTTTAGAAACACAAGGTGAGTTAGTTTGCATGTTGGTGGTTAAAGAGGTGCACCTTGACCATCGATAGTCAAGGTGACTATCGGTGATTATCCTAACTATCTATGGTTAAGGGTGAAGGGTAAAATTAGGTAAAACCTAGCATTAAGGTAGTTTAATCAAACTAACTATGGTTAGGTTTGATTAGGGGTTAGGGGTCAGATTGGTCCTGAGAGGATCTCAAGGTGGTCAAGGGAATTATGACATTCAAAATCATGGTGTGTGGATTTTAGATGTCTATATTTTGCCCCTTTATGTTATATGGCTTGGAATCAACTAGCTACAAAACAAAAACTAATGCTGGTCAAAGGTCTGACTATCATGAGTATGGGAGGAGGTATTCCCCCTCAAACTAGGAGGTGATGAGGTAAAGCAAAATTAGGTGTGGGTTTGAAAAAGGTGGGTGAGGGTGATAGTGAAAGTGGATGTCATGAAGGTGGATGATAGGTTGGGTACTAAAGTGTGAATAGGCATGCAAAGTACATCAAAAGGTGTGATAGCCAAGATTGTGCATAGACTAGCTGCCATAGTTGAGAATAATACATGTCAACTCTAGGAAGACCGGTAATGGGGTAATTAGGCCATAACATTCGACACAACTGATTAGGTTATTCCTATCAAGTCTTCTAGATGATGTTTGTGTTTTGATGGGTATCCAAGGTAAGAAGTGTTCTTAGTGAAAACACAAATGGGTCAATTATCGTGGGTATCCAAGGTAGGAAGTGCTTCTAAGAAGACACAAGTGGGTCAGGTAAGTGTGAGGTGGTGTAAGTACAAAAAATTTCAACATGGCAATGTTGTCACTACGGTCAAAGGACCAAGAAAAAAATGTTTAAAAATGCATGATAGTTAGGCCAAAATAGACCATGATGAGGTGATAAGGTGGTTGGGGTAGGCGGAGAAGGTAATCTCCATGGGTGGTTGAGTTGATGTGGTTTTACTTAAGGGAGGCTTGCTCAAGGTAAGATCAAAAAAGGTGTGGAAACCTGATAGTTGGTAATTAGGTTCCCTAAGGGTGACCATCGATGGTCACCCTGATCATCGATGGTCAGGGTGGAAACCCTAAAAGTCCATAACATAAAAGTGAAATTATAATTAGTTTTAACCCATTATTACTTTTGCTTGAGTTTGAATTTGAGCTCTAGTGATTTTGATACTTTATGTCAAATGTTCTTATTGAGGGTACTTACTGAGGTGGAGGTTGACATTGAGTTGAGGTGGATCAAGGTGACCAATCAGGATGCAAGGAGCACATAGGTGTAGATGAGGATGGTCAGGCCTACTACTGACTCTATAGTGATGATCATGAAATGAGGTAGGGGTATCTTTAATTGGGTAGCATAACTTGATTCTATGCATTTACATTAGGGTGAGTTATTTGGGTTATGCCCTAGGTAGGGTTTAGGTAGGTTTGAGGTAAATTTATGGGTAAAATTAGAAATTGGTAGGTTAGGTAGGTAAATTAGGTTGGGTAAGGGTTTAGGTTAGAAAATTAGGTTTTTTAGCTTGATGTTAGAGTAATTTTTGGGGTAGGTAGGGTTTGGGTGTTCTAGCTTCAAAATACCCACAGTGACCATCAACAGTCAGGCTTGATCATCAATGGTCAACATCCATAGAAAAATGGATGCCTAATCATCAGTGATCACTATGACCATTAGTGATTGACTAGAGAAGAGAAGGGTTTGATAAGTGTTTAAAAATTAAGGAAAATGGAATGTTTGTGTGCTAAGCATATGTTGACATTAAAGGTTTAGGGGGCAAGCCTAGTAGGTATTGGGTAGATAGGTAGGATGGGTAAGGAAATAGGTCTATTCCTTAAAGGGTAGGGTAGTTGATATTGGTTTAGGTGACTAAGCCATATTTTCAAATTGGTGTAGGATAGGGAGTAGATATAAATACGTGACTGAGTGTTGCATATCTATGCAGAGATCTAGTAGGGTATGATTCCAACTAACTAGGCCCACATGGAGGAGGTTGGGTTGGGAGATATGAGGCATTACCATCATATGCCTTGAAATGCATCCATGGTCATAGCACTCATCAAGAGATGGGATCCTGCTATGAACACCTTGTTGTCAAACAATGAGATGACTATCCTACTAGAGGATGTATATAAGATCACCCAACTTCCAATTTGAGGCAATCTGATCTACCAATAGAGTGAGAGAAGTAAGATGATCACATCAAGCTATTATATAGAGATGAGAGTGATCATGTCAGATGGCATGCTAGGGGATTCAAGTATAGTACTTTGTATGGGAGGGATCCAGGTGAGAGGAGACTCATGACCATGCTCATGATTATTATTTCATGTTTTGTGCTTCTTGACTTAAGTAGTGGGAGGTTCCCATACTTGCTACTAGGGGTGTTAGTCAATTTATTTTTGGGTCAAATTGTATTCAATTGGGTGTTGATTATCCTAGTATATATATAGAGGGAGTTGTGGGGGTTCAGGGCCCATAGGAGGTATGGTGTCAGTGTCAGTTTGGTTCTACATTACTAGGCCTATGAGCACATCAGGGTGTTGAGGCTAGTGGGATTATCATGGGTTGGTTTCACACAAATTGAGTTCCCCATTGGCTTTATGCAATGGAGAGGGGATTTTATTTTATCAAGGGTAGGAGGTGGTACACATGATGTGGAGTGGTTCATGGGTGCACTAGGTACACTAGTGATAGGAGTCATCACTTGAAGGTTTTATGTCCAAGTTTTAGTATGGCCTAGCTATAGGAGGCAGACACTCTCCCTTTAGCTCTATAGATGGATACTTGATAGGTAGGATGGGGAGGTGTATTTGATCCCATTTTATAGGTTACATTGATATTTTGGCTTGGTAAAGGGTATTCCAAGTCCATTTCCTAGGTACAGGTGAGAGGATTTAGAGATCTTACCATTAGACCTACATCTTGTGCTGACTTTACTAGACTACAACGAGCTATCAGTTAGGACATATATATATATATATATATATATATATATATATATATATATATATATATATATATATATATATATATATATATATAATTCTGTGTTTATAGATGGGTACATGTTGTGATACCAGCCTATATATGTATTTTTAGACATTGGTGGGGATGATGAAGGTGTGAGACTGATGGCTATGGATCTGGCTGGCCCTAGTGGACAAGTAGGAGTGGATTTAGCCACTACATAGGGATAGGTTATAGTGTTACAAGGTTAGGTGGCCACATTATAAGGCTATATTATGACACTACAAGGCTAGGTTGCTACCTTATAAGGTCATTTTTCTATCATGACAGGTGAGAGGGATTAGGCCAAGACCTCATTAGGCTTGGTGACATAGGAGAGGGACTCTCTAAGATAGAAAGGAGGAGTAGTAGAAACAACATAGAGAGAGCCACCAAGAACCATCCCCATGGCATGATACCCAGCTACAGTGAAGGAGACATGGTACTATGAAGCCATGGTTTTGATATAATATCCATAGGAGTCCTGATGGGGCAAGTATAGTGTTAGCTTGGTAGGCAGTGCTAGGGTAGTGACACTAGGGAAATGGGTAGTGTGTATATTTGGATAGATAGGGATAGTTAGGGGATCGATAGGTATAGTAGGTGGGTAGGCACCATGATCTGATAGTGCTCTAGGAGGTAGTGGTGCCTCTATGGCATAGATATAGTTAGAGTATCACATTTTGTATATCATTTTGATTTTGACTTGCGATCCGATATGGTGAGATTTAAATTTTGAGAGAGAGACATATCTATTTACTTGTACACATTATTATATTATTTGAATCATGAGTTTACATATGATCATTATTTATATTCATGTTTATGGTTTGATGTTGATGTTTAATTCTTATGGTTTGATGCTTATATTGCTTATGAGTGCAAGACATCAGTATTGGCTTAGCTACGCATGAGATGGTTTCGATATATGGTTATACTTATGACATGCTAAATTTTAATGAGTATATACTACATTATTTTAGACTTATATATGTGGTGAAAATGGTTGGTTGATTTAATGCTCATGGATGTTATGGTTTTATTATGATTTTTATAGTTGTGATTATGATAATGATGTTACTTGTGACACACATAAATATGCATGTTATGATTATGGTTGGTGTTCTCTTTCATAAGGTAATGCACATGAGGTAAGGTAACTAACAACACTAGATGAGAGAACAAAGAATATAGTCAAAATAAAAATGCCTTAATGAAAATATCAGCTAGTTATGACAAGATAAGAAGAGGACATGATACTTCTTCTTTGACAAGGATTAGAACGAAACCAAATTTGGGCTGGCTTAATGAACATAAGCCCTTCTAATGCTTCACATTATCATTTATTAGTTGCTTAAAAATGTGTCTTGACCACATAATGTCAAGTAAGCTCAAAAATCCCTTGCTTATAGTGTATAAAGGGGAAATGGGTAAAAATGGAACCTTCTTATGAGAGTAGCATGCATCTTTTATATGTGTCCAAAGAGTCAGTATAAACAAGTCTATTTCAAATTATGTAGACTGATCAATGTGGGAAGTCTACTTGTGAAAGTTGAGTGTGGTTTCCACCTTATTTTGTTAATTGAGAGTTGATTGTAGCTTTCAAAATTAATTTTTTTTTTTTGTGATTTTGATAATGGGTCTTTTACTAATTGTTGTATATGGAAATTGGATCGATGCAAGAAGCTTCCATGATTGTTATGCTTTTGACAAAATGATTTACTCAGCCCTCCTTTAAGGGAGTGTTCTCAATTCATTTACTTTGTTTAATGATTTTTTATGGCTATCATTCAAGGGAGCAATCCACCTTATGTTTTAGTAATTTTAAATAAATTTTTAATAGTTGTCCTTCAAGGGAGAAATATATGAATGCTATGAATGACCCATGATTTCTAATGATACGGGTTTTGACTTTTTTCTTGTTTGATTTTTCTAGACATAGACTTGCTTATATAGGCTCAAGGGTGCTCCTTTATGAAGGCAAAACTAAAATCATAAGAAGGTTGATTAGGTGTAAATAGGTTTAGGTGACAATGACCATGGAAATCCATCTTGTGAAGGTGTGGAAAGTACCATGAGAACCATGCCATAGGTAGAGCCATGATACCCATTATTTAAGATAAAGTTATGTTGGTGATAGATAATCACATGATTTTGTTTTAATCAGTTGCCCCTAAAATAGGGAGATGGAATGTAGGTAGATAGTAAGGGATGACTTTAAGTTAGATAAAAGGTGAACTTGATCTTTCTTAATTTAAAAATAGGCCTAGATGCAAAACATTAAGGGGCTCATTTTTTGGGTTGCTTTTAAGAGAAGACAACCAGTAAGCTACTAATCCATACTTATGGGTTATAATATAGGGTCTAAGCCAATTAAAATCAAACTTGCCCCACTTAATTTTTTCCGTATTAGTGACATGTTGGTTTTCCTTTAAGATGAGGTCTCTAATATTGAATTATCACACTCTAAGGTGCTTTTTATAAGCATGTTTGATGCACTCTTGATAGACATGGAGATGGGTAAGGGCTACTAAATGACACCCATCGAGTAGTTCAAGTTGGGCCAAAAAAATTTGATGATAATTGTTTCTACCTCAAATTTGCTTTTAAGACTATAAAGAAAGAAACTAGAAGAAAGTGAAGGACAAGGCTTGGAAGTACCTGGACTATAGATTGCGCACCGTAAATCCAGACGTTCGTGGGCACTCCTCTTTGGCTGTGGAGGAATGACACCTGCAAGAAAAAGGGAAACTAGGACAAGAAAAACATTAGATAGATAGGCAGTGGGTTGCCAAGCAAAGGCTTGTTCCCAGAAGTGTAAAAACTTCCTTAAGGGAGGTCAACCCACTATTTTGATAAAATAAGTGACTGATAAAAGACAGAATGACAGAATACAGAAATGATAAAAAGATTAAAAATGAAAGAAGAAAACAAAATGATTACCTGAATGAAGGAGTAGGCTGAAGACAGTCACCGAGGTCGGTAATGTTGCCGGCGTCGGTTATCTGATCTGTCGTCGTCGGCTATCCTGCCGACGTCGGTTGGGGAAGTGACCGGCGTCGGTCGGGGTTGCGGCCTGTAGTCAGGCTTGAGCAGGGTCTGGTCTGAGTCTTGGTCTGTGGTCTGTCCGTGGACGGGTTGGATGTTGATGGATGGGTCTGGGTCTTGGTCTGTAGTCTGGGGATGGTCTCAGGCAGAGATACAGGGGAAGGAAGGGACAAAGAGGAAGGAGAAGAGAAGGATACACAGAGGAAGGGACCTGAGAAGGCTTTGCAGCCTCTCAGGGGAAGGGACAAAGGGAGAGACACAGAGGATAACAGAAAACAGAGGATTAAACTAAAGAAAATAAAATAAAACCAGAACTAACTTACCTTTAGCCTGCTGAAAGAAGAAGATGGAGATGTTGCTGGAGCCACTGAAGAGTTGCTGCAAGGAGAAAACACAGATCCAAGGCATGCTTCACCTGTTGCTACTACTGCACGAGGTTAAGACAGAGGAGAAATAAGAGCCAAAGCGCCGAGAGGAGTTGTTTGCGAGCTCAAGAGTCCAGGGGGTGCAACGGACGCAGGAGGGGATAATGAAGGCTGCCGACGCCGGCAGTTTCGCCGACATCGGCCGAAGGGTCGCCGACGTCGGCGGTCGCAGGATGGGCACAGAGGCTAAAAATAGCCTCTGCCCATTCTTGCACGCCGCCGAGCGAGGGGTCATGGGCAGAACGGTCGCAAGGTTGCCAAAATGGACGAGGGGGGATATAATGGTGAGATTTGGGCTAATAAATGCTAGGGGAAGGTGGAGGGATTCAAGGGAGGATCCAAGGAGGCAAGGGTAGGGTGGAAAGGGGGCCTCAATTAATTAAAAGATGTTAATTTTTTAATTAATAAGACCTAGGTGGGTTAGGGACCAAGGAGGACTAGGAGGGAGAAAGGACCAAGGGGGAGAACCAAGGTGCAGACACGTTTGTGGTGTCTACATTTGCCCCTTTTTGTCTTGTTGGTTGTTCTAGATGAACTGCAAGACAAAAACAGGAGTTGGTTGCCCCAGAAAAAGGATGAGGTGTTCCCCCCTCAAAGCGATAGTCGAGAGAAGGGAACCGAAGATCGAGTGTCAATTTGACAAAGAAATGGATAGAAAAGAGTGAGTGAAAACGCTGCCATAGTCATGATTGCGCGTAGTCCACTTCACGAGAGGGTCAGGTCAAATTGTCGCATGGTCAAGGGTCAAGGAGTGCCAAAATTGAAGTAACCGGGCCCCAGCATTTAGTCGTCTGCTGATCGGGTCACTCAATCTAAGCTGAAGCTCCAAATGGTCGTCGTGTCCTAGGTATCCAGGGCTCAGGAAGTGCTCCCAGAAACACGAAAAAGGCCACAAGTAGTAGGGATCAACTGGCTCGTGATCCTACACTTGTGAAGGGTCAAAAATAGTCTGCGAACAATTCTGCTAACCAGCCGTGGAATAGCATACACGCAAAAACAACCAAGGCAACATTGTCTTGGAAGAAGGTCAAAGAAGAAGGAGATAGGCATGGTCGCCAATGGTCATTGGTCAAGAGGATGGATGGACGAAAGGATGCGGCCGAGCTAACCCCAGAAGACCCCATGTCAACTGAGTGCTGCCTACATAGCCCTGATGATAGGGCCTCAGGCCGATGTAGTTCTCCCTAAAAGGGAGGGAGGGTCAGAGGGATTGATTGGTCTTGGTCAAAGTCGAATGAGTGGTCGTGGACAAAGGTCTTGGTCAAAGGGTCTTGGTCAAAGGTGACGAAGTTGGGCGTGATAAGAGTCAAAGAAGAGAAGGTTTGTCCGTCATAGAGATGAACAAACGGGGGTGGTCGAGCTAACCTCAGAAGATGTGGTATCTGAGTGCTGCCTACATAGCCCTTGTCCTAGGGCCTCAGACCAATGTAGTTCGGACAAAGAGGGTCAAAATGGTCAATGATGAGATTGGTCATGTGTTGAAATGATGAGGCTAAGATGAGGATAAAAGGATGCTACAGATGGTGTATTCTGTAGAAGTGGTCGAGAGTCTTTCATCTCTAGCAAGTTTCCATAGTCGCGATGGATGTATGCTAAAAATGAATAAAAGGTCTATTTATGCTTCAGCAAGTATTGGTTTATGCTTAACATAAATTGGGTCTAGTCGATAGTTTCCATGTGTATTGGTGTCCATGGGAACTATGCGAAATGGACAAGGATGATGCCTGATGTCATGTTGAAAATGTCGAGGCCGGAGTGAAAAAGTGTTGAAGTTGACTTGGTTTAAGGATGAGTCGACAAGAGACGTGGCCAAAGCGTGACCAAAGTGCAGAGAAAAGATGAAAGGCAAATTACTCTTTCATTGACAAGGACCAGAAAGGAAGCACAGATAGGGGTGATTAGAACCAAAGCCCCGTTCATGCATTACGTCGTTGACCAGTGTTGAGTTAGAACGGTAATCGAATCACTTTGACATTAAAGTGAGCTCGAAGTCCCTTGAGCCAGTGATAGGAGGAGGATAGGGTAACCCAGTGTAAGAGCAGGAATAACCTTGCCCCTTTTTATAGGAGACCCTGAGACAACTACAAGCCAATGTCCGTGACTCGTTTTTTTTTTTTTTTTTTTTTTTTTTTTTTTTTTTTTTTTTTTTTTTTTTTTGCGCAGACTGATCGATGCGGGAAGCCTGCATAGAGATGTCATTTGATGTAATGGTCATGTTGCGAAGCTGATCAATGCGGGAAGCTTCTAAAATAGTTGCTGTTTATTGCCAGAGTAGTCATAGCCATCCTTCGAGGGAGTGGTCTATATTTTTGCTTGATAATGTTTGATAAGTTGGCCTAGCTGTCCTTCAAGGGATCAGTCTAGTAATACAGCAATGATAGTACAGCTGTCCTTCGAGGGATCAGTCTGTCTTTTTGATTTGACTTGATTTAGTGACCATGGATATGTTTTGACATCTTGACTTGGATATATTGATAGAAATGAGAGTCACGGACAAGACTGTAAAAGCTCAAGGACGCCCCTTTTATTAGGACAAAGCATCACTGCATCCTAAAAGGGTTGTAAAGGACTTGTTAAAGGGGAATAGGGTTGAAAGGAATGAGGATTAAGAGGATGAGGATTGCTCAAGGGACGAGCTCAAGTTACGTGCCAAGTAGACGAGTACTCGACTAGCAGAAGAAAGGTCGAAGATGCAACGCATTAAGAGGCTCAGGTTCTGGCCGTCCGTCAAGAGAAGACAGACGATAAGTCCCTGACCCATACTTGTGCGTGATGATAAAAGGTCCAAGCTAATTGGGGGCGAATTTGCCTCGTTTACTTTGCTCCATATTGGTCACGTGCTGATTCTCTTTGAGGACGAGGTCTCCGATGTTGAAATCTCGTTCTCGCAGATTTTTGTCGTAGGCCCGCTTTATGCGACTTTGGTAGACATGGAGATGATTAAGGGCAGCCAGACGGCGCTCGTCGAGTAACTCAAGTTGAGCTAGGTGATCTTGACGAAAGTTGTCGTTGGAGAGAATGTCATGCAGGGAGATACGAAGAGACGGGACCTGTACTTCGAGAGGTAAGACAGCCTCTGTTCCGTACACGAGAGAAAAAGGAGTAGCACCCGTAGAGGTTCGGATGCTAGTGCGGTAGGCCCACAAAGCGAAGGGGATATGAACGTGCCAATCCCTTCCTGTATTGTCGACCACCTTCATGAGAATTTTGGTGAGAATTTTGTTGGAAGCCTCGGCCTGCCCATTTTCTTGTGGGTAGTAAGGCAAAGAAAAGCTGAGTTTGATGCCAAATGAGTCGCATAGTTTTTGGACAGTCTTGTTTTTGAAGGACTTGCCATTGTCGGTGATGATTTTGTGAGGGACACCGAAACGACAGATGATGTGGCTGCTGATGAAGTCAACAATTTTGTCAGCTTTTGTGGAGACAAGAGGAACGGCTTCCACCCACTTGGTGAAATACTCAGTGGCAGTGATGATGGACTGATGATGAAGAGACGAGTGAGGGTTGATCTCACCGATGAGATCCAAGCCCCACTGAGAGAAAGGCCAAAAATCTTGAGCGACTTGCAAGGCGTGGCTGGGAAGATGAAGCAGGTTAGAGTGCTGCTGACACTTGATGCAACGCCGAACATAATCGCTACAGTCTTGATGAAGGGTGGGCCAATAATAACCCAGGCGAAGGAGGCGCTTGGCAACCGAGTTTCCACTGAAGTGTCCACCACAAATCCCGTCATGGACTTGCTTTACGGCATGAGAAGCTTCAGCGGAGGTTAGATAGCGAAGAGGGAGACCGTCGAAGCCTCGCTTATAGAGAAGGCCCCCTAGCATGGTATAGCGAGCTGTGCGCTTGATGAAAGCTCGCCGCGCATTGCTAGAGAGGTTGGGAGGAGTGACAGAAAGAGACAAGTAGTCCACAAGTCGCTTATACCAGTCATCTTGTGGGCTAGAATTGATAGTGTTGATATGGTCGATGTGAGGAGAGATGTATGAAGGCAAAGGTACGCGATGCACTGTGACAAAAAGGCGAGATGATGATGATGAAGACGGGATATGCGAAGCAAGAGAGGCCATGGTGTCAGCAAACTTGTTCGTAGAGCGTGGAACAGTCTGCAAGAGGTAATGGTCGAAAGATGCCAAAAGAGTGTCAGCACGATTCTTATACCTCTGTAAAACTTCATTTTTATAGAGATACGAACCGTTAACCTGATTAACGACGAGCTGCGAGTCGCTGAAGATGTTGATAGACTTGATGTGGAGAGAAAGGGCAGTCTGAAGTCCCAAAATTAAGGCCTCGTATTCGGCCATGTTATTGGTACAATCGAAGTCAAGCTTGAAAGATAGAGGCATAGGCTCCCCGTCGAGTGGGATGAGGATGACCCCCGCACCCCCACCGAGTTGACATTTGGAGCCGTCAAAGAACATAGTCATCTGGTAGACAGTGTCATCGGTGGAAAGGGTAGCGATAGACTCGTCAGGGAACTCGCAGTGCGAAGGTTGGTTGTCAGAAAGAGGGGCATCTGCTAGTTGGTCAGCGATGGTTTGCCCCTTGATAGATTTCTATTGGATGAAGACGAAGTCAAACTCAGCAAGCAGCATGAGCCATGGAGCCATACGTTGATTTTGATATGGCTTAGAATGCATGTACTTGAGAGGGTCGGTGTGAGTGACGACAAAGGTTTTGTGGTTGAGAAGATAGTGGCGAAGCTTGGTAGCGGAAAAGACTAATGCCAAACAGAGTTTCTCGGTATGAGTATACCGAGTTTCATAGTCAACCAGTGTTCTGCTGATGTAGTAAACCGCTTGCTCACGATGATGTTCGTCTCGGTGCGCGATCATGGCACCTAACGAATGGTTGGTAGCAGAGATATAAAGGTAGAAGGGTTGGTCGTCCTTAGGTGGAATGAGGACTGGTGGAGAGACCAGATAGCCTTTGAGGGCTTCAAAAGCCTCTTGACAGCCCTTATCCCAATTAAAGGAGACGTCTTTCTTAAGGAGGTGATGAAAAGGTTGGCAGCGGTCTGAAAGCTGCGAGATGAAACGGCGAATGGACTGGAGCTTCCCTTGGAGACTGCAAAGCTGCTTGAGATTGGTCGGGGGCGGCATTTCAAGAATAGCGCGGATCTTGGCGGGATCTATCTCGATACCACGGAAGGAAACGATGAAGCCGAGAAGTTTGCCTGAGAGGACCCCAAAGACACACTTCTTGGGGTTGAGGCGGACATTGTATTGAAGAAGATGAGAGAAGATGATTGTGAGAATGGTCAAGTGGTCGCGGCGGAGCTTGGACTTGCCGAGAAGGTCATCCACATAGTCCTCCATGATTTTGTGGAGGAGATCGTGGAAAATGTAGGTCATGGCGCGCTGATAAGTGGCACCAGCATTTTTTAGGCTGAAAGGCATGACTCGATAGCAGAAAGTCCCCCATGGGGTGATAAAGGTAGTCTTGTGCTGGTCTTCTGGTGCGATCAGGATTTGATTATACCCTGAAAACCCGTCCATAAGAGATAGCATCTCATGGCCGGCCGTAAGATCAACAAGCTGGTCAATGTTAGGAAGAGGAAAATCGTCTTTAGGACAGGCTAGGTTAAGGTCACGATAGTCCGTGCAGATCCGAATCCCCCCAGTTGCTTTAGTAACTGGGACAATGTTAGAGACCCACTGTGGATAATCGATGGGTTGGATGAAGGAGACAGAAAGAAGGCGCTAAAGCTCCTCTTTGACAAGAAGCGCAACGCGAGGGTGCATCTTTCGAAGCTTCTGCCTAACAGGCTTAGCCTCTGGTTTGGTGACAATGTTATGGGTAGCAATGGTAGGGTCGACGCCAGGCATGTCGCTGTAAGTCCAGGCAAAGGCCTTGCTATGGTTGGAAAGGAACTGGGCATAGTCAAGCTGCTCCTGAGCGTCTAAAGATTGGCCAATCTTTAAGACATGAGGAACATCGGAAGAAGAAGGGAGGTTGATGTCAATGGTAGATTCATTTAACATAACCTGGGTCTCGGAAGGGAGGAAACGCTGGACGAAAGAGTCATCGGCACCCATGTAGGAAAGGATGGCGTCATCGTCAACGCAGTGGACAGTGTGAATGGTTGCCGACTCATCCTCTACCATGCTAGGAAAGATGAGAGGGAGAGACCTGGGCACCCCATTGAGCTGATAAGTCAGGGGTTCCAGGCGGATGGTGTTTATGGAAAAAAAAAACTAGGAGGGATGGAAACCACCGACTCCGTAGGTGACGAAGGAGGAATGGGCGAGTCTGGAAGAGATTGGTCAGTGGTTGGTTCGGGACAAAGGTCAGAAGGAGCCTGAGTGGGGTCATGATATCCCAGGCCATAGTGTTTCTTGGCATCGTGATCACTGAGCGGCTCGATGGGCTAATGGGAGCCCTGCTCATAACGTCCGAAACCAAAACCCTTCCATGCACACCTGTGAAGGTAAGTGTGTGCAAAGGCAGGGTTGCCAAGAAATGAGAAATTAGATGTGAAAGGTTGGGGTGAAGAGAGGGAAGCACCGTAGGTAGGAGCTTGATTAAGCCCCCCATAGACAAAGTTGGTTCGGAAGTGAGGAGGACCATAAGGCATGACCGTCCCGATCCGAGGGTCGTAATTAGGACTAAGGTGAAGGCGTCCATACTCTTGCGGAGTTTGGAACATGTCGAGGGTCAACAAGCGATATTCCCCAAGCGATAGTCGTTGGAAGATGTCTTCCATGGGGTCTTTGGTCGGCGCTTGAAGAGGAGGGGTGAGGGCAACCGCCGATTGCGAACTGGTCGAAGCTTCCGCGGATGGAGGCGGTGCCGGAGTGGATGGCTTGATGGGGATGAGGACGTCGTTAGGACGATAGGTGGTGTTGCAAGTCTTGAAGGGTGAAGGGTCAGCGGGAATGGTGTGGACTTGCCCGTCATGCTCGAACTTCACACAACGGTGCAGGGTGGAGGGTATACAGGCCATGGCACGGATCCAAGGTCGGCCCAGTAGAAGGTTATATTGAAACTCTCCTTTGATGATATAGAAGAGCTCCGGGACTGTGCGTGGGCCTACGCGAATGTGGAGGATGACTGTGCCAATGGTCGTGGCTATGGTGTCGTTGAAAGAGCGTAAGATAGCGTCAGTTTTAGAGACGCAGTTCTGAGGAAGAGCCAGCTGATCAAAGGCGTGGGTAGAGATTATGTTGATGCTAGCGCTGCCATCGATCATAACGCGTTTAATGCGTGTCCGATCAACATAGGCAGTGATGAAGAGGGCGGCGTCCTGATCTTCCGTGTTAGATGCAGGAATCTCAGAATCGCTGAAGGTGATGGAAGCGACAGGAGACAAGGAATGGACGAGGGCAGCGAGTGGTTGGGGGTCCTCAGGTCGGACCTCCGCTGCCTGCAAGGCTTGGATAAGGGCTTGACGGTGCTGAGGCGAGGTTTGGATAAGGTCGTAGAGAGACATCTTCACAGGTGTCTGGTGAAGCTGCTTCAGCATGGAGTCATGGATTGGCCCGAAAGAGGAAGACGAAGAAGGTTGGGACGCGCCAAGGATAGAGATTTTAGGCTTGGGCGCAAGGGGTGGCTGGACGAAGGGATAGGTCCAAGGAATGGCAGCTTTTTCCTTGGCCTTGTCCTTTTGCGATCTAGTGGTTATACGGACAGCATTGATTTTGAAAATGGGAGGCGAAGAAGGGGTCATGTCTTGCTGGTGAGATGTTGACGTGTTTGAAGAAGTTGGACAGGAAGGAGTCGGGGTCTGGTCAAGAGTGTCCTCAAGGAGAAGAGTGTCTTTCTCCATGTGGCGGTGAATGACAGCCTTGAGGGCACAGCAAGTCTCGGTGTCATGTCCTGGTGTACGATGATATAAACAAATTTTCGTATCGTCGAACCAGGAGGGCTTGGACCCGAGAGGTTGGAAAGGCTTGATGGGCGGAAGGGTTATGTCAGAAGTCTGGAGAAGTCAGCGCAATATCGACGAGTATGAGCCCAATAGAGGGTCCGTGCTATTTGATATGCGCGAGGTCGGTGACTTTTGCTTAGGCGAGGTTAGAAGAGGTTTCCGTACCACCTTATGGGTTGATGGCACGGTGACAGATGGAGACGGCTCTTTCTTGACGATTGATGCCGCCTTTTTAGGAGAGGGATGATTAGAGGTAGGCAGAGGAAGCAAAGGAGGCAACGAGTTTTGATTGAAGGTCGGAGTGGGAAGGATGCTAGCCAAGGTCGAAGGATGGGGGCCCAAAATGGATGGCAATGGTGACGGAGAAGGAGGCGTTCGTTTCGGTGGTCTGGCAGTCTTCTTTGCCTTGGTCGGAAGACTGCTACTGGTCGAGGTCTGGCCTAAGTCCACCTTCACTTGCGGGTGAGTGAGGGAGGAGATAGGACGAACGCCAAATGACTTGATGGGTTTGGACGAGATAGATGCAGGCTTCGGTTTGGACGGGTTTGGTTGAGGTTTAAGAGTCTGGTCTTTGTCAAGAGTCTGACGAGATTCTGCCTTAGGAGGATTAGCGGCATGTGATGAGAGGGCGCGGGTATGTTGAAGGGTCTTAAGACGCTCCCACAACACTTGAGGCGTCACTTTCCTCGAAGGGAGAAGTTCAATCTTCTCCACTAACTGGGAAAATGGCTGAGAGGAAGATGTTGATGGTTGCGAGATTGAAGACGAGATGGGAGTAGTGGTCTCGGACACATGATGTGGTGAAGTCATGACAGATGAAGACGAAGGCGAGACAGGTTCTTCCCTGGGTGGAGAAGAAACCGGAGAGCGAGGCTCCTCCAGCGGGTAAAGAGCAGGGATGACAGTGCCCTCCACTTGCGGCTGAGGAGTAGGAAGGGTCGGGTCCTCCAAAGGCTGCAGAAAGGAGGATGGCGAGACTGAAGGTACTGATAAGGCCGAGGCGTCCTCCAAGATGAGAGAGGTCAGTGGAGAACTAGCCGGGGAGAGAGGCTCGTCCACATGTGACGGACTAATAGATGGACTAACCTCAAGAGGCTGATTGGGGATGAAAGGAGAGACCGTATTGACTGTCCGAATATTGTGCTCATGATTGTCGTCAATTAAGGTCTGGACATGGTTCTGAGCTGGCGGATGATTGGGGAAAGGTTGTTTGAAGATGTCAATGGCCTGATTAGGGGGTGCATTAGGATTGTCTAAGATGAGATCCCCCTTCTCAAGCATGTCTTGTATTATGTTCTTAAAGGTCTTGCGGTTCTCCGTGTCATGGCCCTTAACACGGTGAAAGCTGCAGAAGTCTTGCTCCCTATACCACGCGGGGATGGCGTGTGAGGGATCGAATTGCGGAGGAGGTCGGGCTTGAGGGAGATTGAGGATTCCCTGTTTAAGAAGCTTTTCCAGCACAGATGCATATGATTCTCCAAGGGGAGTATATCGTCGCTGCAAGTATCTTTGCTGGAATTGCCGAGTAGCGCTATGAGACGTAGAGGGCTCAGGCTGATTGGACGAAGAAGATGAAGGTCTGACAACCACGGCATTAGCTGAAGCCTTGGATTTAGAATTGGATGATGATGGCTTGGCAGAAGAAGAGTCATTGGTCTTAGAGCTGGGATTCTTACTCCACAGCTTGACTTTGTTCTCCTCGATGGCACGCAACTCAAGTTTGCGGGCCATCGTGAAGGCCTCGTCAAAAGTGCGGAAGGTTTGAACCCTCAGAGTGGAAGAGATATGTCGGGCACAGGCTTGAGAAAAGAGTTCAATAAGCTCGGCCTGGGGCAAGGAAAAGGAGAGTTGGTTGATAAGGCCTCTCCATCGAGCCACGAAGTCGGCTATGGACTCGTCCTCGAATTGCCGAATAGAATAAAGGTCCGTGATTGAGACTTTCTTGGTTATGTTGATAGAAAAGTGGTCGAGGAATAGCTGAGCCAATTGCGTGAATGAGAAGAGAGAATGACTAGGAAGGGAGCTGTACCAGTCAAGTGCAGCACCCGAGAGAGACATAGGAAACGTGCGTAAAAGTAACGCATCGTCATGGCCAATGAGGTAGCAAGCGTGTCTGAATGCCCGCAAATGTTGTTGTGGGTCTTCCTTGTTTTGAAAATGAGAAAACTTCGAAAGCTCCCACTGGCTAGGATATGGTCTGATTGGGACAGAAGGATGGATGGGCTCGTTGCAGATCTATTCATATGAAAGAGTGTTGTACGAGCCGGAAACAGAGGTCTCAAGACTGGTCATCTTGTCCATCAGCATCTTGATGATGTCTGCCGACGGATTGACGGGTTGCGCGCCCCCTAGGTTGTAGGGCGCTTGGAAGAGGTTAGAGGAGGCATGCGACATAGTCGGTTGTATAATATACGGATGACTAATCGCAGGGGCAGAAGTGAAGGCTAAAGGTGGTCGGTTAGAAGACATAGCTGGGCCCGTTGTTGCCACGAGAGGTTGAACTGTGGTAACGGGGGCCAAGGGATAAGAAGCCACCCTGGTATTGATAGGGGCCAGGGTAGGCGGAATAGAGACGACAAGGTTTTGAAATGGAGTGGATAGAGGTTGAGCGGGTTGAGGTTGACAAGGGGCAGGAACCCCGGTGAAAGTGGGCCCAATGATAGAGGGAGAGGCCACACCTGGAGGATTGGTCAAAGTCTGGTCAGTGGTCAAAGCGATGGCTTGAGTTTCCGAAGGTTGAACTATGGATGTTGTTGATACAGCTGTAGTCGCGACAAGGGAGGTCAGCATTCCGTAGATCGGATTGCCCAAGGAGTCCCGCGTTCGGCTATGCGTGAGATAATGTTGCAAAGCCTTGACATTGAGGTCCAAGAATCGCTCGAAGTCTTGGTCCCCTTCTTGGACAATGGGAGTCTGCGGCGGGGTCGGACGGACAGGAGTTCTTTCGGTCTCCGAGTTGAACTCCATTGTAGGCTTGGTCACGGATGGGGTGGACGGAAGCGGTTGACGGCAGGCATGGTCGACAAGGGCCTTGGCTTGGCTATGAGTGAAAACCATGCAAGGCAAAGAAGGTTCAGGTCTCAGGAACTGTGTTGCTCAGTTTCAGAAGACCAGGATGAAGTCTTGACAGAGAAAGGACAGGTTTCAGGTTGCTGGTTTTGGGAAAAAAAAAAAAGGACAGTGACAGAGATCGACGTCGGTTAAAAAACTGATGTCGGTAGGAAAGAGGGCCGACGTCGGTCAGATAACCGATGCCGGTAACAGATGAAGCTGACGTCGGTATCAGAACCGATGCCGGTGACAGGGGAAGCCGACGTCGGTGGCAGAATCGATGTCGGTGACTGTGTTTTCCAGAGAGCCAAAAGGTTCTTGGAAAAACAAAGAAGAAAACGTCCTCACACACTCAAACAAACAGATGAGAGGAGGAAAACAGAAGAAGACAGACAGGCCTAAGCGATAAATCCTAGAAATTAACCTTAGAAACTTGTGGCTTATGCCTTAGATGAATGTTTGGGGGAGATTGGCTGAAAAATGGGTCCTAGAAGAAGGCGGTCTAAGGATGGTTTCAGGTGTTGTTTTAGGTGCTCAAAGATCTGTGTTAGGGTCTGGTACGTGGCCTGGTGCTAAGGAGCAAGCTCCCCTCACTTCACGATTCCAGTCGTTAGCTGGTCTCGCTTAGCCAAGATATACCTCGCCTAGAGTTTAGACTCCGCCAGAGAATGGAGTGGGCTTCCCCCTTGGTGATGAAATCCAAGTGGGGTCACCGGGACGGGTAAGGTATCCGCTGGGGGATGAATTCCCAGTCGGGCCTTGTCTCAGGTATGTTATATGTTCGTGTTGTGCATGTGATTAGGTAGTGTAACATAAAGTGTCTACGGTTTATTCAATATGCGCCTAAGTTTACTAGATGTGGACTAATGCAAGGACAAGCAGAGATGAAAGTGCAATATGTTTTAAGCCCAAGTCGAAATGTGATATTGTTATGAAGACAAGAAGGAGAAAGGGATGAGAGTATGAGATTAAGACTAGTCTAGAATGCAAGGAAGAAATGTTTGTTTTAGACCTGCTTATAGTGACATTTGGAATAGAAGAAAGAGACAAGAAGGAAGGAGCCTAAATGCACCTAAATGAAAAAAAGAAGGAACCCAGGAGGAACCTAGGGTCCCACCGGGCGTGCCAGAGATGTTTCTACCTCAAATTTGCTTTTAAGACTATAAAGAAAGAAACTAGAAGAAAGTGAAGGACAAGGCTTGGAAGTACCTGGACTATAGATTGCGCACCGTAAATCCAGACGTTCGTGGGCACTCCTCTTTGGCTGTGGAGGAATGACACCTGCAAGAAAAAGGGAAACTAGGACAAGAAAAACATTAGATAGATAGGCAGTGGGTTGCCAAGCAAAGGCTTGTTCCCAGAAGTGTAAAAACTTCCTTAAGGGAGGTCAACCCACTGTTTTGATAAAATAAGTGACTGATAAAAGATAGAATGACAGAATACAGAAATGATAAAAAGATTAAAAATGAAAGAAGAAAACAAAATGATTACCTGAATGAAGGAGTAGGCTGAAGACAGTCGCCGAGGTCGGTAATGTTGCCGGCGTCGGTTATCTGATCTGCCGTCGTCGGCTATCCTGCCGACGTCGGTTGGGGAAGTGATCGGCGTCGGTCGGGGTTGCGGCCTGTAGTCGGGCTTGAGCAGGGTCTGGTCTGAGTCTTGGTCTGTGGTCTGTCCGTGGACGGGTTGGACGTTGATGGACGGGTCTGGGTCTTGGTCTGTAGTCTGGGGATGGTCTCAGGCAGAGATACAGGGGAAGGAAGGGACAAAGAGGAAGGAGAAGAGAAGGATACACAGAGGAAGGGACCTGAGAAGGCTTTGCAGCCTCTCAGGGGAAGGGACAAAGGGAGAGACACAGAGGATAACAGAAAACAGAGGATTAAACTAAAGAAAATAAAATAAAACCAGAACTAACTTACCTTTAGCCTGCTGAAAGAAGAAGATGGAGATGTTGCTGGAGCCACTGAAGAGTTGCTGCAAGGAGAAAACATAGATCCAAGGCCTGCTTCACCTGTTGCTGCTGCTGCACGAGGTTAAGACAGAGGAGAAATAAGAGCCAAAGCGCCGAGAGGAGTTGTTTGCGAGCTCAAGAGTCCAGGGGGTGCAACGGACGCAGGAGGGGATAATGAAGGCTGCCGACGCCGGCAGTTTTGCCGACGTCGGCCGAAGGGTCGCCGACGTCGGCGGTCGCAGGATGGGCACAGAGGCTAAAAATAGCCTCTGCCCATTCTTGCACGCCGCCGAGCGAGGGGTCATGGGCAGAACGGTCGCAAGGTTGCCAAAATGGACGGGGGGGGATATAATGGTGAGATTTGGGCTAATAAATGCTAGGGGAAGGTGGAGGGATTCAAGGGAGGATCCAAGGAGGCAAGGGTAGGGTGGAAAGGGGGCCTCAATTAATTAAAAGATGTTAATTTTTTAATTAATAAGACCTAGGTGGGTTAGGGACCAAGGAGGACTAGGAGGGAGAAAGGACCAAGGGGGAGAACTAAGGTGCAGACACGTTTGCGGTGTCTACAATAATAATCCTTAGAAATAAGTTCTTACAAGGATATGCGAAGAGAGGGGATTTAGTATTCAAGAAGCAAGACTGTATCCACTCCAAATACAAGAAAGAAAGGGGTATGACCCATATGGGTTTTAATGCTAGTAAGATATGCCCATAAGGTGAAAAGGATGTGTAGATATCAATCCTAACCAAATGCATTGACCATTTTACTTAGCATGTTATTAAGATTTTTATTAGAGGCCTTAACCTGTCCATTCACTTGAGGGCGATAGGGTGAGGAAAAGCTTAACTTAATGTTGAATGCATCACATAGACCTTAAACTTGCTTATTTTTAAAGGACTTACTATTGTCGGTGATAATCTTAAGAGGAACACTGAAGTGGTAGATGATATGATGGTTGATAAAGTTGATAATTATTTTTGCTTTGGTTAAGACTAGAGGGATAACCTCTACCCATTTGGTAAAATACTCGATCATAGTGATGATAGAGTGGTGTCACTATGAGGAATGGGGATTGATTTCACTAATGAGGTCTAGATCCCATTGTGAAAAGGGCTAAAAATCCATGGAAACTTGAAGACTATGGCTAGGTGTGTGATGTAGATTGGCATGTTGTTGGTACTTAACACACCTTTTTACATAATCATAGTAATATTAGTTAAGGGTAGGCTAATAATATCCTAGGTGAAGGATTAACTTTGCTACAATAAGGCCACTAAAGTGGCCTCCATAGATACCCTCATGCATTTCCTTGATGGTGTGAGAGGCTTCATCACTACATAGGCAATAGAAGAGGAGGCCATCAAAACCAAGTTTATAAATAATTCCTCCCATAATGGTGTAGTGTGAGGTACTTTAGATAAATGTTCTTCGATCATTCCTTGAAATACTATAAGGAACTATGCCAAGGTTAAGATAGTCAAAGGTTTGTTGATACCAAAGGTCAGTTTACGTCTCCTTCACATTGAAAATGGTGGAAGAATCCAGTTTGACATAGGAAGGTTGGGTGAGCCTATGGATAATGATAGATAGCTTAGAATCTGAGGGTGCAAATGGTATCTGAGAAGTAAGGGAATTCATGGTGTCAATGAACTTATTAGTAGATCATGGGTGGATTAGATGTGGTAGTGTTCAAATGATTTTAAGAGTTCATCAACTAGTTAGTTGTACTATTGAAAAACATCACTCTTACACTAACAAGAGCCATTGATTTGATTGACCATAAATTGGGAGTCACCAAAGATGTTGATTGTTTTAACTCCTAGGGCTAAGACAATTTGAAGGCCTATCACTAAGGATTCATACTTATCCATATTTTTGGTACAATCAAAATCAAGCTTGAAGGACAAAGGGAGAGGTTCATCATCAAAGGGGATAAGGATGATACCCACTCCCCCACCACATTGACACTTTGATCTATCAAAGAACATAGTGAATTGATAGGTAAAATCTACCTGAGAGAGGGTCACAATGGATTCATCAGGGAACTCAAGAGGAGGAGATTAGTTGTCTACTAAAGGTGCCTCAGCTAATTGGTCGATAATAACTTGCCCCTAATTGAATTTTATTTAAGGAAATCAAGGTCAAACTCTAATAAGAGCATAATACACTCGGCCATATGCTCATTTTTGTATGGCTTGGAGTGCATATACCTGAGTGGGTTAGTGTTAGTTATGACATAGGTTTTATGGTTAAGAAGGTAGTGGAAAATTTTGGTGGCCATGAAGACTATAGATAATAAAAGTTTTTTGGTATGGGTATACCAAGTCTCATATTCTACTAGCATGTAGCTAATTTAATATGTGGCTTATACTTTATTTTACTCATCTTGATGAGCAAGCATTGCCCCTAGGGAATGGTTGGTGGCAGAGATATATAGGTAGAAAGGTTGGTCATCCTTGGGAGGGGTAAGGATACGTGGAGACAAAAGGTAATTTTTGAGTGAATTAAATGACTTCTAGTAGTCTCTATTCTAATTGAATTATACATCCTTCTTTATAAGGTGGTGGAATGGTTGGTATCAGTCCAAAAATTGGGAGATAGAATGATGAATGGATTGAAGCTTCCCTTGAAAACTATGGAGCTGTTTATGGTTGGTGGGAGGAAGCATGTCTAGGGATTCTTTGATCTTGGTGTAATTGACTTTGATTTCACAAAAAGAAACAATAAAACCAAGAAGATTTCTTGACAAGACCCCAAAAATACACTTCTTAGGGTTAAGGTAGACATGGTAATGGATGAGGTGTTCAAAAATGATCTTAAGAATGGCCAAGTGATCTTTTCTGAGTACGGATTTTCTAAGAAGGTTATCCACATAGTCCTTGACAATCTTATAGATAAGGTTATGAAAGACATAGGTTATGGCACATCTGTATGTTTCACCAGCATTCTTTAGTCCAAAAGGCATGACCTAATAGCAAAACATTTTACAAGGGGTGGTAAAGGCGGTATTGTGTTGATCATCAAGAGCAAGTAGGATCTAATTGTATCCATATAATCCATCCATGAGGGTTAACATCTCATGGCCCATTGTAAGATCAAAAATTTGGTCAATGTTTGGTAAGGGAAAGTCATCTTTGGGGCAAGTGAGGATTAAGTCATGAAATTCCACACAAATGTGTAGTCCCCCTGTGGCTTTGATGATAGGTACAACATTCGAAACCCATAGCAGGTAATCAATAGGTTGAATGAAATTTATAGATAGAAGGTGTTGAATCTCTTCTTTGATAAGAAGGGATATGTGAGGGTGCATGCATAAAAACTTTTATTTGATAGGCTTGGCATCATAGTTAGTGACTATGTTATGGGTAGCAATGGTGGGGTCAATTTTATGCATGTCACTATAAGACCAAGTGAATGTGATGTTATGGTATTGGAGGAAAGAGGGAAAATCCTAAAGTTCCTTGACATTCAGTGAATGGCCAAGTTTGACAATGTAAAAGTTATATAAAGTGCCCAAGTTGATATTTATAATGGATTCATTCAACATGGTTGAGGTCTCAAGAGGGAGGGATTTGTAGATGGAAGAATCTGGGGTACCAAGGTAGGTGAGAATGGAATCATCATCCTAGCACTTAATAGTGTTAATGGTCGGAGAGTCTTCTCCTATCATCTTAGGATGGGTCAAAGGGATGGTTATGATTTCCCCCTCCTTTTGATAAGTCAAGGGTCCTAGGTTGATCATGTTAATAAATAAATAAAAAAGGTGGGATGATGTCATTATCCTCACACACAAATGGGGGAGAGGTTGGTGAGGAAGGGGTATCTTCCTCAACAATGGTAATGGTGGGTGGATTGGGATACTTCTTATTAGGTAGGATAAAACCAATTCAATGCTTCTTGTGAGGATTCATAGTCTCAATGGTGACCAATTCATGTGATCCATGCTCATATTGCCCAGGACCAAAGCCTTTCCAATCACATCGATGGAGGTATGTCTTGGAAAAGCTCAGTTTATCTAGGTAGGAGAAACTGATGGTAAATAGCCTAGGTGAAAGAGAGGTGGTAGAAACACTAAGGGGTTTATTGAGTCCCCCATAGACAAAATGGGTCACATGGTGAGGAGGTCCAAAGGGAATGATAGTTCTAACATTGGGGTCATATCCCAACTAGTTAGTGAGTTGCCCATACTCGTGAGGAGTGGGCAAAGCATCAAGGGATAAAAGGTGATATTCCCCCAGGGAAAGGTGGTAGAATGTTGATTCTAAAGGGTCCATGAAAGGGATTTGGTCCAAAGGGATAGAGTAACTAGTCGATGCCTCATCGATGGAAGGGGATATGATATCCGCTTTGGTGGTTGAATATTGGGTTTTAGCTATTGAGGGTGTGTTGGAAGGGGGTATGAGGACAGCATTGGGGTGATAGGTCACGTTTGACATCAAAAAAGGAAATGGGTCAGCTTAGATGGTGATGACCTGGCCTTCATGTTCAAACTTAATGCAATAGTGAAGGGTGGAAGGGACACAACCCATGGAATAGATATAGGGTTGTCCCAATAAAACATTGTATTAGAATTCACCTTCCATGACATATAAAAATTCAAAGAGCATGTGGGGTCCTAAATAGATATGAAGGATGATAGTTCCTAATGTAGTGGCCATGGTATCATTGAATGATCAAAGGATAATCAAAGTTATAGATTGTCTGGTAGGTTAAGTTGCTTATAAACATGGGAGGAGATGTTGTTAATGTTATCTCCCCCATTAATCATGACCCATTGGATGCAGGTTTGATTGATGTAAGTAGTAATAAAGAGAAGGGGATCTGGGTCCTCAAGATGGATGGAAGGTATTTTTGAATCTTTGAAGGTAACAAGGTTGGAAATTTGAAGGGCATCAACAAAGGCTACTAGAGGTTGAGGTTCTTTAGGCTAGACCTCTATGGATTGGAAATCCTCTATTAATGATTGGTGGTGATGGGGAGAGGTATAAATCAACTCATACAAGCTCATCTTTGTTGGATTCAAGTAAAGTTGTTTGAGGATAACTCTCCTAATGGATTCTAAGGGGTTAGGTTGGGAGGCACCCAAAATGGATACCTTGGTTTTGGTCAAATATGGAGATGGTTGGGTGTGGGTTAGTTGGGAGGTTAAATATTAATACATCTATAGAATTGACACCTTAGCCTTCCCCTTATCCTTCTATTGTGATCTCATGACCATGTTGATAGTATGGATAGAAGGAGAGGTTGAAGTAGGAGATTGGTTAGACTCATCTTCACTCTTAGGAGAGAGTAGAGGAGTAGGTACAATTTTTGGTTGGATTGGTATAAGACACATAGGAGGTTCCTCTACTAATAGATCATCCTCATTGTAATGTTAATAGATAACAGTTTTGAGAGATTTATAGTTCTTTGTATCATTTTTGGGTGTCTTATGATAAGAACACACTTGGTGATAATTGTACCAAATGGATTTTGAAGCAAGAAGGTCAAAGGGTCTGATGGGAGGTAAGGCCAAACAAGAGGTTTGCAATAACATATAGATAATAGTCGAGTAGGACTCGGCTAAAGGTGGTAAAGGTGTAGTGGTATTTATTTTGATGGTTGGGGTAGAATGCCATTTAGAAATAGGTTTGATGGTATATGTTTTGGTAGAGTGGTGCACTTAGTTGATGGTTTTGGTTTAGGCAAGGAGTTTGATGAGCTAGAGGTGGAGGATCACAAGGTAGGTAGCTTGGGTATTGTTAGTGTGGTGAAGAGAGGTGCATTAAAAATTAATTGTGAAGGTGTAACCAAAAGAGGTGGTGGGGTCTTGGTAGAGATAATAGGCTTCCTATTCAAGGTAAAAGGATGAGGCCCCAAAATGGAGGGCAAGCTTAAGGGAGGTGAAATTTGGGGTTTAGGGTCTTTAGGTGGTTTGACCTCTTTAGTTTGGCATTTGGTTGGTGGGTTTGAGGGGGTTAGCTCCACTTTCATAGATGGGTGACTAAGGCTTGGTGTAGGGAAGGTACCAAAGTTTTGTTTGTTTAAGTTGGGGTGATAGAAGAAGGTTTGGCCATTTAAGTCTTGGTTGACTTAGGTGTTTGAGGTTTGGTTAACTTGGTAAAGGTCTTGGTTGGTTGGGTAGATATGGTAATAGGTTAGTTAATAAAAGTGGTGGGTTGGTCTACCAAAGAAAGGGTTGGAAGTTCTGGTCCGGTAATATAGGGAGACCTAGTTTTTTTTTAAATGTAGCCTAGTCTAAGTTGGGTTTGGAAACAAATTCCAATCTCTAAACTAGTCTAGATAATGGTTTATAAATCTATTAGCTTCTTGGGTAGTAGGTTCGAATGATAGACCCATAGGTTAGGAAAGGGGATGATAACGTTGTCCTCTTCTTCAATCAAAGGATGCAAGGTTGAGATACGTGGCTCCCCTATGAGAGGGGTGGACATGGGGATTTCTTCCTCAAGACTAATTTCTGAATGAGGGGTGAGTTTCTCAGTATTTGAAGGTGAAGGTGAGGTAGCGATGGTTGGTTTTTTTGATATGATAGTTGAAAGGGAGGCTAGTAGCTCCACCACCTCAATAAGTAGAGGGGGAGAGGATATCACTTCCTTGGTTTCAGTTTTCAAAAGAAGGGAAGGTAATTCCACTATATCAATAGATGGAGGAGGTGGAGGACTAAAATATTGGGTACTAGGTGGTTTGGTAATGAGTGTATCAAGGACCATGTTAACTGTGTGGGTATCATGAGAACACTCAATGTTATTACACTCATTCTTGGTAGGAGCATGGTTTGGAAAGGGTTACCTGAATATATCAAGGGCTTGGTTTGATGGTGCATTGGGTTTGTCCAATGCAAGCCCCCCCTTGTCAATAAAGGATTAGGCAAGGCTTTTAAATGTGTTGCACCTACTGACATCATGTCTTATTACCTAATGAAAGGCACACAAATCATTTTCATTAAACCAACTAGGTACAAGATGAGAGGTATCAAACTGTTGAGGAGGTTTTATTGGAGGAAGTTGGATGATGTTGTCTTTCAATAACTTCACCAAGATGGAAGCATAGGATTCTCCAAGTAGCGTGAATTGCTTTTGGTTGTTTCAGTTTTGGTTTCTCGTGTTTTTATTTAAGGAACTAGAGGAATTTATTTGGTTGACATAAGGTGGAGGAGGGGCCTTAAGGACAACTACATTTATGGTTCCCTTGCTCTTGGTATTAGTATTGGACTAGTTGCTTGACTTGGAAGAAGAGGCCTCATTCATTTTATAGGTTGAGTTCTTTTTTTTGGGCTTTAGCTTTCCTTCATCAATGGCTCAATTCTATAGCTTGCGCACCATGGTAAAATCTTCATCAAAGGTTTGAAATCTTTGGACACATAGTGTAGAGGATATATGCTTGTCACATGCCCGATCAAAGAGATCTATGAATTTGGGTTGAGGTAGGGAGAAGGAAAGTTGGTTAATTAGGCTTCTCCATCGAGCTACAAAATTGTCAATGGATTCATCCTCAAACTATTGGATAGAGTAGAGGTTAGTGATAGAAACTTCCTTGGAGATATTGATCAAAAAGTGAACCAAGAAGGTTTGATTCATTTGGGTGAAAGAGAAAAGGAGTGCTTCGATATGGCACTATACTAATCCAATACTGGACTGGCTAGAGACATGAGGAAGTTACAAAGAATAAGGACATCATCATAGGTGATGAGATAACAAGCATGCCTAAATGCCCTAAGGTGCTATTGGGGATCTTCCCTGCTTTGAAATTTAAATAACTTGGGAAGTTCCCATTGGGGAGGATATGGCCTAATAGGTACGGATGGATGGATGGGCTCATTACAGATTTGGTCATATGATAAGATGTTATGAGCACCCAAAATAGAAGACTCTAAGGTGGCCATCTTGTCTATAAACATCTTCATTAGGTCTTCTTAGTGTTTTGCACCCAGAAGTTTATAAGATGCATATTAATGCAGTGGTTGGGAGACATTGATAGTGGGTAAAAGGTTAAGAGGCTACCATATATTGGTAATTGGATGTCAATGGTTAAGTGTAAAATGCATAAGGGTAAGAATATATATGTGGTTAGGTATTAGGTAGGGGTATATTCCCTTATAGGTTAGGGATGTAACCAAATTTTGGTGCAAGGGGTGTTTATTAGATAGGAATAGTAGTTAGGTTGGTGATCGATGGAAGGGTGGTGACCCTTGCATTGATTAGTGACAAGGTAGAGGGTATGGGCACCATAAGCCTTTAAATTAGAGTAGTGATCGAGGGATTGGGGGTAGCTAAAGGAAGGTTGGTACTACTAGAGGTAAGCACTCTTATTGTGGTAGAGTGGTTGGTATGAGTGGAAGGTATAAGGGTAGTGATAGTTTGGGTTGGTTGGTTTTCAATGGTAGTCTCAAAGGGGTTATTGGTGCATGAAAAAGCTTGGGTAGTCAATGGTTGGGTAGTAACTATGGAAATATATGTACTCCCCATGAGATGGAGAGACATGTCATTAGGTAGATCTACGGGTGGGTTAAAACTAGGATATGGTAAGACATGGTTGTAAGATAATGTGGTAAGGCTATGGGATTGTTATCTAGGAAAGTGATAAATTTTGTGTCTCCTTTAGGAACCTCCCAATGGAAGGTAGGACTTCCTGAGGAATTTTAAGAATCTGCTAGTTCAAAAACATAATCCATGGATGAAGAGGTAGAAGTAGATTAGCTTGGTGATGGGTTTTGCTCTGTAGGGTCTCTTCACTGCTAGCGAGTGAAAACCATATGAGATAGGGAGAGAGAAAACACAAACAACCTCACCACTCAAAAAAATAAAATACAAGAGATGATCAAAATAATTAATCACACTCTAAAATAGATGTTAATCCCTAGAGTTTTAATTAATCTCACTTTTGACTTATACCTTAAGAAGATGTGTGACTAAAATTGGTTCATAGAGCAGGTACTAGAGAGGAATTCTAAGGTTGGTTTTAGGTTGTGTTTAGGTGCTCAAAAGGAATCTATATTGGAATTAATAAATGGCTTGGTATTGGGGCCTACCCCCTCACTTCACACATCACAACAATAAATGTGTTAGGTGCTTAACCAATATATATTGATATCTAGAGATTATACTCAATCAGAGAGCTGAGTTAGTTCTCCCCTTGGGAATGACCTGCAAGTGGAATTGTAGAGAAAGGGTAATGTTATCTCTAGATGATGAAATCCTAGTCATGCCTTTTCTCAAGTTTGTTTGATGTTTAAGTGGTAAAATTGGTTTGGTTGAGTGTGTGAAACAAGGAGTGAAGATACGATAGATTACTTTTAATTTAAGTTAATCTATGTGAACTAAACTTGTAAGAAGTCGATATATGCACTTAATTTTTAAAATCAAAATAGATTTCAATTTTGTTAATAATCATAGATAAAGAGAAGAGCATATGGACACAAATAAAAGAAACCCAAAGTGAAGACTCAAGGTTCCACTGGGCATGTCAGAATATTTTAATAAATTTCTTGCTTATTATTGGAAAGGGAAAAGAAGAAAATAAGTATGGGTATGGTTGAAAAACTTGTTTAATTATGCACACATTGAATCAAAAGATTATGAATAACTCCTTTTTGTCTCAGGAGGATGACCTACAAATAATAAATCACTAAAGCAAATTTATTTTTTAGATAGATAGTTGAGTGGATTGCCTAGTGATAGCTAGATCTTGGAAGCAAGGTATTCCTCAAGGGCTATCAATCCACATGTTTTAAACAATTAAGTTTATAAAATAGAATAGAAAGTACTTGCATCAATAATTGAAATTGAACATAAGAATATTTTCTTGATAAAATAGACTAGAAATGATTAAAATAGTGATAAGCTAATTAATATTAGTGCTAGAGGATTGGGGTC